>JAVKLA010000026.1:21739479-21764788 GCA_034782735.1 Sagittarius serpentarius
GGCCACCCCCTCCTCCGGCCCACCTCCTCCCCGCCTTCCTCACTGACCTCGGGGTCTGGGTAGGGGTTTCTCTCACATCCCACCCCCCTCTCCACTGCAGGTTCCCCTTCTTAAGTCTGTTCTCCCAGAGGCGCTGCCGCCGTCGCTGATGGGCTCGGCCTTGGCCAGAGGCGGGGCCCACTTGGAGCCCGGGAAGCTTCTGGCAGCTTCTCACAGGAGCCCCCCCTGCAGCCCCTCCCCGGCTACCAAAACCCCACCACTCACATCCAAAACAAATGTCCTCGAGATGTATAAAAGGAAACAATGGATAGAAGATGATACTGCACAAGGTAAAATTGGAATTTAGTTGTATGCAAGTGACTGCCATAGAGCACTAAAAAAAATAGCGTTAAGTAGTAAATTCTCTGTGTCCCACTGTTTTTGAATCAAAATTGGGTGCCTTTCTGGCATAATGATTTAGTTAAATACAATTAATGGGGCTACATCTGAGCTTACTGGGTGAAACTGGCATTTATGTGTCATGGTTTAATGGTCTCTTTCAGTCTTAAAATTTATAAAGCCTTTAGGGCAGTCACTTATTGTTTAAATATTCCCTTGAAAGACAAAGCGTGAAAGAGCTACGTTATTATGCCTGTGCATTGATAAGGTAGGGGCCATTTTCTGAGAGGACAGCTTATCGGTGATGTTGAATGTATTTCATAGCTTACTTTTGAAACATACAAAATTGGCTTTATTATTTTTAACCTTGAAATAGAAAATACTTTTTTTTTCCTTATTTTTTATTAATCAGGAAGTAAAAACTAAAGATCAGAGATTATGGGGAGGCTTATCAATTACAGCAGCTAGAGAGAAAACAACAGTTGACTGTAGTTACGGAGCTGCCCAAAAACTCTTCTAATTCTTAAAACTGCAGCCCTGAAGATTGACAGAAGCTGCCTGGTTTTCTCCTGGGTTTTTCAACTTCAAACAGCTGTTTGGCAGATGGGTATTTTTAGTATAAAGTCAGGATACACCTGTGCTTTTCTTGCTGTAATGGGGGGAACCACCGCATGGAGCTCACTGCAGGGTCCTAGAGAACCCTAAGGGTAAAGGCATTTCTTTAACACACTGTTTTCATTTGTTCATCAGATCCCTGCAGACGATGGTTCCTTTCAAACATTTGGCACTAAGGAAATGGGATTCAGCATTAGGTTTTGTTCCTAGCTGTGCTGAGATATATGTGATTTTCTGTTGGCCGTAAGCTTGGTCAGTGCTGCAATGCTGCATGTTGATACCTGTCCCCATCTCATGTATGGGAAACAGTTGAGCCAAGGAGGCAGTGAGCAACACATAGGATAATTTGCTTTGCTTCTCAATAGAGAAGATTAGCCCATGGTCTGCTCTGGGTGCTTGTGGCCAAACTGCTCTGGTATCCGAAACAGCTTTAAAGCAAGCTCACCTCTTCCTGTGCTACACTGGATCTGCAGTTGAAACATGCCTCAGGCCTCCTGTTCCCTCCAGTTCCTCCCCTGCTTTTTCTTAGAAGATTGCAAAGTATTCAGGGTCAGACTTTCTCCTCTTATCTTCTGGCTGTTAACTGGTTGTGTGCGGACATGGCAGCAAAAACCTTCAGCTACCATGATGATAATGAAGAGGAGGATGATTTGGCCAGTAACAATAAATAGTCCTCTTACAGACAGAAAAAGATGGGTATGTATATTTCATGGTTTGGGGAAAATATCAAAATGGATCGATTATTTTCTGTTTCTTACAATAAAATAAGCAGGCTCCAGAGATGCACGAGGGCTTACAGAGTGAGGCAAACTTGGGATCCTCAGGGCCCTGCAGTGATTTACCCACCCCTGGAAACAAGGACATAGTACACCCAGCACTTGGCAAGCCAGTGTGAAAAACATAAAATATCAATTAGACATATATCCCAAAGCATCAGCCAAAAAACCCCAAAACTTAAAAATAAAACCCAAAACAATCAAAGCAAACAAACACATCTGTTCAAAAGTTTATACAGCCATAGGAAGCAACCTCCAGAAATCCCTAGATTGGAGACTTAATCTAACTCAGAAAAAAAACCTCACTACATGAACCAGGCTTATTGCTGAGTAAACATTTTCTTTTTCAGCTATTTGTATCTTTTCCTTGAACGCTTGCAAAAGAGGAAGGAAAAAGGTGTAAGCAACACTTCCATTGGCAAGATAACATCGCTGCTTCAAGGCACAGAACCAGATTTAGTGCATGAAAGAACTCAAACTCTAATGAAACAACCAGCAAAAGGATGAAAATTCAATGTGAAGCTCTGTTTCAAGTCCTTTAAAAATGTTTTTGATAATGAGAGTTACGTTTGCTGAAGAGGCTGTCACGAAAGATACAGAAGTGCCTGCTGTGGGATCATAGTTGATTACTGAATTAAGGGCTGCAAAGAAACTGACAGCGTTTCTGAGGCTAACAAAACCAGGTGGGGTTTTTTGGGGAAAAAAGTAAATACATGTAAGACAGTAGCAAGCTTTTGGCAGTCCACATCTATTTGTGTCAGCTGCCTTGCAGGAGATGCAGCTGCTCTTCTAGATTGGGAAACGTGGTAGAGAGATTCAAAATAAAAGTGCAAACAGATTTTTATAAGCCCAAAGTGAGAAATGTCTGTTTAAGGATCACGTAGTCAAGTTCTGAAAATGCCTATTTCTAGTGCCAGTGATGGAGGCCCAGGTGATTATCCCAAATGCAGGTGTCTTCTCTAAGGACATCAAAAGCAAAGTGAGATGAATCCCACTGTATATGTCACAGCACATTGCAGAATTGGCTTTTACATCTGCTCCGTGTCAATGCGGGGCTGCTGCCACTCCATTATCAGCCCCACTGGCAGGGGAACAACGTCTTCCCACTCACTGGTTCAGTGGAGAAGGGGAAGGGTGTCTCTGCTTGGAGATACATGCCTACAAATACCTGCATACCAACACATAAGTGAAGCTGTAAGTGAGATTTGATTAGATACAACATGAGGACTTAATAAAGTCTGAGTTACTTATGCTCTTGTGTTGTGCCTTGATAAGGTGCTGTTCCTTAATAGTAGGTCTCAAGTTATTTTGCTTTTTTCCTCCAGTCTGTTGTTTACATAAGCTGTTCCTTATGAGCTTGTAGGTGCTATGCAGAAGTAATTTCTTGCATCAAATCAGTTATTTTATCATACCTGCTGTGGGCAGCTGATTTTCATTTTGTGTTTGCTCATTCTTGCTTTTGAGGAATCAAAAATCCTCAATTTAAAATACGTTACTCCTGTATGAGTAAATGCAAATACCATACTTCTTATCATTTCCTTGTTTTACACCTTTCTGGCTGGGATGTTTCTAGGCAAATATTTTGATTGGAGGAACAAGGCCTGCTCCCGATTAAATGAATCACATCAAAACTAGCAATATGCTACAAAAGACTGAAAAAACCCCTGACTATGTGTCACAACCCGACCCGGACAGACCAGGGAGGTGCTGTGGAGAGTTCGAAATTCCCTCGGGCTAAATTAAGCTGAAGCGACACCAAACGATCAGTTCAACATTTTATTCATGGCAAAAGCAACTTCAGCTCAAAAGGGTTAACATTAGGTGGCATGGTTTCTTACAACAGGAGTTGGCACGGTAACACGTCGTTATCTGAGATGTCCTACAAGCCGGGCTTTTCTGGGGATCAATTCAGGGCAGAGGATGAGGAGACCCCCCCCCTCCGCTGGGTCAGGGGGTTTTGAGCAGACCCCCTTACCTTCTAGGCTCCTCTCAGAGAGGAGTCTAGGGGTGGCTAAATCCACTCATAGTCCCAGACTTGGTCAGCAGTTTAGTGTCTAAAAGGATAAGGTGCAGGGATTATGGAGAGAAAAGAGAGGGGAAAGAAGAAAAGATTTCAGCAGTCCCGGGTCCGGCGTTGGCCCAGCTAGCCGAGAGGTCCCATCCCGAAGGGGTGCCCGCACCCCCTGAGCCTTCCATCCGTGCCCTTTTATAATCTCTTTGCTCCTCCTTCGGGGGCACTCAAACTCATTAGGCTACTCAGGTGTCATGCGAGGTTTGTGCTTCCAGAACCTTCGGGAAATGGGTCGGTGGGCTGGGGGGTCGTTTGTGGAGCAACTCCTCCCTCCCTGCAGGCAGAAACCCTTCTGTGCTGGTGAGCCGCCCGGTTCAGCCGGTCCGAGCAGGGCCCTGGGCACCCTCCAGTGCCCTGCCCACCCTGTTGCTGGTTGCTAATGGGCCTCTCAGCTGCCATTAGTTGCTGGGCAGGGTTCGTTGTGCAAAGTTAGTCGTTACGGAGAACTTGCCTCACAGCAGTGTTTGAGACATTCGCTTTTTTGGTCTCTGACACTATGCCCACCTCATACATCCGGTGCAGTATCTGGGTTGGGTCAGATGCATCCCCACGCTACATAACTTTTACTTATAAATGGAGACTTAATCCAAAAATTTCTCACATGCTGCTTTGGTTATTGCCAGTGTATGGATCTCAGGCTTATAAGAAATAGCTTTTGCTTTACTCAGGTGCAGCTTTGTCAAAACAGTCATACTGAAGGTATATGTGTTACCTTCTTGGATGTGACAGATAGTTGGAAGCCTGTCCCTATAGTTTGGCTGGCCTCTCCTGAGGACTGCTGGGTGGTGGCACAGTCACAGCTGCTAACTCCAGTGCCCTGTGAAGCAGCTTAGTGGCATGGGACTGAAGTTACGTACCAGTAGCCTGATTTAATCTGCACGCTTTTTGATCTGTATCTTTGGAAACTGACTGAGGTTTTAGCAAGATTCACAGCTAGACACTTTTTTTCCCTCCCCTCCGAAATGTGAGGTTTATTTTTGTTAAACAGTTTATCATTATTCCTAATTAGCTAGTAGTGGGCTGCCAATTACTTCTGTATATTAGAAATAACATACAGAAACCCTCTTTTTACTTGTTATGCATTGATACATTTGCATTTTAGTTTTATGTATGTGTGCTTCTATAGCACTGAGAGCCTACAATAAGCTTACCCCAGGATCATTGACTGTCTGATTAGTAATAATTACATATTATGTTCAGCGGAGATGATTACTCAGTCTTAATTCTAACACCAAATAACTATTATAGTGGAATAGCCATGTCCCTTGCTGACAAATGGACCAGGACTTCCTCACTTTTCCTGCATGGTTTTATGAGCACATCTATTGCACTATCTTTATGAAAATGCCTACAATTTATTTTCATTGGGACACTTAATGCTTCCTTACGAACACATGGTAGAACATGGACGGAAAGTGAGATCTGTGTATTTTGAGGTAGAATCAATCATGTCTTATTAACCATATAAATGTTAGGGGTCTTGTCTAAGCCAGTCATGAGGCCAGTTAATTGAGACAGGATTGTTCAGACAGTCCTTCATTTATCTTAGTTGTCTGGTTTAGAATTGAATGAATCTGGAAGTCATCGCTCTCCATTGCTTATAGAAAGAAATTAGAAGCCTGGTTTAGACTAATAGCCTAAGTTTTATGTGGCTAAAGGTAGGTGAAATGAATCCCAGTCCTGTTATCTTCCAATTGCAAGTGGATAATCTCTCGATTACATAGTTTTTAGAAGTGAATGACTACTTGGACCTTTCCCACCATCACCAAAATTTCTTGGAATTTCAGAATAACCAGACGAACAGACCATGTATTATTATGTCTGTGTAGCACACTGGAGGAGTGATCAGAAAATGTAAATAATCAATTTATGGAGAAAAAAACCTGCCTGTACAAAAGTAATTGTACTTCTTACCATTGTCTGTTCTGTGAACTGAATGAGGCTCAGGTAGCGTAATTCAGGACTTTCATAATATGTATGCACAAGGAGTCTGATTCAAGGTTGTATTGGCAAACTGAAATATAACATATTCTAACTGTAAAATCCCCAGTTTCTCAATTTAAATGTTTCCTATGTGTGGCTAATTAATAAGCTGTGATGCTGCTCATATAACAGTACCTCTTTTGAAGCAGAACTAGTATTGCTGCATGACTGACACACCACTTGGGGCTGATGGTGTACTCCTGCCTTTTCAACAGACCCTTGCACATGGCAGACTCCCCCAAAATGACCTTCTTTGTGATTTATTAATTTTAAGTGTGCTCACTCCAGCCAGCTGGCTGTTTCCTCCTCATCACAATGGGTCACATGCAACTTCCTCTATTTGGACCTTCTTCATAACACATTTTTGATGTGGCTGCTATTTTATCTAAGCAACTTGTGTGTCATCAATATATAACTCAGGCTTTAACAAAGGCTATTTTAGTAATTGTAAATTTATGGGAAAAACATGGTTTTCATCATTCTTGGTGAAAGATCAACATTTGCTCTTCTTGCAGAGGAAGGTAAAAGAGGTGGCAGTTTGACTTGAATATCTCAGTAATGGTTATGATATGTTGTGAAAATATGTCTGTATGAATAGACAGGATAACAATTACTACTAACAGCTAAATGTGAGACACAATACAGAAGCTGAAAGAAAAGGCAAAATGGTGGGAGTTCTCATCTTGTTTCCTCTGAGTTACATTTGCTTATAATAACAATCAAGAGGTACTTCAGAAACCACCTTTTCATGGGCTTACAGGATACTCACCTAAACACAGACTCTTCATGATCTGACAGCAGAAGCTAATTCTGCTGGTGAAAAGAATTTCTATTTTTTAGCCTTAATTATGTTCATAATAGATTGAAAGAGTCAGCAACAGAAAACACCGTTTGGACATTCAGGCCACTTCTTGGGGAACAAGAGTGCTCCATAAAACCTTATATGGGTTTTTTTGCCCTGCTTTCGAAAAATCCATGTGGCCGGTCAGCTGCCTTTTGGGAAATATTCCACAACATAAACCAGCTGTCTATCAAACTATTTACTTCTCTTAATTTTTGTGTAAGTTAGTTCTCTCTTTCTGCCTTTCATGCCTCAATTCATAGCTGTTCTGTTGTATTAGATGGTTCTCCCTCTGATGCTAGTCCTACCCCATTAGTTTCAGTGTGTGGGTAGCCATTCTGAAAATAAGTAGTAGTTTTCTTTGTAAATAACTATGTGGTGGGGGTAAAAATAGGGAGAATTGCTTGGTATGAGTTGCAGAGAAATTCAGACTAATAACGATACACATTCACAACCGCCTCGTAAGCAGATGCAACTTCAGAGTAGGTTTTGAAATCAAAACATAATGGATAGTAGGAATAAACGAAACAGCAACATAAAAAATGCTTCAGACTGATGTTGTCCTTAAATTTGGTGTCGCTGATCCTGATTCGAATAAGCCATCACTAGTAATAATTAATCAAAGTTTAGCTCTTAGATTAGTAAGTAGCCAGAAAAAACATACTATTTACATGAAATTTTTGTTTATCTGTCTGTTTTTATGACGTGATTAGCTCGTTTGAAGGAAAGAATTTGTCAAAAGCTTGAAAACACAGTTTATGTAGATATTATTTGACATTCTTATCCCATAGAGCCTCCTACTAGAAATGCAATCTAATTCATTAAAGTTCTGAACCACAGAACCATAAAATGATGTTGGAATAAAATCCCATAGTACTTAGCAGTGTTCGTGAATGACTAATGCTGTTAGGGGTACTTCCTGTCATTACCTGCTTGTAAAGGAGACTGAATGGGATTTCTTCAGATGAAGTATTAAGCCTCTCTTACAAAGAGTATAGGCCTGATGCAGTGAGTGGTATTAAAGGAAAACAGAGCTAAGATTAAATAGTGTGGAATGCCATTTTTTACTGTTGTCACTATTTAAAGTATCGTAAAGTTTTTAGTGACGGTTGCTTAACCCCTCATATATAGGACATTTCATCTTCTCATTTAGTAGCCTTTATACTCTGAAATAATGGGTTTGAAGAAGCTTATTTGACTATTGTGTTTACAAATAATTGGCATTTTAGTCTAACAACATTTAGGATCTTCCCTGGCCGCATTAATTTTGTTTCAGTTAATTTAGATATTTCAGTGCAGCCTAAATCCATGTTGAGTTTAGCTGTGATTTCTTATCTGACACATCAGTTTTGGTTAAGCTGATCAGTTTTTGAGTAGAAGATCTTGTGAGAAAACAGAGAAACAGCTTGATTCTCTCTGGGATGTCTGTGCCCTACCAATGCACAAATGCCCACCAACTTCTTGGAATCTTATTTTTATTATTATTATAAATAATTTTCCAATAAAGATAATTACCAGACTCTCAGCAGCTTTGTGGAGAGTTGGATAATGCCTATAGAGATGGGAATGAGACATTAGACCCAGTAACTTTGCATGTATCCTATGGGCCAGGAATGTCTCACTCTGTTACTGTAAACACTATTTTTCAGTCAGAATTTAATTATGACTAAATATGCCACATTTCAGAAGAGAGTTAAACATGTAGATTTCATGTTTTGTGATCACTGAGTACAGTATGACATTTGTTAAAATATCCTGACTCCTCATTTATGGCAAAATTCCATCTACAGTAAAAATATTTTTTTCCTAAAAAACCTGCAGTTTAAATATTTTTTATTCTTCCTAAAAACAGGACTTGGATCTTAGTTGTTAAAATCAGTGGAAATTTTTTTAGAAACTTTTGTGTCAGTTTAGTGACTTTCATTCTTTACCCTCTGAGTTGATTTACTTTTTTGTAATTGATTTCTGAACTTAAAATTAAAAAATGTGCTGAAATATTTCTACTTGGTATGTTTTCAGTAAATTTTCAAATGCTTAAATTAAGCTTTAAGTCAGAAGTTATATCTTTGTACTTTTTTTAAGCTTAGCACTTCATATTGGCTAATGTGTATTTTTATATATATAAACCAACACATAGCAATATATAAATGAATACCTATGTATATATGTGTGTTTATGTATGTATATGAATTTCTCTGTTTACATGTCAGTGTGTCTCGGTGTAGAGCACTGAGGGACAAATTGCAGTGCTCTTTATATTCATGGTAGTTGTGTTGAACACTTCGGTTCTGAACAAGATCATAAAAGTCTTACTGTGTTTAATATCTTTTTGCTGAATTTGCATGAAAAATAAAAGCCAAAGAGTAGAACGTTTACCAAGATACCTGACTTGCCCCATATGTCCTATGATTATAGGAAATTAGTCAATATCCTTATAATATCTCACAGAAACTTAAGAAATCTAATTTTGTGTAGTTTAGTGTAGTTTTATAATTGTTTATAAAATGTATAGCTTATATATCATAAAGACATCTATAGAAAAGGTAAGACTGCAAAACCACGAATATCGGCACTAATACTTGCTCTCAGATGCCCTTCTGGTGTAAAACTGTGTCATCACAGAGGACGCGGGGAGCTGCAGTGATGTGCTGGAGGTGACTCCACTGACCTGAGGCATCTGACTCACTGGCACCCTACTCTGACTCCTGCCTTGCTCTAGAAAGCAACTGAGACAATCTCTTTGCTTCCTCTTTCCCCAGGCTCCAGTCGCTGTTGAGAAAACTGGCATTAGAATATTACTGACAGATTGGTAAGTCCTTCTGTTATAAGCAATTATAGTTTAATATTTTAAACTTGTTATGTTTGAATGTTTGTTTTTCTTGGATTGTTCTTTCAATACCATCATAACATTCAATTTAATTCAAGCATTGATTCAATTCATTGTAATACCAGCATAGCCTTCAGTCATGGTTTCAAAAGAAAATCTTTGGCCTTGCAAATGGGTGTCCACACTAGAGGAAAATGGTTAAGCTTTTTCCTTTGCAACATACCTCCATTTTAGGCCAACTGAATGTGTCTCTGAACATGCTGGAAATGAGGCTGTCAGTGGTCCAGTTCATCTGTCACTCCTAAAATTCATACTCTGTCGCGGCAGAAATGTATATGGTGTCAGTGCTATGGTACATACGCAGAATTCCAAATCTGATTATTTTTAGAGATGGTGTCAAGGTGTCCAAGTGTTTTTCAGGAACAGATTGTGTTCCATCCAAGTCAAAGGAAAGCTTGCTGTCCACTTCAGTGATAGCTGGGTCATTCTGTTTTAAAGTTGACACAGAATTTGCTGAGTGTTAATGTATTTATTTATTATACTGAAACTATCCTTATTACCTCCAATAGAAATTTTCTACTGGAGTTAGCACTGATGGATTTAGCCATTTATCCCTGTATTGTTTTTACTGTGTTTTGTTGTATGCTGATGTAATGGACAGTAAAACATAGACTATCAAATTGTTATCTTATTATTCAACAGAAGCAGTTTTTAAAAAGCCTAGCAAATGAAATAATTAACAAGAAATGAGAAACTGCACAGGTCTTCCATCAAGTTGTTTCTGCAGTTTAATGTACAATACTGTATGTTACCATACCAGGGTATAAAAGTAGCTATTTTAAGCTGCTCTTGCACCTATAACTTGAGGTACCTGTCATCACAAGGTGTTAATTCAAAAAAGTTTATCATGCTATATAAAGACCATCAAATCAGCTTGCCTGTGGATTCTTGACAAAATATTTACATAAAATAGCATTATGTGACTTTTCTGTGAAGAATGTACGCTATAGTAAATGACTGTCAGAGAAATGCACCAGGTGCAACATGCTATACAAAAACTGTAGATTCACTTCTATGAAATCACCTCAATTAGGGAGCATTTTTATTTGAAATTTCTATTGTTTTTTCATCTTTTTAGAACTCTTTTACTAGTGAAATGATTGATGAAGCCAGTCAGCCAAATCAAAGGAGTAAAATTATATGCATGTTAAAAAAATAAACTAAAGTGAAAAAGAAGGTAACACAGGTGGCTCTATTAAAACACATACAGAAAGGTCATCAGGAAGATGCTGGTTTTAACCTTTTTTCTATTAAGTTCAGCATCTGTGCAAAATAAGATTGCAATCTTAAACTCATTGAGAAAGGATTACATTTATATCAAATTATTGAATGATAACAATGGGTCCTCACTGTGAATTTTTAAATGCATTGTTCTGTTTTCCTAAAAGGGAATCATTATGATTGAACTGTATCACATAGTTGAACTGAGTATTTTTTTTCTTACATTGGGTACAGAGCTAGAGCTGGCAAATGTTTTCCCTAGGGGCAGTCCCAGGTTAGCAGAATCCTGTTTTATATGCTGAGGAGGCAGCAGTAGGAAATGTCACAGTTCATTTTGGGGAAATCATAGCACTGACCAGAAATCAAATCAAGCAGTTGGCTTGGTCTCTGCCTCTCCAGCCTACATGGTGTTCACCTCCACTTTGTAGGCAGGTACTGGGTCCCAGTGCAGCTGTGGTACCGTTATATAAGGAAGCTATTCCCCTGGAAAACAGTTTACAAAAGACTTCAGGAAAGAACGGAAGATGTTGCCAAAACCAAAATAAGAAAGTTCCTTTGAAAAAGTGCTGTTTATGTAAAGACACTAAGCCTTAATTTTGCTATCTAGTCAAACAGCATCTAGGACCTGATTAGGGAGGTGTCCAAAGCTAGATGCCACAGATCATCTCCCTTAACCTTGATTTAATCCAGCATAGTTTAGAGAAATCTGTGGCAGTGCATCATCGCAATTCTACAACTTCTACAGACGCACTAGCTGTCAAACTAGATTTTATGATCCATCTGTATTAAACTAGAAAGGGCCTGGGCTGTGTCATATGCTTTGTCATGCATTGTGTGCTCCCAACAAAGGTCCACCATGGTATGAAGAATATCACAAATCACAGGTTGCTCTCAGCTGGCAGCATGGTAGAAATCATCCTATTTTATTGAAGAAAAGAATTCAGCCGCATGGAGAAGCGTGCTGTGGGGCTTGCCCTCTGTAGTGGAGAATGGCCCTTGATCCGTTGCATTTACTGATGGAGATGTACCAATAGGTACGGACTTAGATAACAGGTGAGGTCCAGGTTCTAGCTCTTGCTGTGTCACAGATTTCTGTTACAGCTGTACTCAAGTAGTTTTAATGGTATAATTTTGTTAAATGTTATGGGGCTCTTGCCAATAATTTTTGTGTAACTAGGTAACCATTTCAGCTTTTATCCTGTTAGTATTTGTGGAGTTGTTTTACGCTCGTTCTGCTCATTTCAGTTCTTGAAGTAGAAAAAGGCTATTCCTTATGAGAAGTTAAGCCTGGATTAATTTCAACTAACATGGAAATCCTAAGTGAGGAGTAAGCTCTTTTCTTAGTTAGTGGGGTTAGAGAACCATCTCCAGAGGCCAGTTCATTCCACCTCTGATGTGAGTTGCTCACTGGAGTTGTCTCTCCCTCCTCACTGACACCTCAGATAAATAGAACGATTCTAAATACTTCATTTTATTAGAAATGCTCATAAACAGGACATGGTGATTTGCTGTTTTTAATCATGTCGTTATATTCGTACATTTTTAGTTTCTCTTAGTTTCTATTGGAACATTATCAGCTTTGTACATCTTCTTTAAGGCATTTGTAAGTTCATGTTGGAACAGAAACTTGCACTTTCTCTCAAAATAGATTGATTTTCAAGAATGATATCTATCTGCTCATTTTGTGTACAGGGTTAGTGATTGTGTTTTCTTCAGCTGGCTTAACCTCTGCAAAACAATTTTGAATACCATACTGTAGCAATTCACCATATGTAAGCTGAAGAGAATAAAAATTTTGATACATCACTGATATCATTTCAGTTTAAATTGTTAGAAAATATTTGCATAACAGGAAAACACTAAGATTTGAAACTATTTCTACTGTGAAACTTAGGACTTTTCAAGCCTTCTGTGATGTTTTTCAGAAACAGGGAATTACTTTTATGATCATGATGATTTCTAGTTTTCTAGTATTAACCTTGGACCATCCAGGTTCAGTTTTCTGTTTGTTTTTAACTTGTTTTCATCCACTGAAATACACTCTATATCTCCATCTATCACTAACATCTGCCAATGATTTGTTAAGTCTCTGTCCCTTCAGTAAAAGCTTTGAACAGTTCCAATGCTAACAGTTCAACATAATAAAATTTTGGGGTAGGTAATTCCCAGATGAGCAAACAGAAACTCAGGCATCCGATTTAAAAAATTCAGGTGGTCAGGGACTTCTGGAGATCATCTGTTCCAATGCTGTACTCAGCTCAGGACTAACTTCAAAGGCAGATCTGGTTGTTCAGTGTCTCATCTAGGTGAGTTTTGCATATCTTCAGGGATGGAGATGTCACATCTGACCTGGGCAACCTTTTCTAGTGTTTCATCACTCACATTGTGAACAATTTTGTCCTTACAGCTAGTTGAAATTTCTCTTGCTTCAACTTGTCAACATTGCCTCTTGCCCTTTCACTGTTCATCTCTATGGGGAATCTGACTCCACCTTCTTTATAAACACAGTGAATTCTACTCCCAGTCTCTATAGCCTAGATATCACAATAGTTATCACAACCAGCTTTGGAATGTTTTGGCCAGGAAAAATGCTGTTTCTTAAAATAAGATATATAGGCAGAGATTTTCTTTATGAATGGAATGAGGTGATTTTCTGATACATCTGCAAGCATCTGTGAAGAGGATTCATGGGTGATCCAAACTAGATTAGGGATGATGATGAAACATTAATTTAACCTGCTAAAAAAGCAACATCAAAGAAGGATCAAGTCTATGTACATGTAGTCTATACACAACTTTCTGATACTCCAGATGACTTTTTATAAAGCAGTTGCCTACCCTACACAGTACATTCAAGAAGGAAAATAATGTAATATATCAATGGCAATGTAAAAGATACAAGTTCAGTGCTGTGTATGCATTTGTAAATCTATGTTAGCAGTGGAAATAGATTTTGTATCCTGCTGCTTCTTTGTCACATCCACAAACACTAGTGAAAAGAAGAATGGTTGTTAGCGCTACCTGACTTAAAAAGTGCAAGGTGCAGCTGATGAATGCTGAGTCTTACCAAAGAAAAGCAACAGCAAACAAGTCTATTGGTCAATATATAGGAAATAGTCTTTACAGTGCAATGTGGAATAATATACTTTGGAAAAGAGGCAATACCAGCCTGATCTGGTGTACTTATTTCCACTAATTTTAAAGAAGCAAGGATGGTTGATGTGTGGATGCTAACTCCATTTGGATAACATGATGGTCTACTAAACTTCAGCCATTTTGGGGACAGGGCTGTCTGAGATAGTGGCTCTGTCCCAGCTTGCCAGGACTGCAGTCATCATAAAGAGCCTAAGATGGGTCCTTTGCACTTCGGTTTGACAAGGTGGATAATGGGTATGCCATTTGAGGTAAATGCTCTGAAACTCCAAATCGTGCTTTCTCTGCCTTTGTAAAAGTTGTCAAATAGCCCATATTTTCTGCCTTTCTAGCTAACCTGAAAAATCCTGTTTGTTGGGATTTTTAGAGACGTTTGTTCTCTCTAAATACTGTGAAATCAGAATATTTATCTGGCTGAATATCAGTCTGGATGACTGAGATTTGTCCAGAATCCATTCTAGCTTGAAAAAAGTTGGGTGCCCAGTGTGTATTATAAATGCCTTTCTTTTGTTTAAATAACTTAAAATGTAAATGTAAATAATATTTCTGGATTTATAAGCAAGAATCTAGTCCAATAACATTCTATGAAACAGTTAAATAAACTTTACTGTTTGCTATGAATGTACTTAATTTGACATGGGAATTTAACATTATACTGGGAAGATGATACAAAGAACATTTAAAATCAAGCTGCAGTTCTGTATTCAGAACTTAGTGTGTACACTGAGGTCCAGAAAAACTATACAATTTTTGTCTAATCTGTCCTGCAGTTGATCACTGTATCTGAATTGCCAAGATAAGACATAAACCTTTGCAAGAAGTAAGTTCTTAATACTTGGAAATCCTGGCTGTTGCTTGCAGTGTTTTTTGGGTTGGGTGTGTTGTTTGTTTGGTTGGATGTTTTTATGTTTTTTCCTCCCTCAGCAGGTTGTTGTCTAGGAAACTGTAAATCAGGAGTGTATAATACTGTATTACACAAGTCCTACCTGAATTTAGAGTTCCAATATCTCATTAAGTAATTCATTCTCCAGAGGGGAGGACCAGTGGGAACACGAAGGCGAAATGACTTGCCTGAGATTAATAGGATAGAGACAGGAAGAAAATGTTCAAAAACTCCTGAGTCCTAGACCCAGCTACTGCTGCCTTTCATGCCTTCACTTTCAGTTGTGTGACCGGGACTATTTATGACTTACGCCTCTAATATGTTGGGGAAGGATTTGTAAAACCGGCATCAGAGTTAGGGACAGCTACAAACTGAAAAATAAACCATTTAATATGATTCATTAGGACTTTGGATGTCCAGAAGGAAGTAGGTTTCCACACAAAAAGGTTTTAAATAAAATGTGAAATCATCTGGGTCTTTTGTCGTCACTGCAAGCCACCATTATTCACACGCTGTTAATGAATATTATTTATGATAAGGCACAATGACACAGCGCAAAGGATTCTTGCCTAAGGCACCAACAAGCCTTGTGATGCTTGTGTAATAAGGTAATTGTGGTGCAGCTCATGCAGTGTTTGTGACGACAAGTCCTAATCTGGTATGATTGTCCTGGGTTATGAAAGAACAAAGCTAAATTGAAATGATAGACCTGCAAGACATTTTGATTATAAGATTTGTGTGTTTTTTTCGTGGTGTTCTCTTCATAACTTCTTTCATGTCTGTTTAAAAGAGCAACAAGATACTGGAAAATGTAATCCCAGTAATAATCGGTTGTATTTTATCTGTGCTTACAATTGTTTAGTACATAGTATTACACCTCTAATATGGAAATAAATCTGTAAAAGAGAATTTTATTTCACTGGCCTATTTTTAAGTCTTTACTTGTGGT
Organism: Sagittarius serpentarius; assembly: GCA_034782735.1. Classification (NCBI taxonomy): domain Eukaryota; kingdom Metazoa; phylum Chordata; class Aves; order Accipitriformes; family Sagittariidae; genus Sagittarius; species Sagittarius serpentarius. Next base: position 21,755,237 of record JAVKLA010000026.1, read on the forward strand.
CATTCTCCACCCTGTGAGATTTGAACTAGAAAAGATCTGTGAGTAGCATCAGTGCATTAAAAGTAACCCAGAAATCCTGGTCCATAGGTAGCCAAGCACAAAAGGAGTTATAATTACAAAGTCCAGAATGAGCACTCATCCCAGTCGAGCTTGACCCTCACCCCTTGTAAACTATAGAAAATTTACTAGTAGCTGGAGAAAAGCATAGCATACTCTAATCCATTCTTAGCAACTCCAGAGAATGGTAACCACAGTACCTTAATTTGCTGGGGTACATCCCACCTCATTTTAGGCATTACATTGAGCTGCCTTAAATTAAGACTGTAGTGACTGTCTTTACAGCCATTGGAGAAAGGTGATTCAATCCATGTTAGATCTCAGTCCTCTTGCGGAATAAGATCCTTCTGAGGATCACAGGATATCTCTGGCTGGAAGGGAGCTCAGGAAGTCTCTAGTCCAATCTCCTCTTCAAAGCATGGTCAACCCTGAATTCAAACCAGGTTGCTCAGAAAGAGACTTGAAAGCCTCCAAGGAGGGAGACAGGGCCGAAAGCCTTACTGAAGACGAAGGTAAATGGCAGGCACTGCTCTCTCCTTACCCAGAGATCCAGCCATTTTTGTCATAGAAGGCAATTGGTTGGGTCAGCTGTCAGATATCCTTGGCAAATCTATGCTGACTGCTCCTGATCACCTTCTCCTTCATGTACACTGAAATGTGTTCCAGGAGGGCTCACCTCCATGTGTTTCCCAGGGACTGGAGTGAGGCTGACCAGTTTGTAGTTCCCTGCACTGTCTTGTCAACCTTTTTCGAAGCTGGATGCAGCATTTACCTTTGATTTTTTGTAGAAAAAAATAGGATGATGAGGCTTCCATCTCAAGATATATTGGTTAGATATTAAGTATTTTAATTCTCTCCCCAAAACTTTATTTTACTGAGGTAAAATACCTCAAATTTTAATTTTCCAGCTTTCACTTTCAGGAATGGTTTTGTTAGGCATTTGTCAAGCAGAACGTCCCCAAAATGGGTATCATTATTAATGTACTTCAACAAAGTGATCAGGTCACCTTTCAGCCTTCTCTTTAATAAGCTGAATAAGCTATGCAGGACCTTGAAAGCAAAGGCAAGAAGTTTGAACTTGATGTTTAAATGGTTGTTTTAATGTTCTTTAGCCATGTCTTAATCCTATTTCCAATGACTTTCAATATGTATTATTTGTAAAATTATTAAAATTTATTCTTTAGTTATGCTGACTTTGCTTTGATGGCATGAAAGGCATCCGAGATTACCATTTCTATTAATTGGCTTTAATCAAGAATTTCTACAGACACTAGCTAGATAATGATAAAACTGCATCAATTTCACTGTCACATGCTGCATTTTAAGTAATGATGTGTTTTCTCTCTGGCTTTGTATTATTAATACCATATATTTATATCAAGACAATCTGTAAGGGTCCCAGTGGAGATAAGAGGCCTAAAATATCTAGATGTAATAATGAGCTCCTACTCACAAAGACCTCCTAGTCTAAATAGAAAAATCAGACAAAGGTTGGGGAAAAAATCCATTTCTGTCTGCATTTTAAATTGGGAAAAAAGCCAAAACACCTCAGAGGGACAATAAATAGTATGAATAAGATCATGTAGGTAGTTTCTTGAAATCCTCTTACTAGTGTCTTCATCCAAAACCAATCTGTCCCTTTCATTGAAATTACAAAGTTAGAAATTTAACAAATAATTTCATTGTGCATTCAGAAGTGCTTTAGTGCAAAGCAAGAAAAAAAAATCCAGTCAGTTCTCATCCTGTGCATTTTTAACACTTTTAAACAGACTTACAATGAAAATAGAAAAGCTGCCTACTTACAGATAAGAGATTGATGACTGGGATTGAAACAGAAAAATTTCTTCATTGGTCATTTGCAGCACTCTTTAGTCAAACTAATGACTTAAAGGATTGTACTAGAGGAAAATTTAGTGCAGGATTTCTATCAGAAGTAAAAGGCAGCACTTTAGGGAGTAACAATTACAGACTGGTAATAGAGGACTTTGATGTATCACATATTACTGTTACATGATGTAGGGTTTAATAATAACAATAACAATAATAATATCGTAATGCAGTAAGACAAGCATAAGCTATAAATAACAAACACATTCAGTTCCAATGAAGTGGGAATGTAGATGAAGGTATTCAATGGGCAATAGCAAAATACAGTATCTCAGTATATAGGATTTCAGGGAAGAATGTACACAGATAAACATGCTTGATTGTAAGGAAACAGAGACTGGGAGGATTGTGTTACTTTCTTTTTGATAAAACTATAAACTCTTCTTCTGTTAAGGGACCAGAGGAACAATTACATTGTTTAAAAAATGCTTTTAAAAATCTATATGATAACTGGCTAATACTCAGTATATTATCTAATACAGTCAGGTAGCTTAAATGATACCGCATAGCCCTGGGAAGGGAAAATCAGCATGTGATTTCTCTTAGAAGCTCATGGGAACTTTGGCAGAAACTCATCTCACCAGAAGATTAAACCCATTTGCTGTAATACTTAAATTATCATGGAGTATTAGTGCCCATGAATATTACTGAGTCATTCATTGTGCTTATGCTAGATTAGAAACAAAATCAATACTCTTTCCCCTCAACTACTTCCTCTATATTAAAAAAAGTTATATGACATTTCCAGAAATACCAGGTGGAAATCCAGTTCCCACTGAAGCTGATAGCACAGATTGACTGTCATGGTGCTCAGATCTTGTTCTGAACAGTTCCAGTGACTGTATGTAATAGAAAGCCCAGTTGCAGACATGTTATATATGTCTCACTAATTACTTAGAATTAAATACACAAGTAGATTTGTGTCTCAGGTTATGCTTTCATTGCACGAGATGAGTGGTGATGAACCACCGCAAAAGGCTGCCAGGAAGAAATAACCACGATGCTCGTGCAGTATCTGCTGATATCTGAGTTAACAGCAGTAAAAACTTTGGCCAAAATTACTAAATTGCTATAAGAAGACAGAAAACAAACAGAAACCTAAGAAACTTTGGTGGGGAAACCTTTAAGACCTGAGCTGTTTTATAGCATCCCATTTCAACAAAACTGTATTATGAAATGTTACAGCTAAATGCAGAGCAGACTGTGACAATATGTCATGGCATATCTTGTGTGTCAATTGTTTTCTCCTTTGGGAAGTAGAGCAAAAAAGGAAGTGTTTTGTGTGCCATCTGTTTAGTGTGATCCTACGCTTGTTGCATATATCAACCATATGACCAGTCCATGTATGTGCCAGAAGAGATCACTCTTTTCCAATGCTCATTTGATTGTGCTTTAAAAAGAAGTCTCTACAGCCTTCCTTTAACAAAGAAGTTTCTTGAAATAAATTGCATACTTCCAAATTTTATGCCCAACTACTTTGGCCACTGAATTCATGCCTCTGAATATGTATCAGTAAGGCAATCTTCTTCCACTGGAATCTGTTTCACCTTGCTAAACTAACAACTGCAAATATGATTAATCACTTTTCCCTCAGGGTCATTTATTATGAATGGCTCATGTAGTTACTACATAGAGCATCCTTCTGGGGTGGCATGATAAAGTGAAGGCTTTTACAAATTGGATTCTTGCTTGGCTGGTGCCTACTGCCATTACCTGTGTGAAATTGCATGGCTGAGTCGTGCAGACTGTAATATTTTGAGAAACTGTCCTAATATCTCAAAAATCACCAACAACCAAAACCCACCAAAAATCCAAACCAAAAAACCCCACTCCAAAACCCTCATCAAACAGCAGCTTCTATACCATCAGCTTCCCTATCCACTGTGTTTTATAATTATAAAGGATAAGAAATCGATGCAATTTAGTCACTGTAAAATTTCTGTTCTTTTAGGAGTGCTGCTTAAAAACATTTTCTAACACAGGATACTTTAATTTGGGAAACATGACTGTCAAAGGAAAATATTCTCCTTTATGGGAAAACAAGCAGATGAAATTACACTTCTGTCTCTAAGACATCATGACAGACAAGAAACATGCATGCCTGCAAAGCCAGTCTATTTTAACCAAGTTCATCAAATTCCTCCTAACTTCTAAGAATTTTTCTTTGAATCTGATGGAAGTGATGTGTCCATTGTGATAAGACAAATCTTGAGCATCAGTACAGTAAGCATCTATGTTTTTCTGTATTTTTTTTCTTACCGCCCCTTTTTGCTTTTGAGTCATTATCTTCCCAAATATAATTTTTATTGGAACATTTTTTCTCATTCATAAAAAAACCTCTGTATTTTATTCACATATGCTGAAGGAGAATTCCGTAGAATCAGTTGAGAGTTGTGCACCAAGCTGGACTGTGGCAAACTGGGAAAGTGAAAACTTTTAAAAAATTTTTTTTCTAAGGAGTCTCTCCAAGGGCACATTACTGTAAATGTTTGAACCATTTCCTGAGGATATCAGATTTTTGGAGGTTCGAATTTTTGCCTTTGAGGCAGTAACGAATAAAATACAACTGCCAATGCCTGTGGCCTTCATTTGAGTAGAATGAGAATAAAATCAATGCTTAAGGGAAACTGCAAAAAATATTAAAACTACGTCTCTAAAATACACCAATGTTTGTATTCCCAACACAGAAAGTTTTTACATAAACAAGTTAATTTCCCCTGCTATTTTAACAATAAATCTAAAATATTATATTAATTAGAGTAAATTAAGAGCATAATGCATATCCTGTCAGTTTTTTATGACCTTATGTTGACTTTCTTTACATTTCTTGGAAGCAATGACACTTAAAGCTCTTCAGTAGTAGCAAACAGAAACATTCATGTCATTAGTGTTGTTGAAACAGAGTAAAGGTACATGGCAAATACCATATATTTAATAACCTGATTTAATCTCTTACTTTGAAAATAGAATGTCATATATTATGGTGGATTCGGGGGCATGCTGAATTAAAGGCGCTTTAAGTAACTCATAGGAGCTTTCTTCCTGTGAGTGGTAGTGGTGTAAATATAGGATTATGTTAAATTAGCACAAAAGAGAAGTCAGTCTATGCAGAGCAGTGGTACCTCTAACAGTTATCCAATGTAACATGAAATAAGTACACTCCAAAAGTATTTATAGTGAAAGTCAGAAATGTGTAAAAATTTTACTCAGTATGAAGTAAAGGATAAAAAATACGCCACTGATTTCAGACCTCAGTAGAATTCTAAAATAAATGAGGCTTCCCCTCAACACAGATTTTAATTTTTTCCCCAGAATCTACATCAAATACATCGAAGAACCCAGGCTTCCAAGACCCAAGCTGAACTTAAGTAGGTTGGTTAGGGTTGCTTTGCAATGCAAAATCAACCTTCCTTCTGGGCTTTTGGCATCTCTTTTCTTGCAAAAGGGATCTTTTCAGTTAGAAAACTCTAACTATAAATAAATCACAGTCCCTTGAAATCTATTCTGCACGAATAGCTTTGTAGTTAGTTTACCAGCCCTACTTTTATAGTCTAGTTACTTCTGTATTTCTGCAAGAAGAGATAGGGGAGGTCCAAAATGAATGGATTTTCTCTGATTTTTATAATTCCTTAAGTTAGTTGTTGGAATATGATCATGTCACTAATGAAAAAAAACCCCAAACAAACCAACTCCAAACCAAAATCAAAGTAGGCAATTGCCTCTATTTCCTTACACTTTCTAAACTTAACAGTAATTTAAGTCACCATAAGAAGGCATTACTTTCTGGAGAGGCCCAGCTATCTGAACAAAATCAGTGCCGAAATGGGTAGTTACTTCGGTGAATATTATCCAAAGCATCAGCGATTCTTTTCGGTATGTTGGCTTTTCTGGAACTAGTCAACATATTTCTGTTTAACAATACCAACAGGCAATTATAAATGTGGATACTAAATGTTACTGCATAACAGATTTTTTAAGCAATTAGTGAAAGGTAAGTAAAAAGTATCTATATCTATAGAATCACAGAGTCATTCCGTTTGGAGTGGACCTTGGGAAATCTCTGTTTCAACACCCCACTCGAAAAAAGGTCAACACTGAATTTGAACCAGGTTACTTACAGCATTGTGCAGTTGGGTTTTGAAAACCTCCTGGGATGGAGGTCTCTCACAGCTCCTCTGGGCAACCTGCTCAATCTTTTAATCCTCATCGTGAAGTCAAGCTGATTTCTCATGTCCCCACACTGCAATGCTGTGAAGAGCTTGTCTTGTCTTCTCGATGACGTCCCTGTAGGCACTGGGGCATTGCTGTTAGGTGCCCCCAAAGCTATCCCTTCTCCAGGCTGAACAAGCCCACCTCCTATGGCATCTCCACACAGGGCAAGTGCTCCAGCCCCAACCATCTTGGTGGCCCTTGAATGAACTCACTCCAATTTGTCAGTGTCTTTCCTGCACTGGGCTGCCCAAAAGTGGATGCAGTGTCTACATGTGGTGTCACAAGTACTAGCTGTAGGGGAATAATTCCTTCCCTGGATCTTCTGGATGTGCTCCTGCTCTTAGAGCCCAGGATGCTGCTGCTCTTCTTTGCTGCCAGCACACACTGCTGGCTCATGCCCCAAGACTTTTCTGCAGAACTGTTACACAGTCAGTCCCCAACCGATAATATGTGGGAGTGGATGGTGTTAAACTCTCCCATATGTAGGACTGCATTTTTCCAGGCAAATAGTTAAATATGTGGGAGTGGTCAAAGCTCTTCTGTAAACAGTAAAGCTTTTCTGTTATTGACGTAAAGTTTTATTATCACCTTAGTTAAAAATGTTAAAGTAGATTACGTAGAGCAGCTCTATCTTACTTTTTCTTATTATCATTGGCAAGTTGTTTAAGTGGAAGACAGAGGTGAAGTAAAAATAATAGAGTGAAATAAACAACATTTAGTGCCAGCAAGGAATGAAAACATTAGAGGAGAAATCAAGAGGTAATAGTGTCTTGGGAGCGTCAGACTTCTGGAAATCAACAAATCAATATATGAAAATTATCACCGTTTTGATATTTCATTGTTGAAATATTGCCCAGAATCTTTATAGAATTTTCCTGTTTTCACCCTTGGGAAAGGAAAACTTAGTAGCCTGGAGGATTTTTACTTAATTGAAGGTCTTGTTTTATAAGACATATTCCAGTGCTGCCATATTCTCATGCAATAATAGATACATTTTATCAACTGCTTGGGTGAGCTGTATGAGAAAATTGCTCATCCTGCATTGAATACCATAGGTCCCATGAAACGGGCTCTCAGAGATGCTCAGGCATGCCTTCACTGGCTGCTCTGTCTGGAATACGGAAGCAAAAAAGCCAGTCAAGCCTAAAAACTGAACATGGCAAAAGTCGAGAAAGTAACTGGACTACTCTAAATTTCCTTTTCTTAGTGGTATAGGTATATTGTATGTTCAGGGCAGGAAAAGGCCCATGCACAAATAATCAATATTTGGTAAAATTTCAGTCCCATGGTTTGATAAAGTCCATTAGTCATCATTATTGGCTTTCTGCAAGCACACATGGAAATAAAGCAGAGTTTCTGTAACACCTACAGAAACCTCACACAAAAGTTCAAATACAGTTGATGTGAGTAGAACTGTAAGTAAAAGTCAGAAACTGTTTAAAAATGGGTCTTTTCCCAAAGCCAGGTTCTTTCAGAAATCAGGCTATTGTGTTTTGCTTTAGTCAGTCTGTATTCCCTTTTTTTCCCCTTAGTCTCCCAATAGGAATTCCTTTTGATTCTATTTTTCAGCATCTGTGCAAACCCCACAGAACACGTCACTTCATCAGACATATTAGACAGCTTATATGAAGAATCAGTGGGAGGAAAAAACTGAGCTGGACAACAATGTGCCAGCTAATTCAGAGACCGGCTAGTTCACCTTCATTTAACACCTTCATTTAAATTCCTCACTTCACATCCTTTTTCTCTCATCGTCCTTTTACCTTACATCCTTTTTCTCTCCTGTTAGACAACTAACTTAATCTTCTTCTGCTTCAATTCTCCATCTGTAAAATAAGTATATTAATGTTTCTCTATCTCAAAAGGGTCTTGTGGAGCTAAAAAAAAAAAATTACAAAAGATTTTCAGATGCTGCAGCAATGGGTAGTACAAACATGAGTGTGAGGGAAACTGCTTCATCTTAAGTGTTTAAGTGTATGCCTATTTTCTCGTGGTATCCTAGGGAGATGTGGTTTCCTTTGATGTGAGTATATAACCTGTGATAATACTCACAGGATTTAGGAGCATTCAGTGGGGGAAGAATACAATGACAAACAAAAACCTGCTGCAGCTACCTTCCCTTGAAACCTTCTTTTTACATAGCAATAGTTCGCTTTTCACTTTGCCTGCAGTGTGTCATCACAAACTATTTCGCCTTTTCAAAAGACGAAAACCATATTCCTTCAGAGTTTACTATATTCAGGAGCCTAATTTGCTGCCGAATACTCTATTCTGTATATGGACTTCCAGTAGGAGATCTTTACTCAGCTGATGATTGCTGCCAGTATCTTGTCTTCATTTTCAGTAATGAAAAGGCCTGAAGTTATTCTAAATACTTTGCTGTTGCCAAGGTGATAAAACACCTCCTAGGAAATTAATGATAGTCTCTCTTGGTGCTTGTGTGTGAGAGAGGATGTGAGTGTGCATGCTCACCCACACGGGTTTTTTAGTCAACAGGCTTCACATACATCCAGTTTTACAGGACAAAATCTTACTCTGTCATGAAGTCTCAAAATTTTTGGTAGTTTTTGTCAGATTAATCCTAGCCTTAAAGCAGCTTCACTGCCCTAGTGAATGCTCCTGTGTAGTGGCACAAAACTGTAGAGAACTTCTCACATTAATACCTACATTTGCAATAGTAAATACATTTTTAAAACATATGCTGTGGTGTTCGTGCACTAGTCTGCCCTACACACATAGCACGCACCTCCTCTGACTGCAAGCAAGCAAGTAGACACTAACCAGCTCCAGAGTTAAACAGGGCAGCACTTGGATGAAGGCAAACAAGGTAATTCTTATTTTATGAAGGTTTACAATTTTATTTTTAAGATCCTACGAACTCAGTGCCACAAGATGTCAGTGCAGTTTAAGCAACAGCAGAGCACTCTCAGAATGTGAACTGCATTGAAAATGGGCAAAGGAAAAGAAAGAGAACATCCACAGTTAATTATAAGACCTGTTCTCAGAGAAATACATCTACAAGGTGTACATGGTGTTTTTATTTTTATTTTTTTCTTTTTTACTTACTTCTGGATCGCGCTCTGTATAATTACAATTACAATGAAAAGAAATGTAAAAACTCCAAATAGGACTCCATGTCTGCATTTCACTTTTCTTCTACTTCAACACCTAATGAAAAGGCTGCGTCCAAATACATTTTATTGCTCAGAAGAGCAGTGATTTTTTTCAGTAAATTGTTGAATTTTAATAATATTTTCCCAAGTTTTGCTTTGCTTTGACTTCGTGAAAGAAAAAGGAGGAGGAGGAGGAGGAGGAGGAGGAGGAGGAGGAGGAGGAGGAGGAGGACAGGAGGAGGAGGAGGGTGGTGCCCTGAGCCTGTGCACGGCGCGAGACCTC
>JAVKLA010000026.1:21764888-21780116 GCA_034782735.1 Sagittarius serpentarius
GAGGAGGAGGAGGAGGAGGAGGAGGAGGAAAAAAAGACAAAACCAGCTCACTTGTAGTAATGACACAACCACCTCACTTGTAACAGGAGCTAATACTTTTCCATTACAATGGCCACGTATATCGGGTAGTTAATCATCAAGAAAATTCATTAGCTGAATGTCACCAGGAACCTATGTACTGTAGCAAATAAACAATGGACAACAGTTTGAGCTTTAATTCAGCAGTGAGTTCCCCTCATAAGGCTGCTTTCCTCTTTATGAAATTGGGCACAAAGTTAATGGTATGATAAATGGTTGTTTAAACTTAGTAGGCTTCCTTGATTACAAGGACAGCAGTTATTCCTGCATAAGTGTCAACGAATATCTCATATTGGGTGTTTTTTCATACGCTTTTGAATACTGTGTGCTTTCACAACAGTGGAGCCACCACACAGAAAGCAATGCAGGAGCAATCTTCCATCCCACAAGCAACGTTTGCCTGATTTAATCTTTCGGGCTATATACTTTGCTGATGTAAACTGGCCCTTTTGCATAATGCACAAAGCAATGCAGTGGTTCACGTGGCTTCGCCTATACCCATGTGAGCTTTACTGGTGCTTAAAATGCTTGTACCGCTCTCTTAGAGAGTTTGGGAACTTTGTAAATAGTCTTTTTCCTTTTTCAGACTGAGAACACACCTTTATGTTTCAAAGCCACCTTATGGACAGCACACATGGTCTGGCACAGCTCTGAAATACAAATACATATCTCTGCCCAAAAGAATCAGCAATTCAAGAGTAGAGATGGTGTGTGTGAAATACAGCATGTGGATGTGCCTGTTGGAAGCTAAATGAGGACCTGAAGGAAAAGGATTGATTGAAGGTGCTTTTGACTGCCCATGGCCCGTTTCTGTACAGACAATCTGCTGGGGATTATAGGGGGTATTTTTGTGTGTTCAGGCAGCTGCAGTGCTAACTCTCCACCCTTGCCCAGCTTGCTGAAGTCTGAACCCCACAGTTACCCCCCGAGCTACCACTGCCGGCTATTCCGCTGGGGACAGGAGCACCACGAAACACCTTGTAACCAGAGCAGTGAGCACCGAACATCGCTTCCCATCATTCCCTTAACTGGGACCCATCCCAAGAAAAGGGTGTCACTATCCCCTTGGGAAGTCAGGACTCAGGTTGTACTCAACACCCTGCTTCCCCTCCCCCCTCAGTATTGTTTTTATAGAAAACTAAAACCAGCATGAGGCAAGTAACTGTAGGGCAAGAACTGAGCTCTTGCTCTGTATCTCAGTCAGCATCAGCCAAGCCTCACACAACAGCGACAGCTGGCCCCAAAATACTAGCGAATATTTCTTTCCTTCTCTCTTCTATTACATTTTTTCCCAGATAATAAATGGAGAAGTAATTTGTTTACAAGCCGCTTTCTCTTTTTCTCTGCTGGGTGCTTCAGTTGTCAGCATGATAGAAGAGCAGGGGATTTGCGGTACATCTTTGTGCCTTGGCCAAGGATCTGCTGCACAATCCATTATTGCTGGGGACATTTGCATGAAAACAGGGCATCCAGCAGTTGCTTTCATAGGTTCGTATCTGTCCATGTAGAGAAATAGCCACAGTCTCAGCAGTAATAACCTCTGGTGTTGTAACCTCTGCCTTTCTCCATCTGCAAACTAGGTGGGTGTTTTGGGGGGAGAAGGTTATTTTTGGCTTGAAATACATATCACGTTGCAGAATGCTTTTAGAGAGAGAGGCAATTTTTGCTCACTAAAATTAAATCGATATGGAAAGTACAAAACTTATCTGGACTAGCAACATCAAGGCAGAAACTGCCTTGTCTTCGTATCTTACCAAATTTTAAACTGAGATAGTAGAGGTACCTAGTCGACTAATTTGATACAAACAAGAAAAATTGTGCAGTGTTTTGTGGAACTTCTCTGTTTTATTAACTTCCAACTCGGATGACTCCTGTTATTTATTCTGTAGACAAGATTAAATTCTTGTCTCTGGTTTGTAATCACATGAAGCAATTTGGAATATTCATTTTTCTGTGCCTGGAGCAGTAATTAATTGTGCCCAGATGCATAGGAATGGACCTTCTTTTAAAGGCCTGTGCCATGATAATTACAGTCCTAACATAAAATCAGCCTCCTTTTAGTAGAGAAGCCAACGAAAAAAAGCGTTTATAAAAGAATTATTTTCCCTCCCCACTCCCTGTCAGAACAATGTCTTAAGAAGGATCTAACCTGTTTATATTTGGATATGGGGTTCAAATTCTCTTGATTTCAGCAGCCAGCAATAAATATACAGTTATTTAAATTCCGTATCTGCAGTCCAAGATTAGTTTAATTCTGTTGTCAAGAATTTAACTTCTAAAATACATCAGGAAAATACAGTGAGAGCCAGCCAAATTAGTAGAGTAGTGAATACCTTGGAAGACTCTCCCACCCCAATATTATATAAATATGTGTAAAATTATGGCATTTATGGGAATAAGTTTCTGTGGATAGCCTCAAAAGCTATAAATCAGACTATTTACTTTAAAACCCAGGAGAACCTTCTGAGTTTGTTGATTTTGTCACATTCCTTAAATCAATGTGAAGGAACACTGTTCATTTCCAATTGAAAATAAATTAATTATTATTAAATGAAGAGGTTGATAGAGATCACGGGTCCAAGAACTCTGACTGAGAGTGTATGTCTTTATTTGTCTTCACGATGCAAAATTTCTGCATTATTTATAGGAAAACATGCAGAAGACATTTTTACAGATGGTTCTCTTTACAAATAATTTTTTTAGTTACAATATATCACATCATTCCTCCTTATATCCAAGTGATTTCTTCTGATTTATGTAGCATGGAGCTTTACTGTAGAAGGTCACTGGAGAAATTTAACTGCAAGATACCCTTCTTAGGAAACGCCTTGGACAGCTCTCAATATTTTATTGGTTTAGTAGTTTATTTTCTTTAAGCCAAGTGCTATTGTAATTTATCTGTTTCAAACATTACTATAAATTATTTGCATCGCTCTTGAAATAAGAAGTGACAACTCTTTACAGTTTCCTGAAAGGGAGACTGAGACAAATGCTAGCTTTTGGGTACGAACACTCATAAAAATTTAAGAATAATATTTCCTATTTCTGTGCTACTCAACAAGCCAGAATCTGTTCCAGGTTAAATTGTATCCCACTGCAGAGGACTTGAAACTGTTAAAGGAAGCCAACTGATTGTTTTTCCTATACTATCACCACCATCTCTATCCATTTATATGGATTCTTATAGGAAAGTAGCACAGCTACTGTGATCCTGAGTGTCAGAAATTACTTTTAACCTTCAGTATGAGGAATACAGTGCTCGGGCAGCCCTGATGATCAGAAAAGCATGGAGTTATTATACAGACATCTGTTTGATCCTGAAGTGATGTATTACACGCAGTTTGGCCAAACACTTTGTATGTGTTTGTGCATGCACTTACATGAGCAAAGTATTATACGGAGATTTATGTTACTTTCATCAGCTTTTTTATCTTACATTTTTTGAGATGAGGGATGCTTTTTCTGAAATTATGGATAATAGTTCCAAGGGGAAAATCTACATCTGGAGGAGAAACAGGCATTTAGACTTGTGCCTGAGAACTGATAAAATTCATGAGACGAACTTTGGGATGATGATGGGTTTTGCTATTTGTGGAGAAATATTTCATCTGTGTACTTTGTCTGCCTCCCCCAGTGAATGCCAGTGAGATTTCATGGTGAATCACATCATTTACCCAAGTCTTAAAGACGGAGACTGCTCACCTAAACACTGAGAAAACACCTCAGTGATAAACCAGCTGTTCTGTAAAGTTCAGTCTCTAGTTGAACAAACACCAAAAACATGAAGTTGAGACTTCTTTATGTGACAGCTTCTGTGAAGAGTGTCATAAAGGTAAATAAGATCCTCTCCCAGCCTTTCGTACAGGACCAGCGCTTAGGGAAGCATGAATTCCTTACAAGTCTGGAATTGAAAAATGCCATTTTAATTTGAAATTTTAATTATTTTTTTTTACTTTTCACAATTGGTTTTCAAATCGTAAGAATGAGTCTTAAGGTTTTTTTATAACTTTTGCCCCAGTCCAGTAAAATATTTCAGTATGTAATTACCTTTAAGCATTTGATAAAACCCGCTGATTACTTAAAATAAACAGGTGTGTTTCAGATGGACAAGTCTCAGGATGCTCAAAGACTTTTTGGAAATATTTTGGGGAATACATAAATAATACAAATGAAGTGTCCTTACTTTGGATTGTATATTCCTTTTTGGGCTATGGCACTATTTTTTATCTCCCATAAAGGCTTAATTCTGTCTCATTTACTCCATTTAATTAGAAATAAGGCAGCCCTCAGAACATTTTCCGTAACAGCAATGTAGACCACATGAAAAGAGATTTTTTTCCCCTAACAAAAATTAACTTAGTCTCAGAAATTTCTTGAATGGAAAGTGTATGGTCACTCCTGATTGGTTTGACTGAAATAAAAAACATAATTACAGACTGTGTTTTCTAATGGCCTTCAAGTTTAACATACACATAGAACAAGCTGAATTGCAGAGACAGAATTTTTGAGTAAGGAGTATAACTTCTGTCCCTGTGAACACAAAATTTACAGTGTATAGTTTATTGCTGAAGGTGCAGGCAGTAAACTACTCAAAATTCACGATGGCTAGGAGCCTAATTTCTTTCTGTAAGCCGTTATGTCTTTGGAAATATCTTTTACCCCATTTTTCATCAAATAGATCAAAAAGTTGAAATTTGTCATACAGGCGATATTTCACTTTATTTCAGTATTAGCCACAAGACATTGTGGATTTTCTGATAGGGCACGTAATCCCCATTATCTTTGCTCATGTTCTAACACGCTGCATCACAACTGTAGACCTCAGAAGCCCAGCAACTGCTAACTGAATTGTTTTGAATCTCACCGATTTCACTTCAGCCCGCTTGCACAGTTTCACTACTGCTATACAAAGAAGGGAAGTTATAAAGTGGAGAAAAAATGTTTGCTTCTGTCTGTGGCTCCCAGGACTTTCACAGTCCTATTGCACTGTTGGCCTCGCAGTCAGAAAGCCTTGGTAGCTGCAGTGGTGAGCTGGAAAGGACCTACACACAACCACCAGATAGCAGATAAACTTGTCTGAAGCCAATTGCGTGCTTATCAAAATCGAGCAACGTTTGTTACATATTCCACCGTTAGCATACCGAGAAATTCCAGCGTGTGTGTCTTGTCAGGATTTTTCCAATTTTAAGCTCTTTTTAAAACATAGCCTGAGGAGTGTTGTGATTATTAAAAGAAAAAAAAGAAAGAAAAAGAAAATAAAAGGGCTCTGGGTTCGGGAACAAACTCACCTGCATAAGGCACAGTCAGTGTCACCTAGGTCCATGTCACGTTCAGTGGTGGTATGAAGTCTTACAAGCTGCTTCTCTCTGTGACATTTTCACCTTCTTGAATTTGTATCTTTGTCTTCTTTGAGCTGTAAGGTCTCTGGAGTATTAAAGACCTGGCACTATACAATTTTATCATGCCTCAAAAAATGGAGTACAATTAGAGTACAGGATATTAAATGCTCCTAATGCATTAACATATGCAGATAACAAAGTCAGGTATATAAATAAGTTATACAATAATTTTTTTCTAAATAAGGTATACACATAAAGTTATACACATATATGTGTATGTATATGCAAAACTATATAAATATTTGCAAAGCCAGAGACATGAAAGCACATTCGTCAGTAACATCTTCACAGCTGTTTATTAATTAGAGTGCTGTGATGTCTGCAAGTTATTTTCACATTTGCACAGTACTTTATACTGTGATCATATTTATTATTCTTCACTGATTCCAGAGTAATCTTGGTAATTTATAAATCAAAAAGCAGGTTTTAACACTGGAATGTTGCAGGGGTTCTGGTGTTTCTTAGTAAATGGTTGATTTTTACTTTGTTTTGTTTTTCCCAGTTGGCAACCCTGCAAGCTCAGATCAGGATCTGATCATGAGATGTTAATGAAACAGTTATTGTGATTCTGTTATGTTTATATGCCAATAAAATTAAACAAAATTTAGTTCCTTGCTAGCATAGAAAAAAAGAAATTAAAGACAAATTTCTTATTCATTTTAGTAGTCTTTATGCTAAAGAAGTAGAATCATCAAAGTTGGTTAGTGTTGTGTTCGTTTCACTAATCTTACTGCTTTTGTGGTGCATATAACTCAGTCAAGACCACAACAAATTACTTTTCTTAATTGTGATAGATTTGCTGAGACTAAATTTTTTGAAGTTGAAGATGGTCTGATAAACTCTTCTGTGTGCTGTAACTTGGCTAAACTAATGTTGAATAACTTTTAGGTTTGACCTTGTACATGGTAAAATAACCTAATGGATTTTAATAAAATATAGGGTGATAAAAGGATTGAATTTATAGTTTCATCTACTCTTCTGTTAATACATTGTTAGGGTGTATTAACTTGTAAGTGTAGATGCTGCGAATTGGTTATTAGAGATACACTGTGTGGGTCAATATTCCATCAATAATTCAAGATGTAATTTAGAAAGTATAACTATATTCAATACATTACTATTATTTGCTGCTTTTGTTCAAAAATATCTTAAGATTCACAGCAAGGTATTTTTATTTATTTATTTGGAAGATCATAAATTTATCTTGCACAAACTACAATTCTTTGTGAGTCAAATAGACGATTGCTAGAATCCCTTCGTATAATTTGTTCTTTAAACTGAAGAAAGCTCCTATTTCACTAGATAGTAGGAATGCGAGATCTTGTAATCTACAGTGCCAAAGATCTGGTAGAATCAGCGAGGCACTGAAAGTCTCAGTGTAGGAAAGAAAAAATCCCTGCTTTTTTACTATATATATATTTTTTTTCTGTTCCTGGCTATGAACTGTAGTGTTCAGATAACCTGTGCACATCTGGTCTAGTTTCTTTAAGATCTTCATCACCAAATTACTAAACGACCACAACAAAATTAAGAACTGCACAGACTGTGCCAGAAAGGAACCATATTGTCCTTTTACTTGATTCAGTCATTCGTTTTCAGTTGCTTTTCCTGTCCCTCTCCATTATGTCCCTTACCTTGTCACACAGCTAGCCTTCGTTATTGTGGCATAATTTGTTCAGGAGGAGGAGGAGGAGGAGGAGGAGGAGGAGGAGTGTTCTGCTCCGAAGATTGCCAGGCTGAGGCTGACTCTGTTTTCTTGTGATAAGAAGTTACACTCTCTGTATTCCTCCACTAAGCCATTTCTGATTCAAAGTTGTGCCTTGTCTTCCATCTGTCTAGATGGCTTACAAAGGAAGGAGTGAATTCTTGGTACCTCAGCCTCGGGGATTAAAACAGGCACACTGAATTGAGTTTGAACCTTTTTAATTGAGAACCAGTGAAGCATGTGTGAAATACTCTATGCTTTGCTTCTGTGTTACGTGTTGCACACTCTGCAGTTTGTATGCAAAGTTCAAAGTCAATATCCAGTACCGAAGTTCAGTTTTACAACCTGAAATGCAGTTACAAAATGGCAGGCAGACCGGTACTTGCAGCCATTTTTGAGAGAGATGGGCACAGTTTCCTGGGTAACTGAAAGCAAGAGAAGACATCGCTCTACCAGTTTGACTTACAGCTGGATCATATCCAGTGATAACGTCTGAGAGGTTTTAAGAAAACTCGGAGTTCAACTCACAGTTCCTAAACTCTATGCTGCTTTGGCTGAACAATTTAATTTTTCATCTGCTTTTTCCCCCTTGCCTGTTCAAAATATCTGCCTTGGAGAAATGTCAGTATTAAGGGTAGGCAAATATAACAAGTGCTGTCCATTTAATCTCTCTGCTCAGTTGCAGCCATTCTAAAAGATGTGAGACTTCTGAGTTTAAAAGTCATTTTTTCTCCAACATGTTAAATTTCGAAAGATTCTCTTGGGGTTCTTTTATCTCCTAAGAACAAACATCCTTAACCTGCTTTTAGCATTCCTTCAAAATGCAACAATTTCTTAATAAATTTCTTAAGAACTGCTGAAGTCAAAAGTGTCTGGACATGAATTAGAAGAGAGAAAGAAAGAGAGGAGAAAAACCCCAGAACTCAGAGGTTTCTCTCTGGGTCTTTTTTATGACCGTGAAAGTTCATAGATGAAAAAGATTATGTGAGTGATATGAAAAGTTTCTAGACAAAGGGAATGTACTGATAGTATGAAAGGGATCCGTCCCTGTAGGAAATTAGCTCCTATCCTGAAATAATGTTGATTAAATCCTTTCTTTCTTTTCATCTAGTCGTGGTCTCTTTGTACAAGTTCTCAGGGGAATGAATATCTATTCTGCTGAGGTATTTAATCAACCTCAAAAGCAATCTTACTGCTCTGTGTACTTTTTAATGCTATAAACTCGATCCTTTAAATAATAATAAGTCAGTGACACACTCACTAAATACTGAACATCTTGAAATGAGTATGGTTGACAGCTGTAACTGTGGGAAATCCAGTATTTCCTGCTTCATGGTAAGATACCTTTCTGAGTTTCAATTCCAAGTATAGTAACAACCTGGGCATGGAGTATGGCTGAAGTAACAGAGCATAATATGGTTTCTGTCTACCTTGCCACCTTGCCTGAAACTAGGCAATTCCTTGTGATAGACCCCAAACCTGGGGCAGATGTGTGGGGTTTGTTACACAAACTGCAGCAAGTCAGCAGCGTCCTGTGCTCTCTCCTTGGAGGAGTTTGGTATTGATGGTACAAATCTCTTCCTTCTCCCGGTTTGAGTATATTTTCTAACACACTCTGCTTACATGCCCTTTCTTGAAAGTTTGTGTTCACTCATTAGCTCCCCCAGACCTATCTTACATGAAGGTTTCATGTTAGTTCCTCAGTGACTACATGGGTTAGACCTTTTATCAGATACAGTTTCATAGAACTAAGCTAAAAACAAGTTTGACAGTGCTCACCTGACCACTAGGCTATTGTTGTCACAGCTAAACCGACCTGAATCATCTCAACCCAAGAAAAGTACAGGCAGCTCCCTCCACTCTGTACTGTTAGGTCAATACGAAGCCTTTGGCCTTTCACTAGTAATGGGCAGGGGGGGAAATGTTTACTGAGCTACACAGCAAGCAAGCATCTATGTTTTCAGTATTGAAGCTACCACTATTTCAATTTCTGCTGCAGATTTTATCCAGAGTTGGTGCCATGTTGCCAGCACTTAGCAGCCTGACACCTGCCTGATGCCTCTGTAGATATCTTTACAACATCTGTTCCCATCAAAATCATCTGATGGTGTCTGAGGCAGGTTCACCACGCAGAGGCGTGGTCCGGGCAAGCACAGCACCGTGGTGTTTGCATTTGAAAGCACAGGAAGGGTGCTTCCAGAAAAGTGTTCTATTTTTCTTACGTTTGTTTGCGCTGCTGGCTGTCTTCAGTCCCGTTACATGTTTCCCTGAAAGAAAGATCTGCAAAAGACTGCAGCTGCTCCTAACTGGTTGGTTTGCAACTAACACATGTCCAGTGTAGTACGGATTTACAGGTCCCAGTCAAAGGTACTGTATTAACCTTCATCCTCCCATGGACTGGATGGGAGCTGGGGCAGCAGCTAAGAGCTCTGAGCTGTGCTGCAGTAGACACTGGGAAAAGAAGTGCAGTGTGATGTCTGAGAACTTTGGTGGGTCCAGCCCTGAGGGGCTCACTGGGATTTCCCATTTAATGTGTGGTGGAGCAGAGAACTGATCAGAGCTCTCCTGAAAACCTGATTGCAAAGACACCAACATCCTTTCCCTTGCTCAACTTTCTTCATATTCAAAACTGTGAACTTTTTGGTTTGAGAGCGCCACTCAACTTTATAAAGTGATGGAATCAGAAGAAAAATCAAGTCCTAATTCTCACACTTATGATCCAGACACTAACAAAAGTTGCAAGGGTCTGCTGTTTGCAAAAAGATGGAGATCTTATGACACGTTTGAGAACAGTTGCAGGATTTTTGTTTGGTTTTTTCTTCATTCAGTTTTATAAAGTACCAACAGGAAATTAGTTACTTCTTTAACCTGCACTTGCCTGTTTCCCTGAGAGTAAATCATGTTAACAGATTTAACTAGGAAGGGAGAGGAAACATGTTTAACAGCAGTATACACTTTGTTCAGGTGTAACTGTAGTTGCATTATGCTTCTTCCCATTGCCAGCTGTTCTCTACTGCCACACTAGCAATGTGAAAAAGGTAATTTAAAGGAAGCAGAATCCCCTGGAAAGGAAACATTTCCAAGGGGTTCTGAATTTAAAAAAAAACAACCAACAAACCTAGTCTGAAGCATTTATGCAATTTATGGGAAACCCTTGGAGAACCATGTGTTTCCTCTTTTCCTCCAGCACGCTGTAAATGAACTGTGTATGATTAATTCCAATGGTCCATGCTGGGAGAGCTCACGCTTTCTGTTTGTTGTACTGTTTATACCATATTAATGTAAATGACCCATTACCTGACTCTGAAGGGCTTGATTTTCAGTCACATTAGTGTTCCTCAAAACCATTCTGAAGAACTTTTTTCTGCCTCTTTTTCTCTGTCTCTTCAACATAAGATCTTCTCTTAGTGTTTCACATATTGAGATGTAGAATCCAGAACTTGGAAAATCAAAGAGGCTAATAAAGAATAATATGAAATACTGTTCTGCTGGCAAGGAGCCTGAACTCTCTGTTCTCCTGTGAAACTGGTTCGCAGAACCCTTTACTGAGTTTGAGAAGAGCTCTCTGGTGGGAGAAGAGCTTAAGAAGCCTTTCTGGGAGAGAATTGCCTTTATTTAATGCTGTAGATCTATTGTGCAGTCTAAGGGTAAGTGATGTGTTTTTCCTAAGCACCACACGATATAAGTGTTTCGCTGTATTTCACTGCTTTGACCATTTGTAGTTATCATTGACTGGGTTTCAAAACACTGTTCCTATCTGAATATGTTTTTTGCAGAGAAGTGCCATGTTACTGGAAGTGTCTTGTTTTTTTGGAAAGTTTGGGAATTATTATTTTATTGTTCTTTCTGACACTAACCAGTAAGTGGTTCTCAGATGTAGAATGTCTTGTTGATATCAGTTAGTGGTAATAGGCTTTGCCTTGAGGTCCCTGGTGTTCAGGAACTTCAGAATTATTCCATGTGGAGAATGGTAATGAAATTCTCATTGCAGCACTATGATGAACATGGAATTTTTGAGCTAATGGAAAGAATGAAGAGTTACATCTGAGATTTGTCTGTACTACCATGTCCACTGTTAGACACCTACCTCAAAAATATATAAAAATGTATTTAAATGAACCTTCAATGTCAAAATTATTCCCAAAGCATTCTCCTGGAGAAACTAGTTGCTCATGGCTTGGACGGGAATACTCCTCAGTGGGTAAAAAACTGGCTGGATGGCCGGGTCCAAAGAGTTGTGGTGAATGGAGTTAAATCCGGTTGGCAGCCGGTCACAAGTGGTGTTCCCCAGGGCTCAGTACTGGGGCCAGTTCTGTTTAGTCTCTTTATCAATGATCTGGAAAAGGGGATTGAGTGCACGCTCAGTAAGTTTGCAGATGACACCAGGTTGGGTGGGAGTGTTGATCTGCTCGAGGGTAGGAGGGCTCTCCAGAGGATTCTGGACAGGCTGGACTGATGGGCCAAGGTCAATTGTATGAGGTTTAACAAGGCCAAGTGCCGGGTCCCACACTTGGGTCACAACAACCCCATGCAATGCTGCAGGCTTGGGAAGAGGGGCTGGAAAGCTGCCTGGCAGAAAAGGACCTGGAGGTGCTGGTTGACAGCCAGCTGAACATGAGCCAGCAGTGCGCTCAGGTAGCCAAGAAGGCCAACAGCATCCTGGCCTGTATCAAAAATAGTGTGGCCAGTAGGAATAGGGAAGTGATCATGCTCCTGTACCTGGCACTGGTGAGGCCGCACCTCGAGTAGTGTGTTCTGCTTTGGGCCCCTCACTACAAGAAGGACATTGAGGTGCTGGAGCGTGTCCAAAGAAGGTCAATGAAGCTGGTGAGGGGTCTGGAGCACAAGTCTTATGAGGAGTGGCTGAGGGAACTGGGGTTGTCTAGCCTGTGGAAAAGGAGGCTGAGAGGAGACCATATCACACTCTACAGCTACCTGGAAGGAGGTTGTAGTGAGGTGAGTGTTGGTCTGTTTTCTCAAGTAACTAGTGATAGGATGAGAGGAAATGGCCTCAAGTTGCACCAGAGGAGGTTTAGATTGGATATTAGGAAAAATTTCTTTATCGAAAGAGTGGTCAAACATTGGAACAGGCTGCCTAGTGAAGTGGTGGAGTCACCATCCCTGCAGGTGTTAAAAAACGTGTAGACGTGGCACTTCAGGGCATGGTTTAGTGGACATGATGGTGTTGATGGTTGGACTTGATGATCTTAGAGGTCTTTTCCAACCTTAACGATTCTATGATTCTATACACACCTCTTTATGGACACTGATAGCTTCTTTAATAATTTATCACTATGTCTCAAAATGAGTGCACCCCTTACATTAGATACTGTCCATGTGATTATTTGGATTATTTCAATTTACTGCTTAGTAACAACCTCTTACTCACTTAGGTCATTCTCTTCTTTGTTTTCACCTTATCTTCAGTTCAAATCCACTCATTTTCTGTGTTTTCTGTCCAAAAGAGCTTACAGGTAATTTTTCCTTTACACATCCTCATTCGTCATCCAGAATTATACTTGGCTTAATAATTTCTTAAGGTGCCTAGAACAATCTGGTCACTCTTCAACATACAGTTTGAATAAAAGTTATTTATGATTTCACTCCCATTGTCATGGTCCTTTTACCCCAACCTTCCTTCTGAGCCATGCGTGTAAAAAGGGAGCTGTCTCTATGGTGAGGATTTGCCTGTCATGCTGCATAGCAAGGTACCACTCAGGCAGCTGTATGTCATAGCTTCACAATAACTCATATGGCTCTGGAAAAAAACTTATATCAAACAATATGCAGATGATGACAGTCTTCATTTTATAACCACCTTAATATTTCCTGTTCATCAGTTTCAGGGTTTTTTTTTCTGATGTGCTGGAGGAAAAGAAACCCACAGAAATCATGTCTTTGAAAACTGTTCATTTAACACAGGAGTAGTACTTAGAGGTTTAGAGTTTTGCCACTATTTTTTTCTACAGAAGTGACTAATTCAGTAGAATTCTTCACCTATGATTTTTCCTTTCAAAATATCAAAGCATTTTGAATGTCCTTTTTTTCTTTTTTTTCTTTTTTTTTTTTTTTTTGACTGGTAGAGCCACATGTTCATTCTAGTAGACTTAAAATCTGGAGGTAATGAACTTTATCCCTGACTTCCCTAATAGCCTAATAGTTATGCTCAATTTTTTTCTCTCATTTCAAAGGCAAAATCTACTTTTTAAGTAATGATGTGTTTAAAACTTACCATACTCTTGACAATTTAGATAGCTTGAGAAATGCAATGTTTGTTTCCCTTATTGTCATGTTTTTTGAGAAATGTAATGTAGCTAAATCTCAGATGAAAATTTTAATTTTAGACATGTCATACAAACTTCATAAAAAAACTCTTCTGAGATTCGGCCCTGAATAAAAATTTTCAAGTTGCTGGAAGTTGCACTGTTTTAGGGCATTTGGTTTTGCTTGGTTTGATTTTATTTGGTTTATTTTGGGTTTTGGGGGTTTTGTGTGGGTTTTTTTTGTTTGTTTGTTTTGAATTATATTTTTTTCAGGATAACAGTATTCTACTTCTCCTTACTTACAAAATATTTTTTGTTTGGAAGAAAAAATTCCTCACCTCTCTGCCTACATGGCCTTTCCACCTGTCTTTCAGACAAGAGTACCTTATTTTAGGTATTTCCTTAAAGCACATAGGAAACAAAGGGACCTTGAAAGGTTGATAGAGGTCCTTGGGACATCTGTACAGATCAACATATGTGGTCTTACAGTCTCCTCTAGTGAATAAGCTTATAGTCAAATATTTGATCATGAGGAAGATGGCTTCATAACAGTGGTTTCTGCTAAAGGAAATATTTGATCACAAGGAACATGGCTCCATAACACTGGCTTCTGCTAAAGGAACATGGATTCACATGTGGTCTCATTACTGTAATGCTTCCTGCTGTTTCTTCTTGCATGGACTGAAATTTTATTCCTCCTCCAGTGCAGCTCTGACTTTAAAAGTCTAAGAAGCTCCAAGATTTGTAATGTTCTAAGGAATTCTATAGCTAATAAATGTCAGATATTAATTACTATTATTTATTGCTAAAATATGATAATAAATTCAGTAGGAATTGATGGGAAATAAACAGTACATTTTCCTTGCAATGTAGAATTAGTGCTTCTCCTTTGAATACCATTTCAAAGCAGCACACTCACAATGCAAGGAAATGCTGACATGACCCCTCTCCAGCAAATTCGTACTAAATATCCTTTACCAAATTAACATTGAATTCCAAGAGCTGAGAAGGTTTGATCAATTTTAGCCACTTATTTTAAGGTTGAGTTAATTATTTTAGGGAGCTGATATTAATTACATTCTTTGAACTTAGTTTTAAAAACAAAATTTGGGACTATAACAGCTTGTAAATGATTCTGTTGAATTGCATTATGAAAAGGATCCACCACTTCCTAATTGACTGGGTATTAGTAAAACAACCTAAGAGAATTAGATTTTGTTAAAGTACTCCCAGATGTTTTCACTGGTCGCTGCCCAGTTTTCAATAGAAAATCAGGCATTTCAAACTGCTCACAGATGAGAAACAAATGAGAATGAAGAATTTTAATCATCTAGCCAGATAGATTCCTGAGACATAATTGGAAATTATTGGGATCATTTTTAATAAATGACATTGATTATGCCCAGGGATGTTTGCACAATCTGCGTGTGAGAATTTGAGATAAGCTTGTTGTTATTTGAAAATCCCAAAGGCCAGAATGAATCTGAGAAACTTTTGAGTAAACCCCTAGCAGACATCATATGGGAAACTTTTTCTTTCTGTTATAATACAAAGAATCCTAGAGAAAAATACGGTTATTTCAAGGAGGAAGGTGGAAGGCCTAAAGCAAACTTTCAGAACTCCGATAACACAGCTGACGAAGGCAGTAACTAGTTGAGGTGATTAAATGGGACTCTGCAACTGAGGAGGAATACAGAGAATCTATTTGGTATTTGCAGGAGGTGATTTATGTTTTCACACCTGCCATGTGGGACATGAGGAGGCCTTTCCAAAGGTACTGCAT
>JAVKLA010000026.1:21780216-21806468 GCA_034782735.1 Sagittarius serpentarius
TGAGGAGCGGCTGAGGGAACTGGGGCTGTTTAGCCTGGGGAAAAGGAGGCTGAGGGGAGACCTTATCGCTCTCTACAACTACCTGAAAGGAGGTTGTAGAGAGGTGGATATTGGTCTCTTCTCCTGATTAACAAGTGATAGGACAAGAGGAAATGGCCTCAAGTAGCACCAGGTGAGGTTTAGATCAGATAGTAGAAAAATTTCTTCACTGAAAGGGTTGTCAAGCATTGGAACAAGCTGCCCAGGAAGTGGTTGAGTCACCACCCCTGGAGGAATTTAAAAGATGTGTAGAGGTGGTGCTTAGGGACATGGTTTAGTGATGGACTTGGCAGTGTTAGGTTAATGGTTGGGCTCAATGATCTTAAAGTTCTTTTCCAACCTAAACGAGTCTACGATTCTATGATTCTAAGTGACTCAAACATGGTTTACTGAATCTTGTGCTAATTATGAAAATCCTTTAAAAAGGACTGGATTTAAGGCCTATGTGGAGAATGTCATAGATGAATCTCTGTAACATCAATAAAGCTTGTGAGAATTTTTATGAAAAATCTGTTAGGGATGACAAAGGCTGTAATTTATATATATCCCCATGAAATGGTGAGAAACAAAACTACAGTTTGAATCAGTGCATGTGCCTGCTCTAGAGATTGGTGCTTGTAAAGATGGAAAATCCTAATACACATTAGGAGATAAGTTTGCTAGAATTCCAAATTTTTCCACCATTGTTCAAGTAACCAAGTAACTTAAATAGAAGCCTTTTGTTTGGAGCAGAATAGTTTACAGGCAATTTCATTTTGAATAAGAAAGTATGTCTGCACTATGAATCCTATTAGAAGGGTCTACATTGAGTTTTAGAAACAATATCACAGTAATCCCACTTAAATTGACAATTAAAGTGTGTTTTGCTTATGGCTGGGTTGAGACACACTGCAATTTACTAAGTAATAGGAAAAATGTCATTTGCTATATGCAAATTTCTTTTAGCATAAATTAAATATTAGTATTCTTTGCCAATTTAAATTTACAGCTATGGGAAGGACCATTAGTGAGATTTTCTTAGAGCATTACAATCTTGCACATATTTCTGAAACTATTCTATACAGTGTCAGAATGACAACACAAATACCTATGCACAGCTTTCCAATATGCTATAAAAATAAACACAGACTGATTTGAAGTAGCATTGAGTAAATGAGGGGACACGTGAGAGTAACAGAGTTACATCAGCTTACAACTTTACGGAGGCAATGAGACTCAGGCCTTCACAATGTAGAAAAGCATAGAGGAGTGTAAAATATATCTGCTTCTCTTAAAAACGTTTCCACTGTGGAAGGATAGTTCTTTGTGAAAACGCCCTTATGTGTCCAAAGTCATCTAACCATTGCTTCCTAAATTCACCATTTCTAAGATTCTGACTTTCTGATCAGGCACTTATGTGTTCCTTAGTGTGAGCCCAAAGATGGTAGATCCCGTATTGAATTATAGAGGATTTCGGTATATAAGCAAACAGAATGGTTAAACTTAGGCTATTTCTGTTTTCCAGAGTCACGTGAAGAACAATCCTCTCTGACATATAAGGTCTATGTGTTACCTATTCCAGAAATGAGTATAATAACAATGTTAAAATTACCACAGAAGAAATCAAATAAGGGTCACTGTTAGGAACTTGGCTCACAAAAAAAAGACATTGTACAGTAATTTTCTGTTCTCATTGTAGGAGTTAAATCTGAGACTTTCCTGCAAATCTAATGGAAATGGCATTTCCACAGCCCTGTATGGCTTTTGCTGCAGAGCAATTTAGGGAAAATCTGAGCTGAAAACTCTGAATGAACAATTTATGTTATATGTGAACATTTTTTTCAACTTCTGCAGTTTTTTTCACCTTCTGCAGTTTTTTTCTTTACATGAAACAAACCAAAAATTTGTGTTACCTCATGGAGAAGATATTTTTTATGAATTATTTGGGCATTTACCAGTATTTTTTTAAATTAAAAAAAAAGTTAACACAATTTGTAAACTCTTTTACTAATATATCACTACATCATTGCCATGAGTAGAGTTTTGTAAGAAATATGTGAACTATTTTCTTAAGGAAAGACACAAACCAGTTGACTTGTACAACCCAATTGCTACAGTATAGTTAAGTTAATCATAATGGTTATTCACAGGGTGTCATTATTTATTTGGACTACATTAAAATCTATGTATAGATTTCATTTTACCAAATCTTTAAATATTTTCCTGAAGCAGCTAATTTAGGAAGGTGAAATGAATTCTGCCTTAAGTCACTTACAACATATGAGCACTACCTGGAGAAGATGCCACACTGAAGGCTCTCCAGTGAAGTTTTTATTTTCAAATTGTTCATTGTAGCTGTAACCATGAAACTCCTTAACTCCCTAGAAAATTTAACTGTAAGAAATTGGGTCGCTGTGTCTACAGAATTCGTTGTATTACCATGTGCAGACATTAATCTGTTTTTCAGAAGGTATATGCCGTATCATCATAGCATTGCATGTGTGTTAATTAGTCTTGTGTGATTTAACCCAGTGCTGTTCATAAGTCAGGTATATGTCCAGTGACTCGAGTTCGTATCCATTCAGAGCTAAGGGAAGGACCTGTCCTACGTCACTGCATCCCGTGGGGAAGAAATACCTTGGAAGTTCTTGTAGACACCAGAAAGTCATCTCCAAAGACAGAAGCATAAAGCAGTTCATTAGATTTGCACTGTGCTCGCTGAGTATTGCTGTCTGTAACAGCAGGATGCTGAGATATACCACAGGGTATACTTTCACCTGCGCAGCTGTTGAACAGGTTTGTTACTTCCTTGCAGATATAAGAGTGACAGTGCAGGTGCTAATCAGGCCTGTGGGTTTGAGCAGGATAACGGTTGGCTCATCTGTTGCAGCCTGACAGCTGAAATTGCTCGAAGAGTTTCAGGCCCTAACAGAGATATGTGTTGCCAAGAGAGCGCTCTGGTGCCATTTATCTGCCAATCTGCTTGGGGACCATGTTGTTGTGTTCCAAACTGCACGGAGAGCATAAAAAACACCATGTTTGTATTCTAGTCAGGTTCTGCTCATTACAAAACAGCACTGAAGGTACTTGGCACTTCAAAAGAGGTGACCCAAAGCAGTTTACCTGTAACTCATTGTGCGTTCTTGGCGGACGAGAAAAATAGCAAGCTTCTAAGCACCGTGAGATGGTGAACTCTTGCAAATAGGACAAATTGATTTTGTACTGGAGCATTCCTACTGGGACATGCTGGCTCTGACTGCTCCATGATTTGCTGTGAATTTTTCATTGCTTACATATCACAGGCTCTGGGTTTTGAGGTTTCTGTTTTAAATCCAAAAGTCTAGATTCTGCTTTCTGGTTCTGTTGGTTATCTCTATTTTACTCCAGTATTTCTTCTGACTTCTTTAACTCTTGGGACAACGACAGCATTCCCTGGGGTGATTAGGACCACCAGGATCTGGCTTTTCTTTCTTTGCAAAGAGCAGGATGTGTTTGGGTTCATGCATTCTATTTTGGGAATTTTCTGATCTCTCAGTTTGCCAATAATAATTCTGAGATGTGTAATATTTAGAGCACAGGACTATGTTCAGCAAAATTCAGTGTTTGCTACTAAAATTCTGAAATACTCTCAGAATTTTTTGGCAAAGGAAACTAAGTTAAGTTCAGTGGTGCTATGTCAGGACAACACATATCTGAAGACCTGGGTTAGTGAAGATAAATATTTTGAGTGAGATTTATCTCAGCCAACTTTCACTATCTATCTAAAATGTGTGTGTCCAGTCAAAGCTAAAGGGCTAAGGATATTCAGAGAGAAATTAATATCTGAATTCCTAGAAACCCATCCTGCAGGGCGTAACTCACGCTGGCCATGCTTGTCTTGTTCTTGACTATGTAAGGTACTGGAAACCTGCTTAATGCAGATGTTGATCTTGTAGCTTCAGAAACCAGAGTGAAACAAATATTGCCACGGTCTTCCTCCTTCAGCCTCTACAAGCATGTCAGGTTAACCCAACTTCAAGAGACAAAATAATAGCATCAGTCCCAGGTGGAGTGTTGGCTGCAAAAACAACAGGTGCAAAACCAAATCTAAAATTCCTGGCTTCTTTATGCTTTCATCTTCATGATTCAGACTATCAACACATTTGTCAGCAATATGTCCTAATAAAAAGTATGTGTTTTCAGGTGAAAAATTGTACAGAGGTAGGGAAGATAAAGAAGAAAAAAAATCAAGTTAAAAATAAGAGATGGAACTTTATCAGGATCATAATATTCAAAAGCCAGGTTTTTTTCTCACTTGGTTATCTTTGTGGCATGTAAAAAAGATGAGGCTTCCCTGTGTCAAGTAAAACGAAATATTGATTGTGAAATACTGTAATTTGCGCTCACCCTTCTGGTCCACAGTGCATTATATAAGCGGGTATTTGCAGTGCTAGTTTATTATATGTTCAGGCTAAAACAAAACAGTGTTAATCTTTAGCCCATGAAGTGGGCCTCACAGCAATTTGGGGAAAATGAAGTAGGAAACCAAAACCTTCTTTAGAGCTAGAAAGATGAGGAAATTTGAAGTGTTAACACTTTCTCCATTAGATCTTTGGATTTTTTAGTACAGCATAATCTATTTCAACATTTTTAACACTTCAGTATGTATTTCAGTCATCTTCTGTGGGATACCAATAAAGACAGGCTCCTTTCTAGTCCCTTCCTCCTTTCTCCTTCTCACCCTCTCTCTCTTTCCTTCATCTTACTCTCTCTTCCTCCCTGTTTCTCTCTCTTTACTTCTCACATTGCTGGAATATTACAGGTGGATGTTTCTGTAACTGTATTTGTAGTTTTATGGGTATCCCTTTCATACTCATTTTCATTAAAACTGAGCGATCATAAAGTATCTAATCTTCAACTTTCTTTTCCTGAAGAATGACAATTTATTTCATGATACTGTTCAGATTAGCAGACTTCTACTCCAACATTAGGTTTGGTATAACAAATTTATAATTAAAAAATGACCACTATTATATGATCATTTGAGAATTTGAATGGTTCTGTGTTGACAGACCTTTTCAGTTGTGTGGAATAAGATTACCATAAGGCCTGGCTATCAAATCTGACTGCAGGACTAACGTGGTAAAGTAGACCATTTAGGGCAAAGGAAGACAGATTATTAGGATGGTGTAAATAGTCATGGCTCCACTGAAGTCAGTTGATGGCACCTGGAAATCTAAACATATTATTTATAGAAATGCAAGTAATTTGTGTTGTTGGGTTGTTTGGTTGTTCTTTTCTTTTTCATTAGCCAAAGGAAAGGGGAAACTGAGTTATAGTAAAAAAATATGTTAAAAGATGCTTTCAGTGTGTTTCAGATTATTAAAGAGGGCCTCTGGCACTTTATCATGTATTAACTTTTCATATGTAAAGAAGAGTAATGTGGGGCTTCCAGTTTTTCACTAAGATGCATTCGTGTGATGTATTGCATGTACTCAGGATGGGACTATATCACTCGAGGGAAGCCCCTACAAATTTTGTCTAGTAGTTTGACTGGACTGCACCTATTCTGCAAAGTATGTTAGTCAGGTGACATGGTATTTCCAGTTATTTTAAACAAGAGATGTTTTAATCAGGTTGCTCATCAAACCCAAAGATGAAAATCAACTCTACACAGTATTTTTAACTCACTTTTGTTGAGTTAAAGGGTAGAAGGCTTCCTTCCCAGATGTTTTATTCTTGTCAACTTCATCAAAGTACAGTAGTCCAAGCAAGAGATTTAATTTAGACTTAATAGTTTGAGACCTTAGAGCCAAAAATGCATGTTACAGACAGGACTCAGGTAGGCCTTAACTGCTACAGTGCCCAAAATTTTTTGAACAGATGAGGATGTGTCAGGTATGGTCTGCCCATGGCAGCCAGTATCTTCTCCAAGTTACAGAGGAAAACAACCTCCCTTCCCCTTTCTGCCAACAAACTTCCCCAGAATTAACAGTAGGCATTTTCTGGATCCAGTATGTCAGCTTGGCCCAGACAGAATGACAGTAGCCAAACACCTGAAAAAGTCATTTCTCAGTGCCACGAAAGAGTGTGCCTTCACTTGCTGATGTGCTGCCTCTAACACAAGCCAATTTCCAAAGCTGGCAGAGAGATCAGCCTCCAAATACGTATATTTTAAATTTGGAGGGTGACAGAAAGAAAGAAAGAAGTGTCATAATCCTGGTAGGAAGCCGCTGAAGAAAGAGTTGTGCAGATCTTCAAGTCTTACACGTATAATGATGGCAGTGCAGATGATTCTGTTTTCTCTGAGACTCTGGAAAGCAGCGAGTAATAGGAAAATTGGTAGATTAAAAAATTCCTTAGCCAAAGAAATCATCACATCCATCTGTTTAGCCCTCCCTTTCTTCATGCATACAGACACTAGGTTAAAATGCAGTTTTAAGGCAGATACTGTAATTTCATTTTTAAAATGCTATGTGGTAGGACAAGAGCCCACCACTTTTCCAATAAAATTTTTCTAGCAGTTATCACTGCTGCCTAATATGGTATATTCTTTCAAGTTTCAATTTGTCTCATTTAGAAAGAGAAAAAAAAAAACCAAACCAGACAGCAGAGCTGAAAAGTCTACTAGCACAAATCCTGGCTATGGATAAATTTAGACAGGAAATTAGAAGTAAGTTTCCAACTATCAGAGGGGTGATATTCTGTTACTTTTTATATATCCAGGGATCATACTGTTTCTGAGTGTTTCTGGTGAAGCACGGTGACCTAAAATGCACCTCTGAGTCACTGCTTTTGGAAACAGAGCTCTATAGTGTAGACACAGCCTTTGTTATTCCCAGATATATTTTCTTGATTAATAAAATATTTTGTTGGAATGCAGATCACACTATGACAGTAACTTCTCTTCCTTATTGTATTTCTGTCCCAACAATATTTAAAAACTGGTCCATAAAGACAGTACTTTTTCTTAGCTGCTGGTAAATACATGAAATGGTTTTGTATTAGCCACCGGACAGGGAGTCCCATGAGAAAAAGCCTAACATATTGACATTTCCCCCTAAGTACTTGGTACAGACACTTGCTCTGTTGTCATTGTCCATTCCTACTCAGAAAAGCACTTACGCACCTGTTTCTGTTCTGCTGACTTCAACATGAAAGAACCATGCCTAGACTGAGAGTTCACAGCTGCTCAGTTGTTGATTCCTGGAAAATGACTGAGACATGGAACAAAACAAATTATTTGGAAGTGCCTAAGGGAAAAAAAAAAGAAAAAAGGAGAAAACACACCACCACCAACAAAAAGAAACAAGGAGAGGACAAACAGTCAGTATGGATTTGTCAAGAACAAATACTGTAAAAACGGTCTAATTTCTTTCTGTGGTAGGGCAGCGGGTCTTATACATAGGGTAAAAACTGTAGATGTCGTATCTTTTGACCATAATGAGTCATTTGACACTGTTTCGCATGAAGTTCTCATGAAGTAGTCACAGATAAACCAATGATTCTACAAGAAAATTAACTTCTTCATTTAGGAAAGAAAAAAAAAAAGCTTACAGGTCTGGAAAATTAGACTTCTGCAGAAAAATTCAGCTTCAGTGGAGGAATGACTGTTACTTATAGAAAGGACCTTCATACGAAGTAAGAGGATTGTAAAGAGGAAAGGACTTGCCTTATGCGTAGCAGCTCTGAAGTATGGTACCCTTCTCTTCATCTTCTGTACTCAGTATCAGGTTAGAAACTGTGAGGAAACCACGTAGAGTGACAGTGTGCAATTAAGTGATCTTAAGTTTAATTCAGAAGAAATTTAAGCTCTATAATGGTCCTTCATTATACTCAATATATGTAGCAAGTCTAATATTCTTATTATTGAACCATAACCATCTAACAGTGGGTTCTGACTAGATAGTTTTCCTGACTTTGCTTAACATCATATTTGTGTAACTGAACATGACCCTTGAGCTATGATCAGGCCACTTTACCTGTTTCTGGAGCTGCACAAGTTGCTCGTTACTACTTTGAACTTGGAAACCCTAGCAATTCTGATGCCTAAATTAGGTAGTGTAATAGGCAATCCGAATTCAGGCTGCTTAGCATTTGGAAACCTGAGCCTTACTGCAAGTAAATGGGGCAAAGCCATTCTGGGGCTTTTGGGAACCAGTCCCTTAAGACTTAAGTAGAGTTAGTCAAAATATTGCCATCGGTGATCTCAGAAAGGAATTGATTTCTGAAGACAGATCTGAAAAAAGTCCCCACTGTATTAGGAAAGCAAAAGGACTCTAAATGTAAGCAATAGCATAGAAGATTAGAAACTGGGTCAGAGAACATGCTAGGAGAGTACCATAGTAATCATTTGCATTTTCAAAGAACCGCTGAAAAATATTAATAGAGTAAAATAACAAATAAAATTCTGCAGTGAAAATTGTGGTAAACCTGGAATATTATTAGTGATTTTTTTTAGTCCTCTGAAGGAAATAATATTGGCTTTTGCTTACAAAGAAACTTTAGACCAGACAATGCCCAAAGTCTGTTTGCTGTTAAGTGTGTGTGCATGTAAAAGTACAGAGCACCAATAAAGCTCTGCTTTAGAAAAGAGGTGAAAAGAATACTGACGTGATCAGTGAAAGCAGCCTGAAATACTTAATATCTGATTGAAATCTGGAAAGGCTTCTTCTTTTTAAGAAGTGACATGATTTTCTTAATGCCCTCAAGTGGTCAGGAGTACAATTTTATAACTGTTAGAAGGCAGTGCTTCCAGGAGTAGAATGACCCGTATGACCATGCCTGCGGCAGTGATTAAATGCTCAAGATAGAAGAAAAGTTCTTGCTCCTGAACTGGCGACACTATGACTTGCAGCACCTGGATTTACTTTGTAGGTGTCCTGTTTGAGTATTGACCAAGTCTGACCTTGCTTGTCCTATGAGACTCTAAGATCATAACCCAAGGTAGTATGGCTGCAGGCCATCAGTATTAACACCCAGAGGATTTGGCTGTCTTTCGAGTTTTTCTTTGCGTGTGTTTTCTCTTTTGAAGATTCCATCCCTTTTTATTTACTAAGATACATGATTTTGGTTGATTTTTAGAGAGACCAGCTATAGAAGGGTTAAGTAACCTTCCTGTGATTCTTTCAGCTGTAGAAAACATTTGGGTTTCATACTAAAAAGAATCATCCTTTCTTGAGTTGTAAGGGACAGAACTGAGATCAGAAAGTATTTAGCTTCTTAGCAACCTTTATCTTTCTGTAAATTCACACCTACTCTGCATTTTTGACTGCAGCAGTTCTGGCTCTACCCAAGTTGTGAGCTGTCCTTATTTCCTAAGATTGTTTTTGGCACTTATAGTTCTGTTATTCACAGATGTGGTCTTTAAACAAGCTAGTTTGAGATGCATTGCTAAATATTCCCCATGAAAAACAATAACACATTCTCATAAAAAATAGAGACTTAGTTTTCGTTCCTTCCACTTTCTAATTAACCTCTGAGGGCTCAGAGCATACACAAAAAATTGATTCCTCTTTATAAAAAGATAAGCATTTTTTTACACATATTGACTTGGAAACTTAATAACTAGACCAGACACACTTAGTGTATTATACAGGTCATTTTCATGCCTATTAAGTGCCATTCTGTTGTACGAAAATTGACTTTCCTAGATCTTCTCATTTTATAGCCTTACACTGTTACATTAACAGAAAGACCAGGTTTAATTAAATATTTTACTGTTTTCTCCAAATGCCAAAACAAGATCATTTTCTCCTAGAAGCAGATACATAATGAAAAATATGCAATATCAATGTATTATCTTTCTTGGAATATTTCCCTTGAATCACTTCTCACAGATCCTGCAAAATTTCTGACTGTAATGGGCTCTGATCACTGAGATAATCATAACTCAAAATTACCTTGTGTTCCTGTCGTGTGTTTGTAATACTAATCTTGCTTCAGTTGTGTTTCATGTGTTTAGATTGAATCAAGCTAGGACATTTGTGCACACGTAGGATTCAACAACATAACATGGAATTTGTTAGCAAATGTCAATATTATCCATTGCCTACCAAGAGGGGTCCTAAGAATTGGACGTGGACTGTATTCGAGCCCTGCCAAAAGCAAATGGATGTGGTAATGGATGTGCTCTCCGACAGGTTTGGTGGCCGTTTTGCCTAACGGGAAGGAAGGACAGGAGTTACTCTTTGGTGCAGAAATACCAGGAGGCCTAGGTGAGCTTTCTACCAAGTGTCTAGAAATCTCCTGCTTATAATAAAGATATTTTTATAACAACCGTTCCTCTCCCTTGGCCTCCCAGTTGTAGTTGCCTTTTTTAAATGATATTTGCTTTTTCTAGTAGGCTGTTCCAATTATTGTTTCTTTTTCCCTTCAACCATTCTTTATATTCTTTTCAGTCTCCCTTCTCCTCCTCCTGTCTTCAGTAAAATACAACATGTAAGGATTTTCTTCGCAAGACCAAAGAAGGAATTAAAATGCTGTGTGAATCGCTGAAGCATAACACAAAGAGCTACAGTTACTAGCTCCCTTTGGGGAGTGGGAGAGGAGGAAGCGGGAAGGCTTGGTGTATTTTATAACAAAGTGTATTTCTGAAATCACAAGAAATTCCCTTTGTTAAGGGGCCAACAGGTTTACTGACAGTCTTTGTTGGTTAAAGCCTGTCAGCAATATAGACCCAAACTAACTGTTATTTTTCCAGTACTATTTATTTTTCCTTTTGTTTTTTTTACTCCTAGGTCATTCTGGTTTTCCCTTTCTGGAAGAGGGCTGAGCATAAATAATTAAGCTCTTCAACTTAGACCTTTATACAGTTGGCATGCTGCTCTCGAAACTACCTTCAGAGGGACATGAAACGCATGCTAAATTTCTTCTACAGACATTTGGGGGTTTTATTTGTTTTTTGGGAGGGGGGTTTTGTTTGGTTTTTTGGGGGGGGAGTTAAAATATTTTTATTTTTTATTACTATTAATACAATAATTTAAATAAATAAAAGTATAACCATCCTTTTGCGGCTTGCTTAGAAATAGTGTGTGTGGAGGGTGGTGCAGGTAATGAAGAAAATGAAATGGTTCAGTCTTAAAATGCCCTGGAAATTGTCTAGAAATTGGAAAAGACCTGGAAAGAGGTTAGGGTCCAATAGACTTTATAGATGGATAGCTCCATTCTCGTGTTCCTGTAGGAGCCATAGGGCTTTATGGTCTCCAAATGCCCTGAAGGTAATTAGAGCCAGATGACTTTGCTGGCCCTTGGTTCAGCCAAGACCAAGGCAAAAAAGGAAGGTTTTTGAAAATAAATAAATGGCAAATATTTGTGAAACTTTATTTACTACTCTTGATGCTTATTTTGTTTCACTAACTGTGGAGAGCAGGACTAATTCCTTTTGTACTGATTACTGGTGTCAGTCAAGAGGAATGGTTGCATCAGCAGGTTAAACTTGACATAAAAGTGAAATGAGAGAAAAATCTGGGCATGCACGAAGCTAGGCAAAAACCAGGAGCATAGGACTGCTCCCAACTATCCCTCAGATACCCACAGGCTGATCGTTCCATAAAACTTATTTTTTTTTTAGTTTTGTGATCCTCTAAAACATTTAATCTGTTCACTTACATACAACTGTTTATAGTTGCCAGTCACAGATAATTCATAGCTGATAGCTCATCTAAATATGTTAAGCAAAATAACTACCATCAGCTATTCATAGCTGAAGAACTGATCATACCACTGATCAGTTTTGGTTTAGATTTTTGTTGTTGCATTGAGGTAGCAATTAACAGTGGCCACTACAGTGATGTAGTTGTCTTCCTTTGGCAGTCTGCATCCCCTCATGTCATTACATCCATGCCTGCCGCTTGAAAATTACATTTACTGATAGTTTAGATGCTTGTCTCAATGCAGAGGTGCCTGAACAAAATATCCTCTGCTGGGGTGTGAAAATGATTTCTAAAATCCCTTCTATTCTAAAATACTGTGCAACACTTTGAGATTATATTGAGTGCTGTCTTCATCTCAGATGTCTTTCAACCTTGGATTAGTGAATTTCACTTGAAAGTTGCACCTGATTTTCAGAAACAAATATTAGACTAATTTTGGAAGCAGGAATGTATAACTCTGATCCACCCGCCTCTTTTTCTTCCTATGATCAGGAACTTCCTTGAAAGAACAGTCTTGTAGCATTCCTTGGATCAGTCCTTTGATGGCTTCAAAAAAAACCCAAACCCGCAACAAACAAAAAACAATTGCAAGCAAAACAAAACACAAAACCTCAGAACTTTCTAATGAAATATTTAGATTATATAATCTTTTGTGTTTCTAATTGTTTAACTATTTTAATGCTCTTTGATGTGTGTCATAAGCACAGTGTATATTAATAGTTTGCAATGGATAGAGCTCAGTGAAGAAAAAGTCACACAATCTCTACCTGAATAGGGCTGCTAAGGCTTTTATCTATGAACTATTCTAGTGTCACCTCTTCACTGAAGTTGCTACTATCCTTTTGAACACTGACCTCTTTGTTCATTTGCAAGCTGCCAAGCTTGTTCTTATATTGAATTATTAATCACATACAGAAGTGTCTTGGTTACAAATACATAATTAATGTCTATAGTACAAGATGATGAATTAGGATCTGTGGATTCTTTGGGTTAATGGTGAAGAACATTAGGCACATTTTGAAGGAATAAGAAAGATTTAGAGTGGAAGGGATATGTGCAGTGATGGAGGGCCCTATATAGCTAGTGTACACTCCCAGCCATAAAGAGTTAATACTTTTCTTGTGAAGGCAGGGTGAGCATGCAGATAAATTCTTAATAAAAGTGTAGTTAAATGGGTAGGGCTTGGCTAAGACAAATAAATTTCATCTGGTCGCTAGATTAACAAACAGATTTGTGCAAATGAAAGAGTAGGTTTTGATGCCATGATGAAAGGGAAGCTAGAGTAGGCTCTTAAGTCACGTGAGAAGTCATTTAAGACAGTACAACATATGTTACAGCAGGTTACACTTGCTTATTCATTTCTGTATACCTTTTGCAGCAACACATCAATATTTCTCAGATCGTCCATATGCAAACTGAGTTATGAAAACATTTGGCTCTCTCTTATAAAACGTTTATGAACCTTTCTGTGGGGAAGTCATGTTTGACTTGGGATTCCTTGATTTACAGAACATAATAGTCTTCATGTACTTGTATACCCTAGTGAATCTTTTTTACTGACTATAACCAAATCAGACTTGTAAAAGATGAAGTGAATTCTGTAATGGTAGAATGATGTTTTTGGTGTACATTTAGACCTGAGTCAGACCTTACTAGGTCAATGGAAACCTCTAAAATACTTTCAGGTTACTTGGTTTAAACTCTTCTTCTGTAATTAATAAAGCTCAGTACTGCATAAAGGATCTACAGTTACTATTATTTTCATTTCTAGAACAAATTTATTCAACTGCAAGATCTGAACAGATGATGTGTTTCTTTCCCTGCCTTGTTCCAGATCTCTTGCCCTCTGATTTTCCACATAGCAAGCTTCTTCCTGGTTGGCTGCCATGGTCACTTCTGGAGTAAGCCTGCTCATTCATTCCATAAAGACACCCAGACTCAGCTAGTTGTTCAAAGAGCCTCTCCAGCTAAACAGTCTGGATGAGGACTACACTACATTTGGCTCCCTTCACACAGGAGTCCTCCAGCTCTATCCCAGCAGGCCATGGACACTTAAATATTCAACGTGCTTTCCTAGCATGAGAAGGTAATTAAAGACACCTTCAGCATCATGCTAAGAAACATCAATGAAGCAAATGCAAGAGTGCCATCTCATTGATCTGAGGACTTTGAACAGAATTAAAAAAAAAAATTAAATTTCTGTTAGCCTACACACCTCTAATACAAAGTTAAAAGGAGATCAGATCCAAGTGCTAAAGTATGTAGGGCAGCTTTTCTCCACAGAAACCTGATCTAGGGTGGCGTTGATGGAGGGCAGGCCACTTCAATGGGCCAGTGCTCTGTCATTGGTAGGGGCCATGAGACAATAAAGACAGAACCTGTCTGTCCATTATTATATGCCTTCACACAGCCTTGAAAAATTATATTTCAGTCCTAATTGGCTTTTCTCAATGTGGGTCTGATAATAATTAGAATCAATATTTTTCTGAAAAAATAATATATATTATATATATGTAGATAATGCACTCATGAAGTACATGAAGATGTTTATTCTGAACCAAATTTTCAAGTTTTTATAAGAACAGTTAATAGTAAAAGAGGCAAAGAATTCTGTCAAGGAGATTTTGGAAACTGACTTGGAAACTGACTTTCTTGGCAAATTCCCTCATTTCAAGCTTTCTGTGTTTGGCATGTGACACCTATCAATACGAACCTGATGACTCACTCTGATGGTTCTTTTATCTAGCTTTAATGTACCTTAAATCAGAGATTAAGGTTTGTTTTGGCTGGGCTTGGGGAATACATTGATGTAGGGATGCAGCTGCCAGGTGAGCTTTATAAAGGCCAATATTTTCTTGGGAAGAAATAAGTGAAAGGAAGAAATTGGAGCTTCTTGGCATGGCGAATTGGAAGCTCTAATCACTGTGTAACTGTATGGGAGATGATTTTCAGAACTTGAACAGATCTCTAAAGGCACGCTGTTATCTTCCAAAGGAAGATCCTGAGGCCATTCAGTTTCTTCAGCTTTTAAAAGGTGAGCTGGTTTTAAAGCTGGTTTTAAAAGTGTACTGGAGCTGAGTGTGGTTGAAATAGTAGGTATGATATTACCCTGAGACTTGAATTAATTCTCTCCATTCTACTGTGTATTTCCTGTTTGGCCTTGGGTATAAGTGGAATAGTGGTGGTGTCATCATAGGAAGCTTGGTTATGCTAAACGGGGGTTTATTGCTTTATAATAAAACATAGGGTTATATAATCAGCAATAAGAAGGGAGAAAAAGTACTGCAAAGAATGATAGAATAATTTATATTGGAGGGAGTCTTGGAGGGTCATGGGGTCTAATTCCCTGTGCAAAGCAAGGCTAACTTCGAAGTTATCTCAGGTTGGTTAGGCCCTTGTGTTAATTGAGAACTGTCTAACCTGTGCATGGATAAAGGCAGGGCTTCTGTGGAAAAGTAGCTGAGATCACATAAACTAAGACTATTGTGACTTACATGTGAAAATAGGCAAAATTTATAGGAGCACAGCAAATGGTAATTTCTGAGTGCTTGACTTGGTGGGTGGATTTAATGGTATCCTTTTAACATACCTTTAGCATAATTATAATTGTTTTGTAGTTGTGTTGTCGTAAAGGTATTATAACAATACAGTGATTCTTTATGAAAAGTGATTAGTAGTAATTCATGTAATCAGGAGGATTGAGTTTACACCCCTTAATTCACACTGTGCTTTCTCAGACGTTTTCTTTCTGTCCTCACAAAATGACTCTGTTAAGGTCATTATCAAAAAAGGTATAATAGTATATCTGTTACACTTCTCAGTAGTGTAATTACAGTGGTTGCTTCTATTATAAAGTGTAGGAGATCTGCTGGGAATCTGTTGAGTTTCAGACACCTTTATAGCCTACTGCATACCAAACAGCTCCTGGTTGTGGTAGTTCATAGCAATATGCTTATCCTATGCTGACCTATTCATTACCAGATCCTAAACTTCTGTGAATAGCTAAAGAGTACTCCTTACCTTTTAATACCCTGGAGTGCTGTATCGGGGTGCTGCACAGTGTGACAGTAACTGAACATGACTGTCCCAGAAAAATAGAATATGTTCTTGCTTGCCAGTTCTGAAATATGCAGAGGTAAAGGCGAATAAGAGGCTTACTATGTTCTTTCAATTCTAAATATCTGCAAAAATGCTCTAAACAGTGTCAAAACAACTTGACGTATGCAGAATATACCTTTGATCTCCTTCATCTGCAAAATGCACTAATGTTTTGGAATACAGAAACCTTTTTTTGCCATGTATAAATATGGACGTAGCCAGTCAATCAATCAGTGAATATAACATGTAATGATCTCATTAAGGATTATACTTTAGAATTATTCGTACCATTCTTAAAAGACTATCCTCTAAGGGTCTTTATCTTTCCTCCTGAGAAAATCTACTCCAAATTGTTCCAGTAAAATTGCAGAAAGAATTGAAAACATGAGGCGATCTCCATTCCAAACACTAGCCTTACCCTCTAATAATAATAAGGCTATTAAAAATATAACAAAAATTCAGGAGGCAAATGTCATCTTCCGTTCTTCCAGCTTGTGGTTGTGTGTGACTGGGAAGAGATCACAGCCGCTGAGAGAGCAGGTTATCTTACTGAAGCAAGCAAACAAAACAAAACAACACCCCAAACAAAACACAAAGCCATGAAAAGATAAGCAAATGAGAGCTCTGAGTTAGTAACGTCTTCCCTTGGGCAAGAGCTAATCTAGGTTGCAAAGAGATTCTGGTTTTCATCATTAATAGGTTTAACAACACTAAATGTACTATGGGATTTGTGTCTCTGAATACATATATGCACTTAACAGCTAAATTCCATTGAAAGTTGCAGAATGGACGCCTCAGTCAGCCCTGTGAAACTGAACGGGAGAAGTTCAGCTTTGTCCTAAGGGACCAGATCAGTTCTGTGGAGTCAAATGAATTCCTCCCCAGTACGTAATGAATAGCAAAATATACCTCCTGCAGAATGCGAAAAATTGATGGAGTTTACTGAAGCGATTTGTGATAGCATGCTTTCTGCTATCATGGTATCAGCAGCTGTTTTGCTCTTTATTACAAAAATGGGTGCATTTGGACAAAATCAAAGCAATAAACTGACAGAAGACTAAGAAGAAAGATTTGCCAAAAGACTTCTGTGTCTAGTAGCCACAGGGTTACGCACTACGTTCGCAGACAAAAACCAACAAACTCCAGAATAAAGATGGTGCTATATATATATATACACACACACACACACACACACACACGTTTCATATACAACTAAATCTGTTGGGCATTAATGCGATGGGAATTAAACACTTAATCTTATTGCCTTTGTGTGTCTGGCCTAAGAACTCCTAGTGATGTGTATTTCCATGAATTTCATAATGAAACAAAAATTATGATCATGGCTTATATATAAAACCTCTAAGCAGAGCAGTGAGGTGATGCTGTTGCAGTGGTAAATGCTTAGGGCTCATGTGAAGACATGTGAACTACGCTTTAAAACCTGATATAGGCAATAAGCAGCCTGGGAATGGTTCTAGTCAGTAGCTATATAGTGAAGCAGGGACAAATAAATAGAGAGAATAGCTTTAATCACTCGACCCCTCGGCACTAGGCATCTGTGTGCTGTTCAGCAGGTCTTGTCTCACCTTGGATATAAAAGATTAAAATCTGGTCTAGCCTGGTTGTTGAACTCCCTATATATCAGCAAAAGAAACAGCCACATCCAGAAAACAGTTCATTCCATTTACCTCAAATATTGATCTCAGAATGAAATTAATAACTCTTGGAGTTGTTTTTAACTTTCTCTTCACTTTAATGGGAGCCTCAGTGACTAGCCTGGACAGGACACTGAACTTCAGACACCTGACATCAGATAAGGCGGATAATTATCTGTTATTCCTAATTAATGATCGAAGAGTCAGACATCAAATTGAACCCTCCTTCCAGTCACTCATTTTGTCTCAAAGAGTGGCCAATAGTTGAGGCTTTGGAGGAGGGTGCGAGAGTCCTAAAACAGGTTTGTCTGTGTTGTCTGCCCCATGGAGAGGGCTCCTGCTAACACCGAGAAAGCAGTCTAGGATCTGAAACCCAAAACTACATTCCTGATTAAAAAAAAAAATCTTTAGTATTTGTTTTTTTCATTCTTTTTTAGAATAAATGTAACAATGTTCTTAGACCCTTATTGGACTGAAGTCTTCTTCTGATCTTTGTAAACAGAGCTTCTGGGAAAACAGACCAAAGTTGAACTCTGATTTTCTTACTACAGTTTTAGTCAGTGACTCAGCTAAAATACATAAGCTCTATATATGACCTTAGAAGATTTTATTTTGCTATATTTCTAGACTGTTAAAGAATAATTTTGCCTTTAAAGACAGGTTTATAACTTGCATTTCAAATATATGACTTTCTTCAGTTGCATATCTGCAAATTCTCATCTTGATCAACTGGTAGCATGACTCAGAAATTATAGTCAGTCATGTCTGTCAGGAGGTCTGTCTCTTTTTATTCTAGGCTGAGCACTGTAACTTTTGAGTGATTCTTCTGAGACCTGGGTTTCCACAGCTCACTTTGAGACTCAGAGGTACTTTTTTGTTAAAATGTAAAGGGAAGAACTAAGCTGTGGAATGAATGTAGATGTGAATATTTGCCCGCTGCAGTATAAGGTCACTGAAGCCATAGCCAAGAACGTCTTCTGTAGAAAGGAGAATTTTTTTTTAAGATGTGGTTTGAGGAACACTCTGAGCCTATGGATAATGCTACCTTCTTTTCTCCCAGAACAATTAACTGAGCTGTAGAGAATAGCTGTGTCCAGTCTTCCTTAAGACCTTCTCCATTGGTCTCTTTCAGTATTTCCTTAATCTTTGCCTCTGTGATGCATCTCTGGAGTCCTTCAGAAACTAGTAATTCCTTTGAAAATCTAGGAGTGATGCAGTAGGCTGCAAGGGGGGAAAATGAATTGCAAGAGGCAGAAGGTAAGGGATAAGAATAAAAAACTCAATTTCATAAATCTCAGAAGTGTGCTTTGTGTTAACTCATTTGAATTTTCCTTTTTTCCCTTTTTTTGTTTGCACATGGCTCCACTTCCTATATTTCCCTTATTAAGGTTAGAAGACGAATGAGCTCGAGAGAAACATAACTGAAAGCATTACGCTTTCCCTAGTTTCATTCACCAGTCTTTGAGCCTGTAGCAAAATCCTGCATCATGCATCTTCCCTGTGGTTCATGGAAACAATTCTAGGACCGTAAAGCAAAACCCTTTGAGGTCAGTGGTCATCTGTCACTTTATTTCCATGCACCATGCATCATTGCCCTGGGGAGTCCCTACCAACCCAACTGATACCCCACAGCCTTGGCTTTGATTTCATGTAGTCCATTGGGTTTTTTTAAAGGTGCGTACGAGATTTAGGTTATAAAAAAAAGTCTAGTCTCACTGCTTTGAGCTAGGACAGCGTGTCAGTTAATTTATAAAATAAACACTGATTGATAAAAGTAATAAATAAACTGGAGATAATTGGTCTCTGTTTCTATCTTATTTGAACCATAAAATCCAATTTACCATTTGTGATTTCAAATTAAACTGGGGAAATGAGACTGTGTGCAATCACAACTGCTCATGTTCTGTGGCCAGCATGCAGCCTGAAACTCTATTTTCTTATCTAAAATATGACTGGTGTCTAAGAAAGACCCTTTGACAGCTGTCACTGAAAATTAAAAGTCCTTGACAACCATGTCTCTGTTTATTCCAGCAGCAATGACATGGTTCAAAGAAGATTAGGTCCAGTAAATATGACTTGAAAGTATGACAACTTTGTTAGGATTGCTTCAAATGTCTTAACGGAGGTGCACCAGTGACCTTTTGCCATGAGGAGACAATATATTACTTTGTGTGTGCTTGATATGGTTTATTTCAAGTTTGAATGAGTGCAGAATAAATCTGTCTGAATGCCTATATGCGAAACTCCTCTGTGAACTGTAATGAATGTTGTTCACTGTCATAATCTGAGCCAACGGGCTTGAAAACCATGAGGTAATGCATGTTTAGTGAGTGTATGAAACTTCACACTTTGAAAAAAGTTTTTTAACAGGATCTTACAGTAAAAATCAAGAGTCTCCCAAGGGTCCTCTGCATTAATTATAGCCTTTCCCCGCCCCCAAAGAACATGGCAAGCAGTATCCAATTAAGTACTGCAATATCTATGAACTGGATAATTTGAGCACCAGGCTGTAGGTGTGGCTGTGCAGACTTCCATGAACACAAAGAAAAGACACTGTGCCCTTACACAGAACAGATGGATAATTTGCAGCAATAGCAGTGTGCTGCTTTTTTTAGCTTAAGCATAGTTTTGCGTTGACTACACA
The DNA here is from genome assembly GCA_034782735.1 of Sagittarius serpentarius. Lineage (NCBI taxonomy): Eukaryota > Metazoa > Chordata > Aves > Accipitriformes > Sagittariidae > Sagittarius > Sagittarius serpentarius. The sequence continues at coordinate 21,800,265 of JAVKLA010000026.1, forward strand.
CTTTCTGGTCGCATCAGTGAAAAGCCTGAACTAATCTCTGCCTGCTCACAAAAGCTAATGCGGACATATTCATGGATATGTGGCTGAAGGCAGGAACAAAGTGGGGCAAGTTTCTTGTAGCTTATGGAACAGCAAGGGGAAGTGAGCATTGATGATTCTGTTCTAACAAAAGAATCTGCATTAGTGAAATATTTAATTTGATTTTTTTTTTAAATACAGTGACATCAAAACTGCCATAATAGATCTAAGACTTTCATTTCAAAACCCTCAGTTTTCCAGAAAGGAAAATAAAACTTAATTTTTTATTATTTTTTTTTTTTAACCTCATCTCACCCTCATCTTTATTGCCCTTCCAGCTCTCCATTGTTCGGAAGTGTCTGAAGATGCCTCATAAGTTTGAGCCATCCAAAATACAATCACAATAGCCACTGTTTTTAAGAGTAAACAGTAAAGATGCATTTCTGAAAATCTCCAAGTATAGAATGTAGGAGAATCTCAAACTACACACAGTAAATCAAAGTAAATAAAAACAATGCTTTTCTCTTTGCTATTGTATATATTTTGGTTTTAGTTATGTGTTTTAACTGTCAGCCAGTAACTCTGAGCGTTGCAAAACTAAACTCATATAGAAGTATCCAGACCATTTCCTGCAAATTCACATTGGTAAGTAAAGTCGCTTTATAAGGCAAGAGATATTTTTATATCCACTTTTAACTTTGTAAAGAATGTGGTTAAATTTCAGGGAGATTGTATTGAAAGCCTTCTTCAGACTTCCCTGAAGTATTTTAGAAAAAGCATTTTAGCAAATGCCTCTCACTTTTTCATAATGAGGCTATAAGAGCATGAGAGGACATTTGAAATACAGATAGGAGAGAAGCATACTCAGCTATAACATTTGAGCTCAAATTAAAAAAGAAATTGTTCAGGTACAACGGTGAATCATATGTCTTTCTGAAAACCAGGTTTCTGCTTAGAGGCATTCATCACATGCTTAGGGATCCTTATAATCAAAATGATGAAGAAAGTAGATTCTCACTGAAGTATATGGAAATGTAATATCTCCAAAATACCGTATTAATTTTTTCCACCTTACATTTTCCTATGACGTTTCCAGTACATACATGGACTAGAGGCAATAATTTCTCATAGAATTAAGATTTATTGTAGGAATATGTGACTCTGCCAGACCATGATGTTGACCTTAAAATATATGGCTATTGGAATATTCTGGCTTTGAAAGTTTAGTTAACTTAAGTGTTGGCAGCCTGAAAAGAAACACAGATTTTTCTCTCTCCCTCACAAACATCTTCCTTGGATGCTCACTTGTTCATTGTTTGAATAAAGTTTTATCTCCATTATAAACCTTTACACAAAGATCTCTTTAATAATTTCTTTACTGGTATCGCTGCTTTTGGTTCTTTGGCCTTAGATTTGCTTCTGCATTGTATAGCAGGTAGCACAATTGTTTCAGACCAACAACAACCACCATTTTTTTGAATAATGTACAGACAGGTTGTTCATCATTCGCAGTATGTATATCTTCTCAGCATGATACAGGATTTCTGCTGTGGAATCACCATTATTAGATATTTTCAAGACTCGGCTAGACGGAAACATGCTTACCCAGTCTAGTGTTGGGAATAGCCCTGCTTTTATTGGGAGGCTGGACTAGGTGTCCCCTAACTGCCTGTTTTAACTAACACGTTGTCTGTTTTGCTTTTGGCTTTTATCACTGTTGATTAGACAAAGTCTTCTAGAGGCATATTCAGCCACTTCTAGGTGACCAGCTTAGCCAGGTAATTCAGCTGGCTCATCTCCCTGAGCTCCATCTTACTGGTGAAGTGAGACAGGATTTACCAGAGCAATTCACTGAGCTAAATCTTGGATGCTGAATCTGGAAGACCCTGAATCCCCTGTTGACTATGAACTGTAGGAATATTAATCAGGCAACGTAGCTAAATTAGATCCTTCAACTTCAATGTTGTGAATATTTCCCGTATCTCCAAGTACATCTGTGTAATTATTCAATATCCTTTGCCTTTATATTCCTAGGACAAGGGGAAACGTCCTCAAGTTGTGCCAGGGGAGGTTTAGGTTGGTTATTAGAAAAAATTTCTTCACCAAAAGCATTATCAAGCAGTGGAACAGGCTGCCAAGGGAAGTGGTTGAGTCACCATCCCTGGAGGTATTTAAAAGATGTGTGGACATGGCGCTTAGGGACATGGTTTAGTGATGGACTTGGCAGTGTTAGGTTTATGGTTGGACCCAATGATCTTAAGGGTCTTTTCCAACCTAAATAATTCTATGTTTCTATGATTCTATATAATAGGAACCAGAAACCTACCACAAAATTTATCACACCGTAAGACTGTCATGAGGCTGGGAGTCGGAGTGACATAAGGAGAATCTTTTGTGAGGAACAGTATTTCCCCATGCCTGTCTCCCCTTGAGTCAGATCGTAGAAAATGAACTTTTTGTTTGTTTCTTTCTTTGTTTAAAATTATATCAGGAAGTTCTGCACGATCTTTAAAAACATATCCACAAAACATCAGCTTTCTGTGATAGCGTCCTACTGGTTCAGTCAGGTAAAAGAAGTTATAGATAATGGCTTATCTGACAGCACCTCAGTTTTGGTTTTTTTTAATTGCAGTAGGCACAGGGATCAGTTATCAGAGCTTAATCTTTCTGGCAGTTGAAGAGTCACAACACATGGCATAAAATTTCAGTGACACTGAATGGGTTGACAGAAAAGCTGACCAGAAGTTCTCTGCAGCAGTTACAGGAACTTAGCACCTCAGGAAGAATTATGGAAATGAATAAAAAGTTGCTGCCACTGGCAAATACATTTATCCAGGGATTTGCTACTATTTCAGTGTCTGCGGACAAACTGAGAAGTCTTCCAGTTATAAAGCTTTGTATGTGCCTGACTGCCAGGCATTCTGACTATGGCATAAAACCTATCCATAGATGTTTTTTCCCAAGTTCTCATAAAGCCTGAAGACGGCACTTTTCCAGATGATGGTGCTTATGCCCTACAGGAGGCATCCATCATACCATAATAAGCTCTTCCTGCCTGATTCATTTCTTACTCATCTGGCAATTCATTCAATGTAAACTTCTAAACTTTAGTAAACAAGTTATTATCTTTTAGCCTGTCATGGCAAATTTGTTTCGCTGTCCTGGACAATTAGTTGATTTGGACAGTATTCAGGGTAGTGGCCTTAAACATCCAAGATACTGTCTCACAAATATATTTTCTGTGTCCCTAAACCTCAGGAGTTAGAATTTTCTTCTAGCAGCTTTCTTCATGTTAGCTACAAATTTCTCTCATATATTTCCTAAATTTCATACACAAACCATTAATGCAGCAACATCATTGTGAAGCATGTATTTGTTTCTGCTGCAGCGAGCACTGCAGGTTCCCACCCACCCCAGAGTGTATCCAGCAGAGAAGAATTCATACAGCCACGGGATAAATATGTCCTGCAGAGCAGTCTCCGCAACACAAAACTTCTTTAAAAACATCAGCAGATGAATAACTTGCAGCTTTGCTCTGAAAAAGCCCACAGTAACTGCAGCAACATGCAACCTGTGCTATAAAAGTGCTGTGTTCCAGTACTTCCCTGTATTCCAAGGAATTTCCTAAATACTCCAGGGGAAAATGTTGTGCGATACTAATACAGTGGTATTTCCTCATCAAAGTTGCTCATTATCTTCAAAAGGTGGTACATAATTTTCCCAAAGCAGACAGAGATAGAACCTGAATAAGGATTCAAGTCTTTTGATTTCCCTTGTTTCATCTTAATTACAAGAATTTTTTTTCAATTTCTTTATGTAAGAACTGATGTGACAATCTCATGCCAACACTAGTGAGAATTTGTTCAGAATATACACAAGTAGCAGAACTAATAAAACATGATTTCAGGAGGAATTATGTCGTGAGTTACTTGATTTTCCTATCCTGATTACAATATCCCCAGCTTTCCCAGCACCTGCTTTCTCTGTGACGTTATCAGTGCTCCCCTGCAACATCCCTTGTACAGCGGCACAGCAAATGCCATAACAGGCTCTCAGATAAGTTTATGTTCATAGGTCAGCTTTTATAAATGTATTGACTGGCTTGATAGTGGGCAAACAAAATATCTAAGAGTTGAGCTCCTTTTGCAACTTTTCCCTCATTGCAGCCATTTTGAGAGGTACAAAAATTGAGGTAAATGATCATGAACTTCCATCTTTCTTCTCAGCTGCGCTTTTTCCCCCAGACTTAAATATGTACAAGCTGTCCAGTTCAAGTCTGAATAATTCTAGGGAGAAGACTGACACTGAACAGACAGTGCAATTGCACTAGTTAAATTTCCTTATGCAATGCAGTGCACAGTAGCAAATCCTTGATTAGTCTGTCCATCCCCTGTAGCTATTCTTATCCATTTTTTTCATGTTGAGTTCAAAGAATTGGCCATTATGAGCTACATTGCACAAGGAACATATATTATCCTTTATGCTGCTTTTCACCACTCATTTCTAAGACACTTGCCTTCCCGAGTTTTAAGAAGCAACTTCCAGGCAACTTCTAGTAAGCAAGGAGGAAATCCAAAAGAGTGTAATTATCTCCATTCCTACTCTTTAAGGATATGCCTTAATGTTAGTTTAGGAGTGTTTGGGTGGGGTTTTTTTTTCAGTTCTAGGTTCTTTTGCAGAGAATATCTGTGAATTGCACAGCTCAGTGCCCATCCTGAAAAAGTTCTGACCCACTGTTTTACACTAGTCCCAGTTCCTGTTGCAAACTCTGCCAGTTCTCCCTGAAGTTCTCATCACATCAGTTTGGCTTTTGGCAAGTTTTAGCTGCTGCCAAACAGAACTACTTTCAAGTGTGGGGCTGATGTCTAACTGAGAGCATTCAGGAAAGCAATTGATGCAAAGCGTTGAATCTTTGTTATGTCAGTGTCAGGACTTCCAAATCTCATGTATTTTGCTGTGAAATTCTGGAACCAAAGGAGAAAAAATTAGGAAAAAGTCAAGATCTGGAAAATCTGAGGTTCTTGCATACAAGCAGTTTTGTATGTGGGGGGCTAGAAGTATCCATTAAATTATGTACTTGACCAACAGTACAAAGGAAGACCAGCTGGAGCTCAAAATAAAATCCAACCAGACTGCTTGAGGTCAGCACTAGAATGTAAATAGTAAGAAAGAGGGGATAAAGAATGAATGAAGATATCAAATGGCATTTGACACTTGGTGTAGGAACTCCTTACTTAAAGAAAGAATTAGTGCATTCAGTAAGTTTAACAAGGTAGTGTTAAGAATTGTCAAGGAAAAAGGAGAAAGTCAGAAAACACAAGCAGTGACCACATACAGAAGCCATTTAAAATGAACACAAACAAATAAATTCCTGCACAGAAGAGCTGATCTGTTTTGCAAAGAAATGTCCTGAAGGCATCATACAGACCATGAGCTATAAATGATATTTAACTGTTGCAAAGATCATTTATACAAACACATGTCCTAGTGGCATTTCACCCTCAGTGTCAAGAGGGGGAGACCTTTAGACAGAAGAAGGATAAGATTCCTGTCCGTTTTCCCATTTGAGGAGAACGATACTGCAGCATCGCACTGCAGTGTCCAGAAGAGGCACCATCACTGTACATGGGGATGCAACTGCATCCCCAAAGCCAAGGTCTATATCAGACATGGTTCAACAGGGCAGATCTTCTCTACGCTAGGTTGGCCTGTCCTCGCAAGTCTTGAGCATATTGAGTTATGGCTGTGCAAGCCTTTTCTAGGCAAAAATGAGCTTTCTCTTTTCTCTCTCCTTGACCTGTCCCCAAACCGAGCAAGTATATTATGGCATTGGAGAGCAAAGCTAATGCACACTCTTTTAGCAGATTTGTTACTTCAGACTCAGTGCTGTATTGGCCAAGGTTAGACAAATTCCAGTTCAGAGCAAGCTACAGTGGATGTAGTTTTCCTGGATTTTAGTAAGGCTTTTGATACTGTCCGTCACAGCATCCTTCTAGACAAGTTGTCCAACTGTGGTATGAGCGCGTTCACAGTGCACTGGGTGAAAAACTGGCTGAAGGGCAGAGCTCAAAGGGTTGTAGTGAATGGGACTATGTCTGGCTGGCGACCAGTCACCAGCGGTGTTCCTCAGGGTTCAATTCTAGGGCCAGTCCTGTTCAATGTATTTATCAACAATCTGGATGCAGG
>JAVKLA010000026.1:21809985-21836946 GCA_034782735.1 Sagittarius serpentarius
TCAGTGCTAGGTTAACGATTGGACTAGATGATCTTATAGGTCTTTTCCAATCTAGGCAATTCTATGATTCTGTGATTCTGTGATTCCTTCTCATAGTACTCAGTTTTTCTCTGCTAGACTTATAATGAAATAGAAGCCTAATCTGTAAAAACATCCTTATATTCCTCTGTCCTACATATTTTTTTAATTTATTTGTGAGTAATTCTGACCTATCTTTTCACTGCTCAACCTCAGAATTTTTTAAGATCTAATATATATAACACATTTACTTGTGCTTTAATGAGTGTATTTTTCCATTCTGTGGCCTTTTTAGATGGACTCAGCTTTCATATTTTTCCATGGACTTCACTCAATTTATCGTCCCAGAATGTTCCTGAGGAGATACTATGGCTTGATACCCTCACATTACCCCTGGTCTTAGAGACATCACGATTGGTTGCTACAAGGTCTGTTCAGGCATGTAACCATGAATTTCCCCAAACTGTAGACATTAGAGGTATATTTTGTAAAGCTTTCCACAGGTATGATAAACCTACAATAGTACTTTTGGGAGCCTTTTGGTTAAAATTCACCTTTAAATGAAGCCAAAAGAAGTTGAATAATTTACAATAGTTTGAGATCTGTGTGACAAATGGTGGAATGGAAAGAATATTTAAGAGCAGTATTCTGCAAATGATTGTCTTCCCTAGTTCCCAGCTAGGGGTATAGCTGATGCTTTGTTTTGGCTTTAGTGTAGCATTTAGAGCAAGTAATAAAGAGACACAGAGTTTAATGAAAGCAAACTTTGACCATGCTGATCTGTTATATTACACTTTTTTTAGTAAAGCTGTATGTCAAATGCTCACAGGTGCTTCCCAAACTATCTACCCTAACTTATAGTATTAGTAGTTTGTGCAAATTAGCTTTACAGGGTAAAATATAGCACATATTTTTCCAGAATAGAACAGTATTGACCTTGGATGGCTTTCAGACTCAACACATTGATGGCACAGTGCCATGGACAGCCATCCTCCTCTGAAGCAAGGGACCGCTGGGAAACTTGGAAAAATACCTTCATGGAGGGATGCATAAACTGCAGTGGTAGCTACGGAGCTTTTACCTCATTTTAATTCCTGTTTTCTCAAAAATATGAAACCCACTCTGCCTTAAAAATCCACATGAGAGAGAGTTTAAAAAAACACACCAAGAACCACCCCTCCAGAAAAACACCCTAGAGAACGATACAGTAGCAAATAGGAAAAAGGTACAATTTCAGGTAAAAATACAGTAAAGGCTGGATTTTGTTGGGTTCCTGCTAATATTTTTGCTTCCTACTTCTCTTGGTCCGCTTTCTTACTGTGCTTGAGGACTGCACCTGCAATTTGGATTACAGTAACAGCAGAGATCCCTAGTCATGGAGGTACAATCCCATTTTTGGGTGGTGTTTTGTAGCCACATACCTACATGACCACCGATGCTGGTACTCCTGCAGCGCAGAAACCAATTTGCACTACAAGATAGTTGTGTATATCCCATCCACCACCACAGCAGTTGCCTCAATTCCTGGACATGTAGCACAGCTCTTAATGCATGGGCAAATTGCAAGACAAGACACTACACTTCATACTGCCCTTAGGAAGGAGCCCCCCCTAAATGGATAGTTTCCGTTCCCCTACAAAACCTCAGTTATTCAGGTTTCAGCTGAGTAAATCTAGGCTGCTCTTCTGTTAGGACACAGGCAAGTATGCTTACGGACACTAATGAAAAAGTACTTCAGTCAAATTATATTTAACAGACTAACACTAAAAGGTCAGGCAAGCCTGCCTTTCATGCAAAAGGGTAACAACAGCTCTCCTGGGAGCTGATGGCTCTTCAGTTAGTTAGGACAGAGCTGCTTCACCCAAGAAGTCTTCCTAGCTATATCTTTAACTGAACCTGGTAGTTCTTCTTACCAGTTCCTAGATCTAGGGATATATCCTACCTATGTCCGGACTTAGTATCAGGGCAATACCAGAGCATCCACCCTTCTCCCTTTCCCCGTGCTTTGGTTTCCAAACCAAAGGAGCCCAGACCGAAAAAACCCCCAAGGATTATCATCCTCCAGAAGGGCTTCAAACTGGACAGCATCCCAGGGCGTGCTCCAGTGTGTCTCCCAGGTATCCCTGGTATAGACCTACTTTGGGGGCACTTCTTCAAGAGAAATGAGATTAAATAGGTCATGCTGTGCCTCGCCTAACTCCCTAACCCTGGGCTGGGACATAGTTAAATCCCCGAGTTGGAAATCATGCCCTTTGGCCATTTCATTAAACAGTTGAGCCAGCTGCTTTCCTGATCCTTAAAGAGTCTATATACTCCATTACAGTGCACTGAATATCTCCTAATGAGAAATGTTGTATTTGCACTTTGACTGTAAAAGGTCACAGCTGATAACTTTGACAGCCTCTGCTATTCTACCGTTAAATCTCATTGAAGATTGATCTACATTTAAGATAAGAAAGTTTCTAATCAAACTCCTGGGTTTTGGGGGTGTTGGTTTTGTTTGGTTGTTTTTTTCTTGTTGGCTTTTTTGGTTGTTTTCTGGTTGTTTTTTTTTTTAATTGGGGAACCTGTTGACAAGAATAATTCATTTATCATGAGACCTTTAGAGTGGTGTCTCATTTCTAGTCCCTACCAATCTGAATAAGTCATCCAGCAACTCACTCGGAGCATGAATCAAGGGGCTGTAGTGATACTGTGAGGAAAAGAAAAATGTATTGGGCATGCTCAGTGAATGTCTTTCATGCAACTGTGAACAAACAAATCAGGCAAGACACTTGATTAAACAGCGTAAGTGTGTACTGCAAAGCAAATTATGATAAATTGCTAATATTGATTACTTTTAACCAGAAGGATGAGATTGTCTGGTGTTTAAATTTAGGAATGCAGCCAAAAGATACCTTGACCTCACCTCTGCACTGGGAACCAATACAGAATTAATTGGAGCTGTCATTCAGGTGGAAGTCACAATTATGTGACAGTTGATTTATTAATTTAAGAGCTAGCTACAAACCAGATGCATTCTCCACTGGTACGTGATTTTTGCAGCTTATTTCATTAATGCAGAAAATACTCCAGGATGTTGATTGTCTTTGTTTAGTGCCTGTTATATAATACATTTTCATTTGAATTAGTGCACTTCTGATCAGCAATAAACAGTTTTAGCTTGTTTTTGTGGTTACATTTTCCCTTTTCTTAATTTTGCTTTTATTTTGCTAAGTAGCTTGTACTGCTGAATTCATAAGCACATAATCAACTGGGACTTGGAGTGCTTCCGCAGTTGCAAATACTGTGTCTGCTGGTACTGTTAATTGTATGTGTTGCACTCTAAACAAAAGCACATACTGTCTGACCTGAATTCTCAGGAGTGTTGAGCTGCTCTGTTTCTTTTCTGGTTTTGTCCCCCAAAAACCTGACCTGTTGTGACTACTGCTTATCGGCTTGTTCAGTGTGGACACAGAGGCTTCAGTGTAGGTGGCAGAGCTTACTCTTATAGATCTTTTCCATGTGCATATATGTATATATACACACCTAAAGTTGTGTTTAAGGGCAAAGTATAAACATTTTTATTTCATTAACAAGTCATCTTTTTGTTTTTTTCCAAAGTAATTTCAGTTTTGACTGGTCTCTCTTTTCTTCTATATTCACGCAGATATATACATTTTATCTGGAATGAATGCAAAGTTTAGATAATCTTTATCTAGATTCGTAAAACTACTCATGTATGAATAAATACCACAAAGAGCCTAACAAAATCAAAGGCAGGGAACTTCTTTTCTGACAGATAAGATCTTAGATATTTAAATAAAGGTATTTTAAATATGTCTCCTCTTTTTTTTTTTTTTTTGGCATGACATGTGCAATGTTGGCATGATGATATATGTCTTGCTCCACAGTGCTTCCGTGGGTATTTTGTTATGCGCTCAGTACCAGAATAACAGGACTGTACTGCTGCTGTGCGTGGAGTATAGAGGTTGAATATAGGCAATGGCCCATATCAGATCATATAGCCATGCCCACAGGTATCAGAGTTAGTTACACTGAAAGCAAGACTAATACATGCTGGAATCAGGGTATCTTGATTTCAGCCCTATGTTTCAGGTCACACACCTGAAACATTGAATCCTGTGTTTTGGAGAACTTGATGTGACCTTGGTTTCAGGAATTAGATCGGGGTTCTGCTGGGTCACTGCACCTGCTGCCACTGCCCTCTCCGCACCTTCATTCCTTTGGAGCATCTTTGGTATTTATGCGTTGTCTTACGTGTTTCTCATTGAAATAATGGTAGGCTACAAACAGCATTATGTAGTGAAACCTCTGGGGCCTCCTGAAGAAAAAAATAAGGTGAAACACTGTAGAGTACAATGTAGTAATATACTGTAATGTACAGCATACTAATGCCATGGCTCCACAGCAGAAAGTAGTGGTTCTGCCTTCAAGCCAAGAGTTCTGGACCTCCCCAAACCATATTTTTTTCCCCATGATCTTAGAAAAAGAAACTAAAAAAGACCCCCAACCCAGCACTGAAATAAATGCGTGGGAAGAGTATCCTACCGTAAAACTCAGTTGAATAGAAATGTATAACTAAATGTAAAAGACTAGCTGGCAAAAACTATATCAAAGGAACATTAAAAAAAATGTAATTATTTTCCACTTTCTTTTCCTTCTGTTCAACTCATTCTTGTGCTATAATGTACATCCATCTCTTTATAACATAGCACTTGGCATATTTTAGTACCTGAACACTAAAAAAAGGCCAACAAAGATAATGTTATATCTAAAAACCTACACAATTTCTGGCCCTTTGTCTGCCAATGTGCCCCCCTGTTGAAATGTATCATATGTTGTGTATGTGCACAGATATAATTCAGATTTTCAAAGCATATCTATCTCCTGACCTTTTAATAGGGGCGTGTGTGGGTTTTTTTCTTAGTCTTTTTTACCCATCTCTTTCCCTTCCTCCCCTTTGCTTTCCTCAGTGGTGGGTCTACTAAAAGTAGAGTTTGGCAATTATATTGCTAAAAGTTCTATTAATGCAGTATTCAGCCCTGTTCTACTGATAATTTTAAGGTTCAATCTCCTGAGAATTGTCAGGGTTAGAAATAAGCTTTCTGTTTCATTGGAGAGCTGGGATTTTCAGCTTTTCAGATATATCAAGTGTTATGCAGCATTTATTTAGAAACCTGGCAGATGATGAAATATTGAACCTTAAAACAGGAGTGACATTTTGATTTTTATTAAAAAGGACTGATCCTTCTCTGTTTCCCATTCTTCACCAGTATCTTTCTGTTGACATGAGAAACATTCCTTCTCTATTTACACCAGAAAGATAGCATAGAATCTGGCCTAAATAGTTTTAAATGTTTTCTACAGGTTTTAAAAAAAAAATCAATGTTTTTTTTTTCTTTCTTATTGATAGTATAGTTAGATTCATGATATCAAGGTAGCCCGGATTTTACACGCATAGAAATACAAATTATGGTGCCAATACATTTTTTAAAGACTCAATTAAAAAAAATCTAAAATAGCTTTCCTGTAAAATGTGAGGCTTAAGCAAAATACAGGATGGAGTTAGAAAGCTTTTTATTAGAAGAAGTTTGGTCTGACTGGCATAATTCATTTGGCCATTTCAAATTTGTTGTAATAAAACTTTTATGTCGTCGCATAACGTTGTTTTCTGTACAGAGAGCCAGATCTGTGAAAACAGTTTAAGATGCAAGGCACTGAAGGATTATAGGCATTATATATCTGTAAACTGGTGTGTGTTGTTTTATTATTGTAGCTATTAATTGTGTGAGGAATTCAGTCTTAGATCAAGGTGACAGTTTGTTGTTTAGAACATTTTTCCCTAAATTCCTATATCCCAAGGTACTTTTGAGCTACTTTGAAGACTAAGTACTCATATTCCACTATTTGCAAATGGGATGTATGAAAAATCACATCTGATACTGAAAGGGAGGAAAAAGTACTTGGGACGGCCCTCCAGTCTGGTTCCAGGTCTCTTGTGGAGTTAATCTGATGTTGTCATCTGTTGGACAAGTGACTTCACCTTCATAGATTTGTGTTTGTCCTCCTGTCTAAGTCTCTTTAATCTGTCCAAGTTTTCATAGAGCTCAAGGGCTCATTGTCCGCTGGGGTCTTTACCACCACAGTTAATAAAAAAATTGTTCACATTGTCACTATGAATGTGAAATAGTGAGCAAGATATATAGCCTGTACAGCAGGATAAAATTTACTGCAGTAGGACAAAATTAATTTATGGTGGACGTCTCACATCTTGGCTTGATTAAACGCTTTTTAAAAAGAACAATGATTTCATATTGATTCACTGTTTGCAAACATAATTATAGAAGTATCTGGGAAGAATCAGATGCAAAAGAAAGGATTCTGGTAACTCTGAGGGAAAGATACATAAGATGAACTTTCTACATTGTTAGAAGCAGAGATGTGAATCCAAGTTCCCATTTCAGTAATGTTAACATTAATAGACTTCGGCACTCTCGTTCTGCCCAAACAGACAAGTGAATGCAATTCTGGCCTTTCATACTGTGTTTCAGCCTGTCGTAGGTATCTTTTATGAATCCAGGTCATCTGTGATAGCAGCTTATCTGACATCTAAATCTTTGCTGTTGTTATCTTCAAGGCTAAATAATGCCTTCCACCAGCTCTGTCTCTTTTGATTCTTGTTCATCTTCAATTTGTTTGTTTTTAAAATCTTCCTGTTGCGCAGAAAATTGTGTAGCTGATGAGACCTGGTATGTGTCATCGTCTGCGAGCACGCAGTAGAACCAGTGAACAATGGCAGACTCCAGAGCAGGTGACATAATACACTTTTAGCACATAACTTTGAATTACTTTGTCAAAAATCGATTTGAGAAAGTCAGCCACAGTATGAGTTCCAGATAGTTTTGAAACATTAAATCATTTTCACACTCTGTTATATACAGCTACAGATACGGTCTTCTATCAGTGGCATTTAACAAACATTAAAAGGCATTTCATTCCCTGGAACAATTGCAGTGAAGGGTCATTTGGGCCAAAATATCGAAACAGGTCTCATTCATCCAGTATTATAATTGCATGTTTATACTCCTTTCTTATAATCTCTTGAGCACAGGGAGATCTTGGAAAAAAATAATTGAAATCTGTAGAAGCACGATGCTGAACTGAATAATACTGGTGTAAAAGCCATCTAATGAAGGGGAGGGTCAGGGCCATTCAAGGAGGCTATGAACTTTTTTAGCAATGAAAACTCTGTGCTCTCTAAGGAAAGAGGTAACCATCAGAAATGGCAGAGCTCTTGAGAAATGTTTACTTGTAACCATTTCATGTGGGTTTGTGCAATTATATGTTATAATATAAAGTGAGGTCTCTGCCCTGAGAAGATCTAAGCCATCTGCTTTTCCTGTGTTTGACTACTCCTGGAAACTTCTGAACTGTCTCCTCCAGCAGCTGTTACCAGGGTCAAGTGTATACGGGCTGACCTTCAGCTGTGCTTCATTCACTGTTTCCTCTCCCGTTTTTAGCCTTGACACTTGCTGAAGTACCGGAGATCATCTGGATACTCCAGGCAGATTGCAACCAACGAGGAGAGCTTGTACTTAGTGGATAGTCAGAGGCTAGGCAAAAAGAGTGGCAATGTTATTGCTCAGAATTGCCATTTTCCATGTTTTGGAGGAAACGTTGTAGGATAAATGACCTTGATGAAGAGAAAGTATTGCATGTTGTCACATTACTTGAGAGTATTCTGCTGTTGTTTACAAAACAGAGTCTCAATATAGGTGCTGTGGTACATGATACCTCTTGTGGGTCTCACAGCATTGGATCCCTTTCCCTTCTGAGAGTCTAAGAATGGTTGCCTTTAGGTAGGTGGTCAAATACAGAGACAATTAGGGTTAATTTAATTCTCAGGCAAGAATTATTGTGAAATATTCTGAGCACTTACCATGTATTTTGTGGATTGTATTTGAGCTATTCGAATTATTGCAATATACTCGGAGTGAAGGACCAGCACTTAAGGCTTGGCAGAGTTCCATATGTTCTGACCAGGTTCTTGTAGATACTGTACACATGGAGGGTGTAATGTTTAATGCCAAATTTACTTATTAAAAGATAGTTGATGTTACACAGGACTTCTGATTCAGCAGAGTGATACAAAATGTGTTGCATAATATAATACAAATGTGACTTGCACTTAGCAAAATATATATAGCAATTGCAAGACACAGTTTGATCATAGTACCAATGTGATTCCCATTACCGGTATCTGTTATCTACTCACTATTACAATGCTGGGTGTCCCCAGTCACTGGGAAAGAATACATGGGTTGAAGCCAGACCAAGCCCGCCGTTTTCCCTGAAACTCCCCTGCCAGTTGTTCAGCTGCCATATCCTACTCTGGGCTGAGCCACATACTCACTTCCCCCGTGTTGGCCTGGCTGCCTCATGGAGACATTCACTTTTAATGAACTCAAGGAGAAACATCACCAGTTGATCCACTCAACTGCCGACAGATGTCCACCTAAAACAAAGGCCGCCCCCCGGTCCCCTCCATGCTGACACAAAGCCAGCCTCTTCGCAGCAGCTCTGGTCAGCCATAGCACGCACCGTTCCCCAGCCTTCACGGGCACATTGTCCTGGCCCTCCCCACCGAGCCCTCCTCAACTATAGGGGTTTATTGGTCAGTCACAAGAACTGAAATTTGTATTCAGTTGTAACTTATTGATATGACCGAAATAAACACTTGAGGCTTTGCAATAATTTTGTTGTAGGACTTTAGTAATTTATAAGAATAATTTATAAGAGCTTGAAGACCACTGTTGTAACTCTGCTAAGTATCAGTAAAATAGGAAACCTCTTTAGAGATATCTTTAAATGGCTTATTTTTACTAATTGAAAAATAGAGATTAGTAGCTTATCTATTTACTCTCATAGATGAAGGAGATTGTGTGTAAAATTGAGATCCACCAGAGACATCTTGACCTGTGATTCTAGAAAGTGTCTTTAAATGCAAGATTTCAAATACTATAGGAAAATAAATTTTAAAAAACCTTAATAAAAAGATGAGAAAACCTATACTGTAAGTCTTTAGCTTTAATAAATGTACTGCTTCAGAGAGTAACTTCTGGGGACCTGCTGACAGTTTTCATGTAAGATAATTGCAGATCAAAATGTATTATGCTGTTAACTTCAGCAGAGGGATTTTCTGTTTATTGATGCAGCTGGTAACATAGTCATAATAGAAGGTTATATGAAATTTCTCACTTTTAACTTTCTATTTTCAGTTATTATTTATTTTCTCAAATGCTGTTTGCTTAAGCTTGAATTTCTCTACCCTGGACATCTGCTATGAACTTTTTTATCTGTAGAAATCTCAGTTTATCAGGCTCAGTAGAAATCTGATGCAGTTCATGATGTATTTTTCTTTCAGTTATGTCTCAATTGGGTATGGTCCCTTCCATAATACACAAAACATGCAGAAAAACCTCTGCTTTAGGCTGCAAGAGGGGATTTGCCAATCCTGTGCTCATTATCCTACATCCTGCCTTTAGGGTGGCAGCATGGAAAAAGAATAAAATCTGATATGTGTAGAAAAAAATCTAGAACTGAGGCGAAACATGTGGCCTACACAGATGTGGATGCAGCCAGGGTTGAGATAGGATGCCTGACTGAAAGTTTTAGTGGCGATTTATGGAAGTGCTGATCATTCATGACTGCTGCTGAAGTTAATGGGATTGCTGCCATGAATGTATAAAGCTCTAAACAGAGTGGAATATGCTAAAACCAAACAAAATCTAGATAAAGAACATAAATTGGCAATTTTAATCTTGCTTTTTTTTTTGTTTTTATGTGCCACCACTCAAGATGAGCTGTGGAAATATTTTCATTACTGTTTGCATTGTGTTCTGCAACTGCAGTAGTGAGCACCACTGGGAAAAAAATTGCTGCGTTTGTCCTCTAAGCCACATGGAATAATGTGAAGTAAGCAAGCTGAATGACACTTTGAGCTTTTTCTCTATCTGCTGTTTCTGAAGTACAGATATTTTTCCAGCTGTTCTGAATGCTTAGGACTGGGGTTGTGGGAAAAAGGATGTAATTCTTTAGTTGATGAGGAACTCATTTTACTGATTCTTTACAGTACACTTTACTACACTGTCAGTGGAGCTACAGGACGTTAAAGTTAAACCCTGTAAACAAATATTTCTTTGATAAGTCTGACGTCTGTCAGCAAAGTGTTAATGCTACATAGGAAATCAATTTCTTATTAAAATGTTACACTCCCAACTGAGATGTTGCACTGGATACACTCTAGATGCGTGAAGATTTGTAGTAAACTAGATGATGTTCACAACCAGATGTTCACCTGGTTTTGCTTTGCTTTTCATTTGCTCCCAGAAGGTGCTCCAAAGTTCACTGGTGATTGTGAAAATCTTAACACAGTTTTATCATCTAGAAATGTATGGGCAAATATGCAAAACATTGCAACATTTGCAATCCTGTGTTCATATTCAGCTGTGCATTTGTAACTGTTGTGAGAGTAAGTGACACAAAATACACTTGCAAGTGTTGCAGTTGTAACCCATGGCCTCCATACTACTTTGTTTTTATTTCTGAGGCTCAGTGGAAGGGAATGAAAACTCTGCATTCTGCATCTATGAGATGCCAATTCTAGAGGAAGAAAGCTGTAAATATAGAAGTTAAAGACAGTCATGTAGATTCAGCTGATGGCTAGTACATGAACAAAGCTTCTGTGTGCACAGTGTCCTGTGTCCCAGTGTATGCATCATTCATGATACAATACATAGATTTTGTTTCAGTGACTCTCATTGAATTGACAGCTTTTCATCCATAAGTTAGAGTGAGGCCATGTTAAGGCCCTAAAGCTCTTCTTTTGGGACTGTGGTGGTTTTGGAGGGAAATGGAGGAGTTTCCCTTCTTCTCAACCTCTGAAGATTTAAGTTGACCAAATGCTGACATCTCCATATGCCTTTTTTTGAGCTGAGAAACACAGCAGTCCTTTGGTATGCTTCATGTCATCCTACAGTATGTCTGAAAAAGTTGGCCAGATTACACACTGGAAGAACCTACTTTTCCCCACTGATGATAGAAAGAGCATCTGGTGACTGTCTCTGGCAGTAACTCTACCTTCCAGGTTAAGCAGCATAGATCTGTCTGTGAGTGGTACACTTTACACACCACTGGTTGCTTTAATAACCTTTAAGTATTTTTAATACTGTTAGTGTTTTCTGTACATGAAGACTTTTTCTGTCTGTGGTGGTCTCTGGAAACTGTAGCTTATAATTACTTTTGAGGGCTCACAGACCATGAATCTGTTATTTAAATCTGTATAGTGTTTTGTGGATAATACTGAAGTTAAAGCAGCTTTTTTCACTCTGTGATTGAAACAGTTAGACTGGTACTTCGAAAAGTAGAGAGGCTGAAACATGGTGTTACAACAGTGCCTACCTCACTGTGGTACAAGAAGAGGGAGTTGACCCTGAAAATGTAGCAGAAGCTCACTCCAACCACTCTGACTAATGCCACAGAAAAATAGAAGTGGATGTATTTTTTATAGAACACTACTTAAGGTTTATTTTGATTTAAACCAGGGGAGGTAAAGAGGATGGAAAATGCAAGATACTGGTGACTCAGCATTTTAAATCAGTCTTTTTTAAAATGAAGTGAGGAAGGGAGGAAAGGAAAATAATGAAGATAGGAGCTACAGGGAGGACTAAAGAGCCAAGGATTTTCCAAAACATCAACATTAAGACTGGACGGTTTTGTTGGAAATCCTGTCCAGATCCGGCCGTTTGTATTTTAACTTGACATTGCCCTTTTCAGGGCACCTGGATGAAATTTTGCATTGAGACATCTCATGTTAAGTTGTCAACTTCAGTTGCATAAGCTGACTTAGGCTGCTGGGTAGAAATGGCTATTATTTTTTTATATAATACTATAAAACATGAGGTGAAAGAATTTTGTTTCTATACTGCACATGCTGCTAAAACCACAAAAATAAATTTTAGTCTTACACGATGGTTTTACTGAATTTGTAAGAATATGACTGAACACTCCTTGAAATAATTAAAAGACTCCTTTTAGCTTTGTCGGGCATTTTACTAGCCAGCTAATGCTGATGTTGGTGGAAACATGATTACAGTGTAATCATGGTTACTATTTCTTAAGTTAGCAGACATTAGACTTCTGTGAAAAGAAAAAAAGAAAAAAAAGATAAAAAAGCCTTTCATTGTACACATAAGAAGTGCTCATATTTGTAATAATTTGTCTGAACACTCTGAACACTAAAATTTTGAGTAGTTAGGTTTGTTCAGCACTTTATGTAGTAAACTAGAAAAAAAATTTCTTAGATTTAGGACATTTGGCAGAACTCTGGTATTTGCTTTTTGATAGCGTCAGTGTATCTTTGAGGCCACCTGCTAATCAACAATTTTTGCAGGTTCTTACAAAGCGGGGTAAGCTGAGTACAAGAGGAGGCAGGTTCTTCTCTTCTGCAGATCTGTATGAACCAAAGGGAGAGTGTTCCTCACAAACCTGGTATGTTCAGAGTTTTGGTTTGTACCAGAAGGCAGTTATGCGCATTGAAGAACTGTAGGTACAGTATTTTCTGATCCTGCCTTTCTCTCTTTTCTTTAACTGACTTTTCCTAAGGGGCATGTCATCTGTGTTTGGGAACATGGACTAAATATCAAGCCACAGGTAGCCTTCGCAGAAGGAAACATTGACATTTCTAGCCAGTGATAGAGAACAAAGACGTTTGTTTATTTTTACTTTCAATAAGGATCAAGAATGTAAATGAGAAAAACATAACTGATTATCTATTTGAAGTCTTAATCTTCCATCCACACACATATATACTGAAGTTTTTATGCCTCTCCCTGTTGATCTCATCTCAAGTTTCACCAAGATTCTCTACAAATGTACATAGCCTGCCTCACTTGCTTTCTCTACACATGGGCTGGATCCATTGTCTCGTGAGCAAGTGTATCACACTGCCACTCTTGGGCTTCCTGGGTGAAGATGAGGGTCAGATGCCAGGAAGGATCTTGATGACATGGAGATGAAGTTGCACAGAGCCCATTGAAGCAGAGTATCTTTGGCAACTCGGGTTGAAGTCCAGTAATCAGCATAATTTAATTTAAATTAATTATCACAGGTAAAAGCGAGTATTGGAAAAGCTGTTCTTAGTTCACAGAGATTCCAAAAATGTTTGGAGATCTAATTCTTATTTAATAAGCATCCACATAGGTTTCGATATTTTACAAGATTTATGTTGGTTTATACTTCTGCTTGGGACACACTCCCTTTTACAGCTTTCAGGATGTCTCAGAGTATTTAAGATCACTGAGACTAACCAACTGAAATGCAAACACCTGACATGTTAACTACTCCCAGTTTGTACATCTAAGAAATTTTTAGAGCTTCTTCATATATTTTATTGCACGTCATGTATCATGGAAACAATTTCCAAATGCCTCAAAGAATGACACTGGGATGGTATTTTAGGAGAATATAAGCTAGGATGTGTCTACGTTATTAGAGTATTAAGAACCTGAAATACGAATTCTCAGTGGTTACGTGATTTAAATGCACAACACCTTTTCAGCAGTATTGTAATTGCACAAAAATTGTCAAAGGCCTCCTTATAGCTAACTTACAGTAAACAGCTCTAAAAGACTTCCTGCTATAGAGCAAGAGGAGGATTCTTACAGCTCCAGTGAAAAAGGGACTTTTCCATAGTTTCTAACTTTTCTGAAACCTACCTTTGAGGACTAAGGAATGAAAAGGAAGAGCTTCCAGGGTGGGAGCTAGTTATAATGGTTTCTCTTGTAGTCTCTGAGAGGTATAGGCACTTGTAGAGTATCATTTATCTCAGGCAAAAATGACTAGATATGTTTAAAGACACCTATTTCTTTTAAGTGGTATAAAGGGAACATGGGGCAACTAGCTGAAAAGTAGGTGTTTACAGTCCAGTGGTCCACGAGAGGATTCCTGGCTCCAGTGAATGTAAAAGCTTTGTTTACCTTGTCCCTGCGGGGCTCCAGGGAGTCCTTATTGTGTCCTTTCAATATGTAAAGGAGGCTTATAAGAGAGACTTTTTTATCAAGGCCTGTAGTGACAGGACAAGGGGCAACAGTTTTTAATTGAAAGAAGGTAGATATAGGGAAGCAATTATTTTTTATGGTAAGGATTGTGAGGCACTGGCCCAGGCTGCCCAGAGAGGCTGTGGGTGCCCCATCCCTGGCAGTGTCCAAGGCCAGGCTGGATGGGGCTTTGAGCAGCCTGGTCTAGGGGAAGGTGTCCCTGCCCATGGCAGGGGGGTTGGAACTAGATGATCTTTAAGGGTCTCTTCCAACCCAAACCGTACTATGATTTTGTGATTCAGCTTTTAACTCTTTGTGCCTTCAGACACACTTTGCTGTGGCTGGCTGCCTGGGCAAAAAATATAAATAATTCAGCAGTGTTTTTATATCCATGAGTGTTCTGCTTAGAAAGATGCTCACATGTAAGGTGCTACTTATTAAGATCTCAGGAGGCTAATAGTGGGTCTCATCTAAAGAAAGTCTGATGAGGAAGATAGAGTTGGTGGGATGATTTGAGGATGTTTCAAACTTCGTAACTTGACTCCAGTCACTGAAAATGTTGACTGGGATCATTATTCAGAGACGCATCAGAAGTGTCCAGTTATTCTTAGCTGGGAAACATAGCTCTACTGAAGACAGTGCTGTTGTATCACTTTGTACCAGTTGAAGTTCCGGCCAGAATAACCATCAATTTTTTTTGAAACTTAATGCCATTCTGTCTGGCATTAGGCTAAATGCAGAATATCCTCTGGCTGCTTTTGGTTATCTTTTTAAAATGGAAAACCTGTGACAATTAGATCTGAAGGCCCAAACATCTGAAGACCTTCAGATGAACTTCAAGTTACTTTGTCACACACCACGTGGGGCTCATGAATAAACCAAAGTGACACATTTAGCAACCCAAAAGCTTGGAAATGAACTTTAAAGGCAAGATTAACACGTAGTGCAAAGTGACTTTCCCCCATGATGACACAGATATGCATTGAACTAGAACACAGTAATAGTTTTTATTGAATGTGAAAAGCGAGTAACATTTAGCTTCCTTATAGAAGGCGTGAAAAGGTCAGCTGGAAGTTTTATTGATGGTGCTTAAAGGAGAAGTTTGCTTGCTGCAATGCAAAATTGGAGCTTATTTGGACATAGGAAGTGGTCTTAAAAAAAACAAGTCCTGTTCCGTAGGACAATTACATTCTAATCCCTCTGTGTATTTATATTCCTGTTCAGTGTTCTGTGCCCATGTCTCAGGAGAAAAATCTTTTATGATATATCTTATAATTTATCTAGTACCTGAGCTTCATTTATTACACATTACTGATTTGGTTTTAATGAGTGATACATTCCTATAGGTTTTCAGAAAGCAAGAAACACATTTATATGCTTATCGCTTATTAAACATTTATTTTTACTGTCTTAAACTTGTCTTGGACATACAAAGCTTATGAAAGTGTAACATTTTAGGCTGAAGATTTAGCATCTTATGGTCCATTATAACCTATGTCATTAAGACCAAGTGACAATAATCTTTCAGCAGTTGTTCTCTTAAAGACAGATGCTTTTTAGTGAAAAGAATCATAAGCACTACAAACGTCTGATCTAATGGCCATTACTAATTATTATTAATACAGTTAATAATAATAGTCATGTTTGGAGTGATTTTCAATGAAAGTATTTAATGATTCATGGAATGTTTGTCTCTGGCAGCCTTTGTGAGGCAAATATTTTAAATGATGGATGGTTAAATGATGATACACATAAGTCAAGGGACTTGATTATGGTCATAAAATGCAGCATACAGAGAAATGGAAATCAGGGAAGACAAGTGATTAAGGCATTGGTCTTGTTATTAAGAGACTAGCAGCCTGGACATGGTTATTGGTGTGAATGTGGGTGCTTAACTTCACTGTTTTTGCTTTCTTCCTGCAAAATGGAAATGATCATTTACTGTACTATTAGCACATTAATATATGAGGCAGTGTTCTCTTGCTGTATGGAAGTAACTGGATACCAGTATACTTTAACTGTAGAATCTTGACCTCCTGGTTTTAATATAAACCTGTACTACCCCTTCCTTGTGCAGAATATGTAAGGAACCTGACTCTTTCTCTAGGGCTCAATTCACAACAGCACGAATTTTTTCTGTTGCTTGGGGTTGCCACTAAATTTTTTTTAAACACTGTCTCATTCTGTAACTTCCCCCTGCCTCAATTTCAGCCCATTCTTAGTTTCTTGTCCAGGCTCAGAAAAGTCTAACAATTAAGCATATTAATCTTTTCTCTGGAGCATTTTGGTTTTGACATTTTGGGATTTTTTTAGATCCAATTTTGTACCAGCCTCAGTGGTTGCTGATCTTCCTGGCCTCACCAGCCACCGATAACCATTGTCTCTCTGAGTTCTGTGTTTTATCTGCTCCCACATAACAGTCATCAACACCCCTTGGTGCTTGCTGAGTTCACCAGCTCCAGTTCAGCAGTGGCCACCCTGGCCAACAGTACTTCCTCCAGAGAAGCTCCTCAAGGCCAGGCTCACCTTCAGCTGTTCCAGGAGAACAAGAAAAATAAATACTTTAAAAACTTGGTTTTCCATTACAGCATTTTTATTTCCATTTATAAAGAAAATGAAGAGCTTTAACAATACTGGTTTCTGATGTTGAATCAGGGAAAGAAAAATGAATTCTCACTTTTGTTTTAGAGTATGTTTATTCTCATTAGCTTCTTATGAACTATGCTTATTGGTGATAACAGGTGAGACTTTGATATTACAGATTTATTTTTATATTTAGATTGTAGAGATGGGCTTTCACATTGCCCTGTGTGTCACATCAGACTGTAAAACCATTGCTAGATCAAAACCTTCTTTTTTTTTTTTTACTAGGCTATGCTGAGAAAAACTATTTGGGTTGTTGGATATATTAACATCTTTTTTCCCCATAAATTGTTTAATATTACTCTGTTTATTTTATTAGATACATATTTGGAAAAAAATGTGATTTTTCTTTCAATCTGGAGCTGTCTATACATAATATGCTATAGGTACTAGATAGAGGCTAGACATACACTTGAACCAGAAAAAGGGTTGAGGCAGCTTAACGTACAGTTTGGTAGTGATTGTGCATTTGGGTCTCTGAACATAATATGAGATAATTGAAGCACTGAGAACTATTGTTACTCCAAACACAATTTGTCCTGTTTTGCTAGCTGGGATGTCAGAGGCAGTATAGCTGAATTAAATAATCCCATGTCCTGAAACACTTTTGCAGGCTCTAATTTGTCTGCGTGAGGTAGCACACCAATATCCTCTGGCTCCTTCTGGCTGAGCTACTCTAGAAGCCACTCGGATGCCTTTGCTTGGCACTGTGTTGTGATAGCTACACAGACATCAGGGGGCAGATGCTGCTTTCCCCCTCCTTTATTTACACATGCTTCAGAGTTAGTGATGATTAAAACTGTTCAGAATCTCTTCTGAAGCATTCAGGGGCTTTAAAGATCAGGCCACACAACCATGCTTAATTTAAACATTTTGCACAGTTTACACTGATATGGTCCTTGCAGGATGCAATTCAGAACAAGTCCGTATTTCTGGACACAGCTGAGATGTAATTTATGCATTTTCACTAAATCCTGCACCTCCTTATTATTATCAAACGTGACATTTAAAAAAGCCTGGCGATGCAAAAAATTCCCCTCTATTCTGAGTAGCTGAGTGGAAGGACATGTTGGCCTGGGTTATTACTGAAGCTTTCAGCATTAATTTACATCATTTTCAAGTGCTTTTGGGGCACTTTTCTCACCATATAATTTCCTTTTCCTTCGTGACTCCGGTCTCTCTCTCCTGGTCATGGTGAATGACTTGAAACCACTTAGCACGTGCTTGGTGCAAGGGACAAGATGTCCCTAAGCCAGCTTCCCTGCCATTAAAAGCATTTGTCACCCTTTTTCTATCTAACTTTGTGCACTTCTTTTCAAGGTAAGCACTTTTTTTCCCCTCAAAGCAGAATTTGCCTAAAATCCATTGGAAAAAAAAAAAATAATCCAAGCTTTTCATATAGATTGAGGTGGTTACTTTAGAAGGCACATACAAACTTATTCTTGAAATGTGTTGGCTCACGGCAGTGCACCACTTTTGCTTTTTTAAAACATCTTTTGTGTGGTAGACTCATATCCAATGTGGACTCTCATCTGTTGTTGGTTAAAGGAGTTGTGTGATATGGCTAAAATACATTCCGACTTCTAATACAATCAGCGTATGTCTGTTTTTAATACAGAGAACTTATTTAAGATACATAAAATACCTGCTTCCGTTGATGTTGCTGTTCTCAAATCTGTACTGTTAGAAGGAGTGGTTTTCTAATTCCTGGTTGGCATATATGAATACAGGTTCATTGATTTTAGGAGAACTAAGGTTAACGGTGCCAGCTGAGAATCTGACCCATCCAGGTGTGCTGTGACATTTAGACAGAAGCAAACACACTCACAAAGCTCTTTGGGATGTCTTGACAGAGCAGTCAGAAGTTTTATTTGAATCTCTGGGACAAATAGTCAAAATAACAACCACTTCCCTGTTTTGGTATGAAATAGAGATTATGCTAAGGTTTCCTAAACAACTATTTCCTAAATGTATGGAGAGACACGTATCGCTAGAATGAAAACCGGAACAAGTGAAAAAATGATTCACTTCCAGACAATCACAATTCCCAATTTCACAGTAATGACAAACTAATACTCAATAAACAGCAACAAAAAGTTTTACAAAAGGTTTAGGGAGGGATAATTCCAATGCGACACCTCATGAATGAAAAGGGATAGGGATGGCAAAATAAGGATTAGATAGCAACGCAATGTCAGCCTCAAGAAAAATTGTCACTGTGTTGACTTTGGCAGAAGATCAACTACAGCTTTTACCGAGGACTAGGACAAATACGGTATTTTTGTTAACCTGACTGACATATGAAGTTGTCTTTTGTTTGGTCTATTTTTGCTCAACATTCAGTTTTTCCAGGCATTTTGCACTGCTGAAAATTGTTACAACTTTTGTTATCGAGTTAGTTAATTAATGAGATTAATGTATGAACGTTTACATGAATCCGTCCATGTGGACTAGGGTGCCCATGTTGTTCATGCCAATCTGACACATTTAAAAAAGAAAGACAAAATCCCTTTTCTACGCACTTTATCACAATTCATGGCCTCAGGCAAAAATGGAGAAAAAAGGAGGGAGCTTAAGTGTTTATACTTCAGGGAGGAAACACTTGGTTATTAGACCAGATGTGTGAGAACTCTCATGTCCAGGTTTCTGCTGAGAGATTCCACAGAATAAAATAATATAAAACATTTTTTAATCTAATAATACAGTTTTGGCTGTTGTAATGGATATGACATTTGTCTCATCTTAATCTATGCAAGACTTGATAGAACTGTGTTCATTTCCCAACCATGCTATATTTTTTTTACATATATTTCTTCACATATATTTCTTCACATTTTTTTCACATCTTTAAACTCTGAAATTCTTTGTTGTTGGCTGTAGAATACAAAGGGAATTAGTAATGCTTTTTTTTGACACATTTTTCTCTCTTACCTTATTCAAGGCTAAGGTTTGGAAACAGGTCTTATTTTGTGTATGTAGACTGGTATAAAACTGACTTTTGATTTTTCCTGGATGCTTTGAAGGGTTATTAGAATAGGTATAATAGTAACAATGATAATAATCATACAAAAAAGAACACAATACTTGCATCTCATGTCTGTTTAACCCTTGTCTCAGCACTACAACAAGAATAGGCACCCGTCCAGAAATTTCAGTCTTAACAGTCCACGTCTAGGGTGATTCCTCTGGGCTTGCAATGGAGGGCTATGAAAACATATTTATGTTCACCTGACCACCCACATACAAGGTATGAATTGTTGACACTGACATCACCTAGTATAGTAAAAGCTGCCTGATAAAGAGTATTCAGTGACCTGATGACACACACATTTTTGTTACTGCTAGGTGACTATATGTGATGTGAGTTTTCTTTTTTTGTTTTGTAATATCCTGCAGAGGCCACTTTTGAAAGAGAGCAAGTTCAATAGCAAAAAAAAAAAAAATTAACAGGCCTCTGAAAGGAAAGAGGCAGATAATAGCCTTGGAAAATATATGTAGATGTACTTCTGGAGAGAAAGGGAACAGGAAAAAGAGCTGTTGTTTATTTGAAAACTTTGCAAGAAATAAGGATATGAAGGAGTTACAACTCGGAGCAATGTGCTGACATTCAGAAACACAAAAACTAAAGTAGCCAATGATGGAAAATGTCCTGAAAGTAATTTTTTTAGAATTCCAAGGTATGATCCTGGTCTTATTGACATAATTTTGATGATTTCACTGGCATCTTTCCTAATGCATGGAGTTTTCGCTAATAACTGAATTAGGATTCAGTTCCAGAAATAGTAACTTTCCAAAGGCTTTAGTCTGACGGTATCAGTTGTCATTCATTCTCACTTTAAGTGATTTGAGACAATGTAGAAGTAATTCAGGTGCCTAAACAGAGGTATGTAATGACATTTTTAGGTATGCTAAGAAGTATCCCAGTGTATCTGAGGCATTCACATGGACTGCCAGACAAAACATGGGATTTAGGGAAGACCCTTTACGCATCCCCTAAGTGACAGCTGGAAGCAAAAGTATCTCAAATGCCACAAGATGCCTGTGTTTACACAGACAAATCAACCAAGTCCCTAAATCTCTCTCCCTCTTCCCCCCCCTCCCTTGATTGGGACTGAATAGGTGAGCTGTTTTGAGATGAGCAAATCAGTTGCTGCCACTTACATGGAGACCTATTAAGTGGTAACAAACGTTAAGGACATAATCAGATGGAGACAAGTGATCAAGCAGGGACTTTCAACAAAGCAATTTCCTCTTTTCACAAAATGTTACCAACCTTCAGCTGAGCATGAATAACTTCTTTTGGCATGCCCTTAATGAACTGAAATATGAATTGAAACATATTAGTCTAAAGAAATTATCATTTCTTTAATGCGTCTCATTTACCCATTTTTACTTTGTGTTGCAATAGATGGAGAATGTGCACACGATAAGTGCCTGCATTTCAAATAAGGAATGGTGACTTAAATCTCCTGCCACTGACAGTTATTTTCAAAAGTGGGAGCAAAACACTGGCAGCTTTTTTCTTCAGGTGAAAGTACACACTGTTAAAAGGCCTGAACGAGCTAAACTTGTAGTTATCCATGGCCCAGTGGTTATTGTGTTCTCCATTTATATTTGTATTCTTTTTGCTATGCTTTACATGAGCTACTTAGTTGATTTTGGTTCCTTGTATCCCAGCAAGCATAAAATGTATCTGTAGTTATTTCTGTCTACAAAATTACGTGTATAAAATTGATGCCTAGTTAAAGATGAGTTGAAAATCTTGCCTCTAGATCAAATTTAAAATCAGTGATGCACCGCATGAGAAATACTCCTGTTAGAGTGCTTCTGTAGTTACTATTACATGTCTTGCAGGGCTTTTAAAAGATTAATTTTCTTTCATTCTTTGGTTCAGTTTTTTGGAAATTATGCGGTATTGTTTTGGGCACAATACAGATTTCATTCCAGCCAATATAATTCAGTAATTTCAGTAACTTTCATTTGAGAATGTTACACTCAGAATCTTGTTTATGGGAAAAGAGTAAGCATACTTTTTTTATATATGTATAAACCCAAGAATTTATTGTTTGTATAAGTGAAATCTCAACAATCAAATCCAGGAATTGTTATTCATTGAGATCTAAATGTTACAGAAAAAGAAGTAATTACGCAGTTAAAACTGCTACACACACACTTCTTATTCTATACCCCTTGTCCTGGTGTTGTGCTCACCCTTCCCTTGCTCTTCTCAGTCCCAGGTTTGGCAGTTTCGTTCCGGTGGTGGTAGTTTGGGAGGGTGTTACAGCATCTAGCATCTGGAGTCCACCAAGAGGAAAACAATGTTTGTGTTGATGGTTTCCTCTTCCTTGCCCTAGGAACCATCTGGGGTCCATTTTCAGATTTAGCTAACATGCTTTTACACCTATGTCTTTATCTGCAGCTCCACGTTACATCCAAATATACTGTGTAGAGTACCTATGACAGCTGTGACTTCATTCTCTTTTTACCCCTAAGCTCAGTTTTGTCCAGCTCCAGGTCTGTATTTCTTTAACTGTCCATGGTCAAGCTGCCTCTAATGCCAGCCTGTGCCCATCTTTTATCATCCCCTGCCCGTCCTCCTCTCTGCCATGTTCTGTGTCTTCCCTTCTCAAGGCCTCTGCTGTCCTACCAGGCTTATATTTCTGTGCACTACATCATTGTGTTAGAGTCATAAATATCTCATTCTGCATGGAATAACTGGTTGTTATTTATGTAAAACTGTAGTCGTACCATACAAATGTAAACAAAAGTATTACAAATTACATATAGACAGACACCTGGTCTACTAGAGAAATTGCTGTCACAGCTAAACGAAGTAAAGTGAAGCTCAAGCAGGTTGGCAAAAATTCAGTCAGAGCAAGCCTGACAAGTCTCAGTCCTGAGACCTGGCAAACTCAGCACAAAGCTTATGGCCTGTTACCAAGAATGGAAGTGCTGTAGTACAGGGGTACAGGGCTTCAAGAACTATCAACATCTGTTTTCTATAGCTCATTTCTGTAGAAACATTTCCACTCCAGGAGAAGTGAGAATCAACTAAACCATCCAGAGCATAAACTTCCATGTTATATGAGGAAGAAAAAAACCCTAGCAAATAGATAATGGAATACAGGTTTTGATATTGTCCTATATTATTTTTAAAATCTATTTTGTAACTCTGGATGAGTCAGACTCTTTCTGTTAGCAGCTGTGAAATCTGGGAGCCCAATGAGGCTGTCACAGCTTCCTGTTCCCAGCTGCAGCCAGGAGTCGTGCTGAACATGTGTTCCTTATAGGTACACACGCAAATACATGAATACAATACACATATGCACACATACACATGACCAGGCACACAGGCAGACACTCAGGACTCACACAAACAGTATCAGCAGTTACATTCTTTTCCCTGATGCGGCTCGTCAGGATGAAGGTCTGCTAGTGGGAAATATATCTATGTATATACTTACGTGCAATGTGGTTCCCCCCAGCAGCTGGGCTCAGACCCTCTGTCAACCCAGCAGCTGCCCCTAGATCCCAGACTCCCCTTTTGCTGGCACCTGAACAGATGACCTTCCGAGGATGCAGCCCCACTCCGGTTCCTGGTAGAGACCCCTTCACTCGCATGCATGCACAAGCACTGTGGATCCCTCCAGTAAGAGGCCACAGCTAAGGCTACTAAGTAGCGTTCCTTGGATTCCCTTTTCTCCAGTTGCCTAATGCACAGTGCCTAGTGCATCCAAACAGGTTTCCCATTTGACCCCTAGACCCCACAGTTTCTTGCTGGGACCCCCTAGTCCCTCCTGCAGCCAACTCATAGCCCCTTGGATCCCTGCTGTATCCAGTCCAGGCTTAGAGCTGCCCCAATACCTGAGTGTAAGTGTCGAATCCTACTTGCCACCTAGTCTGGCTTGATGGTTGCCACTGATCGCCCACTGACATATGCACCCACATGATGTACATGTGCTCCAGTCACTCCAGTTGCTGGCACCACAGACACACAGGCTGCTATGACCCCTGGTCCCACTGCATTCACTGGCACTCAAGAGCCCCATACACATGTACACATGGGGAATAGAGAGACCCTCACCCAAGAAAATAGCTGGAAATGGAGTTGAATGAGAAGACAAGACAGACTGCACCTACCAGCTGAAGGGCATGGCCAGACAAGCGCACTGACCAGCAGCCTGTTCATATGCCACCAGCCCTTATTCCTTTTTTCCCTTTATTTTCCCACATTTGTTTACCTTGATCCCTTCCTTCCCCCACTTTTGACTATTCTTCTAAATATCCTATGATAAGTCTGTCAACAGTCAAAGACTCTTTTTCCAGCACCACAAAACGTGTCCCACCCCATGCCCAGTCTGGAAGGTGCGGTCCCATTGACTCATGGTACTGGGTAAGAATGTGACATTATTGTATACAATATTATTTAACCTTTCTGAAGTTCTTCATAGGAACAAAATACATTATTATCACTCTTTTGCCTTCAGGTAAGGTTCCAGTTGTATCAACAGTTCTATAATTTCATCTACGTGTGGTTGCCTTCGGCTTTCTTATCTTAATTGTTATTTGTCTTGTAGTATAGAAATAGGTGTATGGTTGAGTCTTATTGTCATTAGTATTTCAGTCTCAGACCACAGCAGAGGTGAACTGAGATGCCAGTTAGTAGGATGCGGGTAACTCAGCTGTTGAGCAGTTGGATTATGGTCAAGCCATAGGGTGAGTGAACATCAGAAGATAAAGACCAGGGTAATAACAAAAATGAGTAAAGAAAAAAGTCAATTTTGTTATCAGATGTAGGTGCTGGTGGATAATATATAATGGCAGTTATTAGGGTCAAGGTAATACCAGCCAGTATGTCAGCCAGCATCATCCTTTTGATCTTATCTCCAATCTGTAGCTAATAAGTAAAATGCCAGAGGGTTCTATTTTAGTTAGCATTAATTACATTGCTGTCAAGTCATTAAAGAGCTGAAATACTCATAACAAGATATAAAATTATCATTAAAAAGATTCCATTTCTACCCCTAAAGAAGTGTATATTGTAATCTCTCAAGAGATTCAGAAGAAAAACAAAAATATAAAATTTCTTACTTGGGTTTATTTACATTTGGGGTATTAAAGATGTGTAAATCCCTGTGTATTAAAATAGTTGCCCTCTTAATTGCCTCTGATTATGAGGTGAAGTATGCATTTTATCAAAACTTATTTCTACCATATATGATCTGGGAATTCCTCAACATTTATGGTAGAAAGTTAAATAGACTAAAAATGCTCGACCATGAAACTGAAGTTACAGAAAACATTATACTTGTCAAAGGAATTAAATCTCATGCTGACCAGACCTTCCTTTCCCCACGATTTTTCATTGTTATTCACTTTAGAACTTTGTCACCCATCTAAATCCCAGTGGACTGCAAGCTCTGACCCTTGACTTACAGGGTTAGAAGTAGCATAAAAGTTTTGACCCATCCAATCCCAATTTTTGTGTTGTTTTTTCTTAATGTGCTTATTTTGATTGTCATATTAATCACCTGTCAAAGAACATTTCTTAGCTTTGAAAGGAACTGTGTCCATTTTCTTCAGTTCAATAACCTGAAACTGCCAAAAGTGAACTGCTCATCTCACTGTGAATAAACTGAATTGTATTTGTCATTTCTGAGCTTGCTGATGGTTTCTCTTCCTAGCAAAGTGCAATCTTTTGTGATAGAAGAAATATTGTGTATTTAACTGTATATTGGGCTTTGTAGTTTCCTTTTCATGAGTGCGTTGATTGTTGATTATCAGCGTACATCTCATGAATGAGGAGGAAAGTCTGTGGCCATTAATGACTCCAAGAAGAAAGAACAATGTCTTGTGCAGCACCTTTTACATGAATGCTGTTTATTAGTTCAGCCAAATCTATTCTTATGTCCTTAATTATTGATCAGAGCTCTATTTTGCTAGGTGCCTAGAGGTGCAGGAAAAAAAGTGCCATTTCATGAAGATATTTAGTCTTTCTTCAACTCAACTGTGCTCAGCTTAGCCTACCGGAACAACCAATTAAATATGATAGTGACCCAGTAGAAGAGTTTTTTCTTGAAACTTAGAATTGCTAGAAGTTTAGAAAAGATATATGAATTTGTCTGTTGGCATGCACAATTGTTTTTCCCCAGTCAGAGCTGGATGCTTTCAACTCCCGACCAATGAAAATGTCAGATGTACGTCAAGTTTTGAAGGACATGTTCTGATTCTAAAATAGAGCCTTTGCCAAGTTTTTTTGCTGACAAGCTGATGCCTTAAGTTAGTATCATTGATTTAACATAGTTATCTACCATCTGCTTGGTTCTCAATGACCAAATAATGGCACCTTCATTTGTGTTTGTCTCAATAACAGAGTTTAAAAGAAAACAACAACAACAAAAACCTTTCAACCAAACAAAAAACACCCCAGCAACAGAGAGTTAGAAGAGAGATAAATGCTCACTGGAGGACTAGCTTTTTATTTCTGTGCAAATACAGCTAACTTAGCAGCTAAAGGACCAGGAAAAGGCTAACATAAGACCAACATATATTGTGCTATAGGTACTCAGCAGAGGCATTCAAATGGGAGCAAAGGCAACAGGATTGCTCGTGAATGGGGTGAATAAGGTCTCTCCACTTTTGGAAACTATTATTTGTATCTGATTCTATGGAACATTGCTTAGTTGTCCTCCTCTGCATTCATCAAGGTCCATCTGCCTTTTTTTCGTTCCCCTCCACAATATTATAATGTTCCTGGACTATTAAAGAAAGTGAAATATATTTGAGGCTAGATTCTGGATATTTTAGAATAACCTTACTTTTTACGCCAAATAAATCTTAGGACTATGGCATAGATTGAAGCATTGTGATACAGGCTGTTTTTGAGGTTACCCTTGCCATCTGCCATGCACATTTTAAAGCAAACAGAGCTTTAGGTAGAACCTTAGATGTGATTAGAAGGGACTTCACAGAAAGGTATTGCTTATGCTCAAGTGTACCTGGCGGTTTATGATATAGGTGACGGAAAGGATGCAGCATCCCTTATAGCAGCTGGAGAATCCAGTCTTCCAGAGAATCGTAGACATAAACATACTCTCAGTAGTACACCCTTCATGGTTTCGGGGTGTGCTGGTTTTGGCTGGGACAGAGTTAATTTTCTTCACAGTAGCTGGTAGGGGGCTGCGGTTTGGATTTGTGCTGA
>JAVKLA010000026.1:21850600-21872639 GCA_034782735.1 Sagittarius serpentarius
AGCTGAAAAGTCCTTGACTGAGTCTAAACCCGACTTGGCAACAACTGAAAACATCAGGGTGTTACCAGCATTCTTCTCTTACTAAACCCAAAACACAGCCCTGTACCAGCTACTAGGAGGACAATTAACTCTATCCCAGCTGAAACCAGGACAATCATGCATGCAGATCTTCCGTAGAAACATCTTTGACTCTTAATAAAGAAGATGCATGTTTGCGTGGGTTGAGAGTAGTTACAATTGCAGTTTCTTATTGACCATCATATTTTACTGTCCAAATAACTTCCCAAATAAACATTCCAGCTCATTGGCATGAATTATGAATGTGCCAGCAGTGTTGATTTTAAAATGCTTGTCAACACTTTAACATCTGAACATCTATGTAAATGCAAGCTTTTAGCAGAATTTCAATTTAACAAATTACAGTTTGTGACTCTAATTTATGAGAACTATGTAAATACCTAAGATTTTTATAGCTGCTCCCGCTTAAATTAATCACAAATTACTAATTATGCCTTTTTCAGCTGCAGGATATGCAAATTTAGTTGCATAAAGAAAGGAAGAGTTCAAGAATAGGTTGATTTTAGAAACATTGTGCAGTATCGGTTTTGAACAGTAGAGTGCAGCCTTTTAACCTGCTACAGACCTAACTGGTCCACATCTGTTTTGTTTGCATTAAAATCCAAAATATGAAGCAAGAAAAAAAAATTTTACAAAATTTATTTATTTATATATTTATTCATTTTTATTTCTGTGTTGCTGGTCAGAAATTTCATTCTATGCATCCTGTAAGGAAGGAAGGTGTGGTTTCCTACAACTGTAGAAGAACTAAAGCTTCAAGCTTCATTCTTTTTTTAAGGCCATTTGGTTTTGGCTGGTTTTGTGATTCTTTGGCATAAGCCATTCTTTTTATGCTTGCAGTTCCTTCCACTCAGCCCTCCTCAGACTTCATCTCCAGTATTTTCCTCACTTTTGGGCTCTACAGTACAAGACAGACATTAATATCTTGGAGGGAATCCTGCAAAGGGCTACCAAGCTGGCCAGGATGCGGGAGGAGAAGTTGAGAGCTGGATAGTTCAGGCTGGAGAAGAGGAGAA
Source organism: Sagittarius serpentarius (assembly GCA_034782735.1). Classification (NCBI taxonomy): domain Eukaryota; kingdom Metazoa; phylum Chordata; class Aves; order Accipitriformes; family Sagittariidae; genus Sagittarius; species Sagittarius serpentarius. The sequence continues at coordinate 21,851,695 of JAVKLA010000026.1, forward strand.
GAGGAACCTTCTTTCTGTCTGCAGCTTCCTACTGAGAGCATGTAGAGACTAAGAGAATAAGAGACAGGCTCTTCGCAGAGGTGAACACAGAAAGAACTGGAGTCAACATGCACATGTCATAGTAAGGGAGAAATCAATTAGGGGGGGAGGGGGAAGTAACCATTTCAGGGCAGTCAAAACCCATGGTCTAACTTCAGAGTTAGATCCAATTTTGAAGCTGGCCCTTCTTTCATCTGGAGGTTGCACAAGGCAATGCCTTTTTCCAAATGAAATTAGTCTATGTTTCTAAGTCTAGGGGGTTTTTTTTATTATTTATAATCAAGTTCTGCTGACAGTGTCAAAAACATAGGAAAAAGTCCTTACCAGACCCAGATTTAGGCAGGTGGTACTGTCTGAAGTCATTTGATGTGATTTTAACTAAAGAATTTTCTAGCTAATTGCAACAGAACTCGTCATTGAGACTCAGGTGGATGATGGGATCCTAATTTACCACAGAGCTGCAGAGATTATTGGAATACTTGGCTGAAGCACACAATGAAAAACAGAAATTTGGGACTGTATTAGAAATGTCAGACACAGAGCGGTTTTATTTATTCACTTACTGAAACAAAAGGACCCATCAGAAGGGAAAAAACAGATCCAAAATCATGCTTCAGTATGTTTCTCAAGTAGACTAAGATAAAAACCTCATTTATGAAGTGCTGCTTGGACCAAATTTATTATATCGATCACTTCTTGTAGTCCTGTCTCAGCCACCATAGTGATGGGGATCAATGATGGGGATCAAAGAAAGCAATATGAAGCTTTATGGCTTATGGCATGGATTTGTTGTCCAAAGGATCCTGTTGTGTATGTTGCACCAAATCACCATCAGAGTTGCCTGTGGCATCCCTGTTATACATCGCCCTAAGATTCGGGGGATTTGCAGTCTGGTGATGCAAAAACTGCACTAACCTAGTAAATTAGTTTTATTTTGTTTTGTGCTGTTGTTCTGATGTGAGGTTCTTCTGCTACCTTGCAAGCTCTTAATATCACCCTTAAGGTTTGCTCCTCTATGGACTGAGTCAGGATTCTTTGTAAAAGCTATTAGCCAGCCGTACTGGGTTTTAGGGTGTTTCTTCTTTCTCTCCCTCTCTCTCCCCTTTTAAAGATTTGCTGTGCTTTAGTTTGTAATTGCTGGAATTGTAAGCAAGTGTTGAAATGCTACACAGTTCATTGCTCATTTTATGCTTCATAAAATATTTAGATCCTTTCGATGCAATGCAGCCATGAGTCAGCAGGCTGTACTTGTACACATTTCATTGCGTCGAGAGCTTGCATCTTCCAATAGTTTAGTGGCAAAGAGGGTTGCCAGAATTTATTCTTTAAATGCAGAAGACTTTGAGAACCAAGATACATTACTGCTCCTGTACATACCTCCATTTTTTCCTCTTCGTTCTTCTCATCATATGCCCAGCATCCTCTGTTTCTCTGCTGGGAACTCCCCATTCCTAAGCTGATGGGTTGGTGTCTCTCTCCAACTGACTTTGATCACATTTTGTTTTTGCCCAGTCGTGAAGAGTGATGTCCTGCCTGGGCTTAAGCAGAACAGAAATACAGGCATTTCAAATATCTGCAGAGCAGAATTTCTGCTAATGTATTTCCTTAGCTGATATCATTCTGTTTGCTGGAATTTTTTCATTTTTAGGCAGTGATGACTAATGTTTATGAAAAGCGCTGTTTTTGTAGTGTCTATCAATTGCAAAGCCACTGAATTAAGTTCATTTGGAGTTCCAGCTTGAGGAAGCTGGTATAGAAAATGTGGACTTTTGGGGATGCAGTGAACTATAGAGGGAGGTTACTGCATGATGTCTCCTAAACCTTCATGCTCCTTGGGCTATGTCACAAGCATGTAGACACGCATCATTCCTCCTGGGGAATGTTTTGAGATCCACTTATTGAAGATCTTGTGAAAATACCTTTTCATATGCATATCCACATTCAAATACTGATTTTTAAGTTCTTTCTCTGCAATTGAATTTTGCAAGACAGCTTAAAAAAACCAAACCTTGTAGGTGATTGTTTGTTATCTTTACAAAAACATTTTCATCTACATTGAGGTGTGTTTCAGCGGGCATTAACATGTGAGTATTGAATGTATTTATATAGCCTGTCCTTTGTCTTAGGGATCCTGGGGAGCTACTGAAGGGCTACAGGCTTCCAAGCACCTATCGTTTCTAAAAATGTCGTACCTACTGAAATCATACAGGTCTTGAAGCACCAAGTAGTACAGAACTTGCGTATGTTTTGAGCCTCTGATCCTAAGTGGCTTTTTCCAGGTCACAATCTGTAACAGAGATCAGTGAGCCTGGTTTTGTCAGTCCGTAGGACCGCTCCCCTCCGCCCCCCGCCCCGCTATGCTACTGCAGTAGTCCTTTACTATAAATAACAGAAGAGTTTTGTTGGTGTTGCTGGTTTGGTTTCTTTTTGGTTGGTTGGGGTTTCTTTGGTTTGGTTTGGTTTTTCCCCCCTGTGCCAGATTGTTTTAAATACTTTGTTGCACTGTCTATAGCTTTTTCATTTGATTTTCAGGTCAGTAGACAGATTCTCCACTCAATATTTAATAAATGCTAGCAGTTAGTTAACAAATTCCATCATGCCATAGCACAGAAGTGATCTTTCTACTTCTTGGCAGAGTGTGGTTTGTTGGTTTTTATTCTTTTTTTCTCAAGGCAAGATCTTAAAGATCTTATTTATAATTTATTGAAAGTAATGCAAGCTTCAATTTCCCCACACAAATAGTGTTGTACAAAATATTCATAATAACCACTGTTTTAAACCGTAACTCAAAAGATCAGGTCTATCTCCAAATGTATTTTTCATTTATAGCCTGATAAAAAGTAAATCGCAGCTCCAAAATCAGAACATAACTTAGTTTCATAAAAATATGACCATTTTGTTTTGTGTGCCTGGTCTGGAAATAGGTTATAAATAGAAGCAGATCCCCTGAGTATATTCTACTAGGTAGCAGTGTGGGTGAACTTAAATCTAAGAGGCAGATAAATAAAAAAGATAACTCTGAAAGAGTAGAGCTGGGAGTAGACCAAGAATCCAAGAGGAGCATCCATGAAAGCTGCTGAAAGTTCAGATCTGTGGTAGAACTTGAGGGGCCCCTAAAAGAAAACAACCCCTTGGAAAAGAAAAAAACCCAAACAACCAAACAAAAAAAACCCACCAAAAACCCCCACAAAACTAAACCCTGTCTTAAACTGTTCCTTCTTAATTTGCGCTTTTAATTGAGAGTGTTAACAACATTCTAGAGAATAACACAGTGCAAAGGTAGTCTTTCTATGGGCAGATTAAGAGACTAAAGGAATTTGGGGAGATGGGTGCTGGTGAGTACTGGGACAAACTGGGGGGAAGTGAAGGGATTTGGGAAAAACAAGTAGCATTTGCAGTAAGTGCTAGAGTGAAACTCCTCAGTTTTCTACCTACTGCCATGATGAAGTAATCTGTAGATGTTATGACAGCTTTAAAAAAAAGGGAAAATACCAGGTTAATCATTTGCAAGACAGTTTTCCCCATGCCCCGAGAGCATTATGGAAAAAATACCCAGAAGCGTTTGTGAGAGTGATGGAGAAGTGGTTGATCAAGGCTGCTGTCACTGAAACCAACTTGTGTAGATTATTCCATAGCTGTTGCAATCACATTCTTATTAATATTAATAGAAATATGGATTGGGTTTTATAATGCATATTTAAATAAAATGTTGATGGCAAAGATACACCAACCATATCTAGTAACATTAGAAAAGAGCTGAATGAAGCCTGTGGTTTGCAAGTGGTCACGATTTACTCAAGGCAAAATGAGAATACTGCCCAGCCGAGTGCTACTGAACTCTCTCCCACAGGAGTATATGGTCAGATCAAGGATAACATAGTCTGCTTATTGCCACACTGAAAGCCTCCTTTAGGATATATGCAGCTCAGCAGTTATTGTAAAACATCTTGCATCCAGAGATTTGCAATTCAAACATCAATAGCGAACATAAAAAAATAAGCTATATAAGGTGTTCTTTCTTTCCCTGAATCCATCAACAAACTGTATGCAACAAATTTGTGTCATTATAAATTTTAGCAAGTAACTATTTATTTTAACATCTTAAGGAAAGCTAATTTGGGTGTTGTTTTGGTTTTTTTCAGTAGCTGGTGCAACCTTATCTGTCACACAGTGCAATTAATTACTTGATATAACTGAAATGTTGCACTGAATGATAGACATCTAAGTAAAATGGACCTTGAGCTGTTTCCACTGAACTCAGGTTAAGTTCATAGTTAGAGTCAAGCTGTACATACACTTTGAGTTTCCGAAGCTGGTATTTGCATGCCCAAGATAAATACAAATTATGAATTAAATGTTCAAATGCAAAATATTTTACATTCCAAGACTGTTGGCCATTAGATAAAAATTGTTGAAAATGTAACCCCCAAAAACCTGTACTTTCACTTTGGCCAGATCTCTCAGTATTCTGGGATATGTGTGTGTGCATTGAAATATCTCTGGGGTTTTTGCATATATGATGGAGCTTCTCTGGATGTCGAAATGTTTTCGTAGTTCTTTGCACAGTTTGCATCTTGTAAACCTATTGTCAAAAAAAATCACCTTCAGTAAAAGCAAGTATCTTTGTGACTTCTGTGTGTTTGCAGACAGATGGCCCTGGTGCTGACTTGTTAGCTTTATTTCTGTTTGCAAAGGGTTGTATTCTTCTTGGCTTTTTATGTCTTTTTAGGTATGAGGAAGTAGGTGGGTAACATTTGTGTAATTTGTGGGCCCTTTTTGGTGTTCCTAAGATTTTGCATTTACTTGGCTTTCTCTTTTGAAAATTTTATAGCAGTCCTTTGCAGTAAAATTTCTATGGAGTTTAGGTTTGGAATGTTATGCACAGTTTAAAATACAAAAAAAAAGAAATGTGTAAAGTCTTCTTAATTGGGAGACTGAGAAAATTGCTGCTAGTGCTATTTTATTTCTTTTAGATTAATCATCCCTAACATTCATTTAAAACAAAATCCCATATGTTTAAATACAAACAGATTTGCAAAACAAACACTCAAAACCTGATTCCTTCTCTGACTATCAACTTAAATTCAGGCTGCAATCTCTTGTACACTCTAGCTTCATAAAGTTCGTTACAAATGGATTATCACAACAAAAGTTGTGCAACATTTTCAGATTTCAAACACAAGATGGCACCATGACTAATGCTTTTCCTGTATTAGCCCGTACTTGATAACATGACGACTTTTAACACTGCAAAACTGCAATAACGACATAGCTTCCTTGCACACATTGCATGCATGTTTAATGCACAGAAACCCGGTGTATGCCTAACGGCCTCTGTAGTGTCTCTTCATTTAGTAAAGTGCCGCATATGGTACAAATGCTGCTGCTCTTGCCAAGCCAAGTCTTTAAAAGCTCGGGTGGGTCAGGAATGAATTGGTGCCTGTAGGTGCAGATTTGCACAAGGGGCTGCAGAGGCTATAATTACCCCTATGTCCAGCGCTGCATGTATTCAGGGTCACGCACTGGAAGAACGCTTGCTCCTGCTCTTCCCAGCGTCCATCAGATAGGTGTGTGTACAAGTCTGTGCAAATTTATTTTAGCCTCTCTGCTCGTATGCATACGCATATATTGTGCTCAGTCTCCCTTGAGGAAAGTGCTGGGTTTGTTTGGCTTTTGAACACATAGTGTTGGGCAAATTTAACTAACATTTTTTAAAAAACAATGTCAAAACAAATATTTCAAACAAAAACCAATTTGTCTTTCTCAAATGCCTTCCTTAGGCCTTGAAGATCTTGTGTATTTTTTTTCCCAACTCATATATAAGAAATACTTCTGTTATTTTTATTATTTTCCATGTTTGTTGAAGGTAAATCAAAGACCTGTGGAAGATGTTATGAGTTTCCTAATGCAGCAGCCTGACAGAGATGAGGCTGCTGCAGCTCTGTTGCCAGGTCCAGCCGGGAGCGAGTCTGAACACGTATTCCATACAGGCACACACACACAGAGATACACCTGCATTCCAGACCTTTATACATATGCATATGCTTGGTTGCACTTATCAACACAGAAAGAAAACACAGCACTCACACAAATACAATCAGGGTAAAGGTTCATCCTCTGGCTCATCAGGATGATGTCTGTTAGTGGGAAATATATATATACACACACACACACAAATACGTGCAGCGGGTGCCCCCCAGCAGATGGGAACAGACGCTCAGTCTGCCCCTAGATCCCAGTCTCCCCAGTTGCTGGTACCTGGACACAGGAGCCCTGAAGGCCACAGCCCCACTCCAGCTGCTGGCAGAGAGCGCTTCATTCACACACACACACGTGTAACGGGTCTCTCCAGGAGCTGGTCCAGACCTATGGCTGTGACCCCAGTCACTGGCTGGGACCCCCTGGTCCCTTCAGCAGCCAACTCACAGCCCCTTGGGGCCCTCCTGTAGCCAGCACAGACTTAACGGCCACCCTGATACTTGTTCCTAAATGTCTGGTCCTACTTGCTGACTACTCCAGCTTGATGTTTGCTTCTGATCACCCACTGACGTATGCACCCACGTGATGTGCACGTTGCCGGCACCACGGACACGTAGGCCCCTATAACCCCTGGTCCCGCTCCATTTGCTGGCACTCAGAGCCCCGTACACATGCACACATGCAGGATAGAGAGTCCCTCACGCCAGAAAATATCTGGAAATGGAGTTAATGAGAAGACAGGACAGACTGTCTCCATCAGGTGTGGGGCACGGCCACGCATGTGCACTGTTTACAGATTACCGGCCCTTTTTGTCCCCTTATCTCTGTTTTCCCATAGTTGTATACCTTGCTCCCTTCTGGTCCCCACCTTTGGTTTCTCCATTAGACAACCTATACCAAGGCCTGTGCAATCCCCACATCTTCTTCCCCTTCATCCCACAACCCCCGTAGGCAGTGACCCCGCTAGTCTGTAAGGTGCTCTCCCGCTGCCCCATAGTGCTGGGTCTCACCCCCAGGCCATAGGGCGAAGGGTCCCCTGGGACAGCCCCAGGAAGGACCAGGTCAGGGGCTCATGTCTCCGATGGGGTTATTTGGAGCCACCCAGTGCTCCTTTGTGTTTGTGGAGATGATCCTTTAGTCACATAACCTGATGGGAAAATTTAGCCCAAATGCATAAAATTAGAAAAATATTGGTAAAATAAAATCTCATCTTTGTAAATTATTTCTCCTTGTTACTGTGTGGGTATTGACACCAGCTTGCAATGTGGATTAAACAGATGTTTGAAAAGGCACGACTGTCAGGAAAATATTTTGCCCTAAAAAACAGATTTCAGTTTATCTATATGAAGCCTTATGTACTTAAATTCTCTTACACATACATTAAAATTAAATGCAGATTTGAATGCTTTGCTAATTTGAAGCCTTTGGATTTGACTGTGCTAAGCCCTGCAGAGCAGAGTGTAAATGCATCAAGAATTTAAGGATAGCAAGAAAAGCGTAAGCTAAACTAAAGGACAACACAGGAATAAGAACAAATGGATACAAATGGCTCATAAAAAAAAAAGAAAAAGAAAGTTGGAAGGTGACTTCTCTTCATTAGAGGAGTTGTTCTGGAGCAGCTCTCTAATAGCAGTAGTTTGGAAAACTGGTCTTAAAATGCTCAGCTTGATCAGAAAATAAAGAAAGATAGGATGGGAACTAATAAAAATTCCATTGGGCCAGGAAATTACTTAGCTTTTCCCGTCTCTTTGGAGCAGTCAGGTTGTGGAAGATGCTACATTAATCACGGTCCTCTATGTCACAGAAAATACAAAGCTGGAAACCATAACACTGAAGGGTGTCTCGCACACAAACCTAAATCCTGGGCTTGTCTATGAAGCGTGCCTAAAACTGAAGGTTTGTTGTGTTACTGAGGTTTGTCTAATGTTACTGGACACTAAACAGTGCTTCCCTTGTGTAGGAGAATTTGAGAGGTAGTGACTAGAGCTAGGCAAATAATGAATATTCCATTCAGTGAATTTCTCTACTATTTGCAGGTTTTCCCAGAGCACATTGCAGTTCCCAGTAAGCCTTATTATTCTGCAAATAACTCCTTTGAAAAAGTCCTGGTCTTTAGATTGCATTTCATTTCCTTGCAAATGCTGGTTGCTTAAAATTCAAACTGTTGTATTTAGGCACATGGCATGTGAAGTGTTTTTGTTCCCTAGAGAACTGGTGGAAGTCTTAAAAAATCGCATTTCTGGTGTTGAAAGAGTCATTATTATTCAGATGAAATTTAGTGGTTTAGGGTGAAACTCAAACTGTACAAAGTGCTGGAACAAAGCCAATTATACTGGCTCTAGCACAGGTAGGCCATCAGTGTTTTTTGGAAAACATTTCACTTTAGTTATTCCGTTCTAATAGAGACAGCAATTTGTTTTTATATGCAGTACTATGTATCCCTTGAAGCATGTTAAAGGCAGAGAACATAGGCTAAAAGGTTACTAGATTCCTTTGTCATACCTGTTAGCTACAACTCTATGTTCTTGCTGTGTAAAATTTCTATACACCAACATTTGTATGTTTATAGCAAACAGAGACTGTTCTTTATTCAATTTTGTCGTGTCAAAACGTGAAATTTCTAAGGCATGTGACTAATTTTCTATTTTGATTTTTAAAAGATACATTTGGATAGATAATAAACTCCGCAGAATGAACAGATGTTCCAGAATAGAAAGAACTGCTGCAGTCATCTGCTGCCAGGGCTCAGAAAGGGACTCCCTTAATCTGTCCTCTGTCATCCTCTAAATTTCATAATGATGTCTATATGATTCATAAAATATTGCTGTCCTGCTGCAAATCTCACTCTCTTAAAATACACCTCCTGACTCACCAGATACTCACTTCAGCAAAGTGTCTACTGGATGGCTTCATTACCCAGTAGCTATTTTGCAGCGTAGCTAACAGCATATAGACCTCCTAACTTCAGAATGATAATGACTGCTTGAAGAGCTTAACATCTCAACCACCACAAAAAGAATGATTGCTACAAAACCACACGATTGTGGGAAAGCAATGATTAAGGGAAGAGTAACATCAATGGTGTATCCAAGTCACAACAGCTAATGTCATTTTAGAAGGGATATATCACCTCCACCATGGAGACCTTTGAGCATTTACAGGAGATAGATACAAGAGGTGAATGGTCCTTTTCAGTGGTTGTTGCTGCTAAAAGAACAGCAGGAAATCTCGCAGTGTAGCAACTACCCAGGTATAACTACTTCTTTCTTTGTAAGTCTTAGAAAAACCTGGTGAGCTTCCACCAGAAGTTCTGGCTTTTACTTGTGTAAGTGAGCCTGCCAAAAAGTGTTGCATTTTCCCATCCTCCCATCACCTGTAATTCATTCTTGGCCAGTGTCCCTGAGGTGATGACATCTCCCAGCCGCCCTCACCTGAGGCACTGATGCTAAGGTTACCAAACAGAGGGGTGGTAGAAAACAAGATCATTTCTCGAAGGACCAGAGTATTTCTGAATAACCTTGTGCACTGATGCAAGCAAAGGCACAGTTACTGGTTTTCATGGTAACCTCCAGGTTGTTCTTTTTTTCTTGGCCTTTGGCCAATACTTCTCAACAATTATTTTGAATAAGAAGAGCTCAGCTTGCTCAGCATTGCTGAACAGAATTAGGGTGGTGCTTGAGCAGGTTATTCAGATTAAGTGTCACGGTGGTCAGAGCCTTGAGATGTGTTGATCAGTTTAACTCTCTGAAGGCAACATGACAGTAATTTAAGGAAGTATTCTTCAAGAATTCTAAAGCTCAGCAAAGGCATCAATATCCAGCTTTTCACATTTATTGGAAGTAACTAAAGTATCATGATCCAATAGCTTTCTCAGTCTGAGAAGATTCATATCTGCCTGTAGCATGCCTATTTGAAAGCTGCAAGTGGTGTTAGCGTTCTTTATAGCCCTTACGGATCTGTCCACAACCAGAACGGAAAGCAAGATTCATGAGATCAGGAGAAGTGAGGGAACCTGGAGTCTAGTTTGGAAGTCATTCCCTTGGAAAGGAGGAGTCTTGGTCCCAGTGGCTTCTTCCGATGCTATTTTACCTGATGACTCTCTCAAGTAAATACATAAGTAGTCACTGGATCAGGGAACAGAAACACAAAGATTTTCTTGGATCATTTCCAAATTTGTTAGGTTGTTCATCAGGCCAGTGGTGCTGCTCGAGTGTTGGTCCCATTCCTCAAAGACCAGTTTCGTTCTCTACAGGTGGGTAAAATAAACCCCAGTTCCTTCAAATACATCCCACCATATAAATATATTGAATAAGCAAAATATTTGCTGCCATGTTTCCATTCAACAGTTTTCCAATCTCAGATGTGGAATCCCATGTTTAATACCTTGTGGCTTGCTGGCTCCCAGAAGAGGCATAGCTACTCTTGAAGTCTCCAGGGATGCCTGCAGACATGCCTGTTCTTCCAGAAGATTTACCTTTAGCTCTCTGTAGAGGAGAAAGCTGCTAATCTTGATGCTGTAAATTAATAAATCATTAGAGATATGATGCAATATTGGGAACAAGTATTAAGCTGTTTAATTGGCTAATGAATTAGGCATTACTTCTCACAAAGTGTCTAATATATCCTAATCACAGTTACATCTTGGGCAAATCCATATGGTTAAGTTTTGGCTTAATGTTTTTTCTCATTCCCATAAAAAGGAGTAATGGTGCGGTAACCATATTGTAGATACTTTTTCCAATAATGATCTACTGGCAAATTCACTGTCACTGAAAGCTAATACTCACAAAAATAGACTAATTGTATTTAATTTGTTTAACTGCCCCGATCTTTTATAGCTGTCATGAAACTTTCAAAGATAGTTGATGGATATAGGAATATCCTAACCGCTGTCTGTAAAGGAAGTGAGACATATTTGAAATTGGTAAGAGTTAAGCTTCACAAAAATACTCTTACTATATAGTATTCTGTTTAGAAAATTTATTTAGGAAATGTAACACTACTCTGCTAGTATTCTGCATGGACTCCCAAATACTGTCTATGGGTATAACAGAAATATGGTGTGTGGGGAGTATTTTTATTAGCACTGTTCTATCAAAATGAACATTTCTAGGCATGTATGCTTCTGGTTACTTTAAAGTTTTATTTTTCTATTGCTACATATACATATATATACACCTATACCTATAGGTATGCATGTGTGTGTGTATATATGTATTTATAGAGGTTTAACACATATGCCTTTAACATATATGGCACATATGGCTTTTAGCTAAATCTTTGAAGGTATTTGGACCCCTAGGACAGGATGTTTGCATTTAGATTTCTACATGTCAGTACACACTCAGTTGTGGTGGGCTGACCTTGGCTGGCCTCCAGGTGCCCACCGAGCTGCTCTATCACTCTTCCTCCTCAGCAGGACAGGGGGAGAAAATATGATTAAAACCCCATAAGTCGCTGTAACGACAGTTTAATAAAGAAACACAAAGGCCGCACACGAAAGGAAAGCAAAGCAAAGCGGAAAAGATTCATTCTCTACTTCCCCTCAGCAGGCGATGTCCAGCCACCTCCTGGGAAGCAGGGCCTCAGTACCTGTGGCAGTTGCATTGGAAGACAAATGCTTAAATAACGACTACCCCTGCTTCTCCTCCTTTCTCTTAGCTTTTACTGCTGAGCATGATGTCATATGATATGGAATATCCCTTTGGGCGGTTTGGGTCAGCTGTCCTGGCTACGTCCCCTCTCAACCTTTTCCCTCTCCCCATCCTACTGGCTGTTGGGGTTGGGGGGGAGTTGGAGAAACAGCCTTGATGCTGTGCCAGCACTGCTCAGCAGTTGCCAAAACACTGCTGTGTCATCAACATTGTTGTAACGACAAATATGAAGTACAGCACTGTAAGGGCTGCTGTGGGGAAGTTCTCTCCATCTCAGCCAGACCCTGTACATCAGCATAGCCAGTGGAGCCTAGAGTGGGACAGGATCTGTGGCTGGGATTCAGATGCATGAATGCCAACAGTCATTTGGATTCCTTTAGTTATCCAAGCTGGGTAGATGCTTGCTTAGATGCAACTTAGATGGCTGGTGGATGTTACGCTGAATGCTCATCTGGGCTAGCAGGCAGAGGTCGGGGGGATAGGCCACTATTTCTAAAATAACGTTAGTGACCTACTTTTAGGCAAATGAATCTCTTCGTTGAATAACTCTCTTTTGATTGTGGTGGGAACTTGGACACTTCACTCATTTAAGAACACCTAAAGGGAGTTGTTTTTCTCAGGCTGAATTTTACCCTTAATCTCCCTTTCACCCACTGATGGCTTCTCTCAGTTGCCCACACGTGAGTGCTTAGTGTCATCTGAATTGCCATAGAATAGGGGAGACATCCATGCAAGTCAGGCAGATCTGACACAGGATCTGCAGGTGACTGTACCCTTCTAGACCAGAAGCTGAAAGCCAAATAGGGTATTTTACTATATACCAAACTGCTCTAGACACACATATCTGAAATGGAACCCAGAACTGAAATACTAACCACTAGAGAGGATCTGACTTTTTCATCCTAATCTTGAACTTAAAGCTCAGTAAATGGTTGAGAGTATCTGTGCTTCCAGTGTTTCTTTTTAGTGGATGACAAATGAAAAAGAGAGGTTGCCGGTGAGATGGTGATTCTGGAAACACTTAACGTACACGCTTAATTGTAGTCAAGCCTGGAGTCCTTGTGGCAACCAAACTAATGCCCATTTAAAGCAACGGTGCCTGTATTAACTGTTAGAGGTCCTAAACTGAAAAAATAATAAATGCAAGTCACAGCTGGATAACAGAAACCCACAGGGGAGAGAGATTACTAGTTTAGTGGTGCAATAAGAAAATACTGGAATTTAGAAAAGTTCTTTAGTAAACATGCATCCATCGGTTACAAACCAGAGTATGAAAATCCACTTAGGGCAAATTAATATGTAGTTAATTGTACTTATCGGCAGGGAGAGTGATGTCTTGAGATAAACTTAATGTAAGAACTATGAAGCAAAACTAATAGATTCTGGCATCCAACATGCAAATGAGAGTTTCATGTTAAGATGTACCATAACCATATGTATTAATTTATTATAAACCATTGGGGGTTTGTGTGCTCAAAACTGGGTACAGCTGGCATATTAATTTAGTTTAATTTGAGAAGAGCTATTAAGCTTTATTAAGCAACGCGGAAAAAAATAGCGTAGCCTAAAAAATTTACAAACATTTTAGAAACATTCATGTTTTTTAAGTCTGAATGTTAGCAAATGAGGTTGGTTAGCTTATAAATATATGTTTAATTATTGAAAAGAAAGTTGGATACATACACAAAACATCTCCCTTTTAGGCATAATTCTGCTCCTACCACACTCATCTAATGCTGGAAGAAAACCATCCCACTCAAAGTGCAGCATGCTAGAGTAGGTGCAGGTGGAAGGATGCTGTAGCTTCCCCAGGGCTCCGGCAAGGAAAGCCTAGCAACCCGCTCCCGCTATGGCAGCAGCCTGGGATTCCTGTCATCCATACAGATAAAGGGAAAAGCCATGGGACTTCTCTAAGTATGCAGATGGTGTCGATCCTCCACATTTTGGCTGCCTGTAGATTACAAAGCAGAGCCAGAAAAGTGAACAGATCAGTAGCAGGAAATGATTCTATTCTTTTTTTCCTGCTCATATTATTATTCTAGCAGCCTTGGTTTGTAACCTTTTCTTTTTTACAAGGAAGCATCAGCAGGTAACAGTAACTGACCTGTCCTTTCGGTTTCAGATGAAAATCATTCATGAGGCTCAGAGGCTTGCTTTGAGTCAGAGGTAGTTTGTATTTTTGTGGTTGTACTGTTTTGAGTGGTACATCTCAGCTTTACGTTACTGACATCACTACGCCAGCAGATACTTTCAGAAAATTCTTGGTATTCAAAAATCTTTTTAGTAGAGCTTCCAGAAATATGTCTCCCTTGTCTTGTGGAGAATACAATGTGGCATGTATGTTATGTTAGACTAGAAGTGACCAGTCACAATCCTAATATGCACTACTTTAATTCTATGTGTTAACTTTAAAGCTACAGATTCTGTTGTTGTTGCTGGGCTTTTTTTTTTTTTTTTCATGGACCTAAAATTTACTCTAAAATGTTTTAACAAAGAGAGGCTGTGTCAGACTCTGACGTTGCTAATATGTTGCTGATAGCTTTCTAACACCTCACAAAGTTCAACAAAGGGAATTGCCAATTCCTGTGTCTGGGAAGGAATAACCTCAGGCACCAGGACAGTCTGGGGGCCAACCACCTGGAAAGCATCTTGGCAGAGAAGGACCTGGGGGTCCAGGAGGACAGCAAGGTGACCATGAGTGAGGAATGTGCACTCAGGGCAAAGGCCTCCTGGGCTGCACTAGGCAGAGCAGTGCCAGCAGATTGAAGGAGGTGATCCTTCTCCTCTGCTCAGGTCTAGTGAGACACATCTGGGGTGCTGAGCCCAATGCTGGGCTCCCCAGTACAAGAGAGACAGCGACATATCAGAGCATGTCCAGTGAAGGGCCATGAAGATGACTGAGGCACTGGAGCATCTGACATGTGAGGAGAGGCTGAGGGCTGCGACTGATCAACCTGGAGAAGAAAAGGCTCAAGGGGCGTCTTACCAATGTGTACAAATATCCAATAGCGGGGAGTAAAGAAGGTGGAACCAGGGAAAACCTCCCAGTTAGCAGCACACCTAAAGATGGAGGTCTGAAAGGCAGCTTGTCACCTGCCAGTCGGTCACCATGTTGTGGAGTAGCTGCTCAGTCACAGGGGCACAAGAACGGTTATGGGACTTTCTCCTTTGGGTGGGCCATGGGAGAATTGTGGGTAACAGTACCAACGTGCATATATATTTTATTTTTCTTTTTTCAGTGCTGACTTACTGCTCTTCACTTACAAAAACCTATGTTCTATTACAAAAGACTTCTGTAAAGGGATTTCTGCAGTTAAGCTGATGCAAAGAAATCAGGTTATCTGGTTGTTTCATATTTACACTTTATTATGAACATATATATAAATAGTTGACCAGCAAAGATTTTTCACTCTTTGAAAGGGAAAAAAAAGGGACTAATAAGTTGTACAGATGAAAATCAGTGCAAACAATAACTCATTTAAAATTTCAATTTTACTAACACTAACAAAAAGTGCGATTTTGTTTGAATTCAGACAAATGGCAGATTACACATAGTGGTATTTGGCCCAGACAAAAACTGAGAAGGGGGAAAGACGGAGGAGGGTAATTGCAGAAATAGTCAGCAATGGGCGACAAGGAAGCCAAAATAATGAGAAGGAATCCGGCCACAGAAGGACTTGGAACTTGAAAAAGGCTAATAGATGAGAAAGGCAGTTCTGTGCAGATAAATGTAGCGTAATGATGACTTTGATGAGTCTTTGTTTCACAGCTCTTTGTGCAACATGAAATAGGGGGAGTGGAGGAGAAAAAAATGAAAACAGTCAAAGCCATATCTGTGAGTGTCATTAATGAGTGATGAGGACTGGAAAGACAAAAGACAAATCTTTAAGCGTTTGATGGGCCTTTATCCCATACATCTGTGTAAATTGCAAAACCTGAGGCGTGACTGAGAGTGGGAGTCCAAGAAAGTAAGAGATGAGTGGATATGTCAAGGAAAAACAGTACTCTAAAACTTGGTTTGGTTATTGCAATTCCAGCTGTAACCTTAATTACAACATAGGAACAATCCAGTGAGAGTACCATCAAAAAATAATATTTTTGTGTCTCACTTTTCATCTATGTGCAATGAGTTTTCATCCTCACTGGGGGACTGAATGCAGATCAGCTACTTCTGCAGCTCTGTGGAGGGGAAAAACATGGAATAACAGACCCATTTTTAACTTTAGTGAACCTTTATTGACTTAGTTATGATGCAAGCAGAGTCACAAGCAAATCCTGGGATAAATTTCAATGCAAGCCAATAAAATATCCTTAATCACAAATAAAACCTTGCATTTATTATTAACTCTTATTGTATCTGTTTAGAGACAACTGGTGGTCAGTCCACACAGCTAATAACATCCTCTGATGACAGCGGTTTTAGCACCTGTGTAGGTGCTTGTGTATGTGTGCTGTGTATAAATCTATTATTATTTTGCTCACCAGTAAAACATAGCCGGCTTTGGGCAGCTGTTTAATAGAGCACTTCACAACAATTTAGGACAGAAAGTGAAGAAACTACATCCCATGAATACTTCAGGGAGAAGTCTAGGTAGGCTGAAAGTAATTAGAATTTGGCCAGGACTCCAAAGAAAACAGTCTTATTCTTGCATAAAATACAATGGGATTTTTATTGACCCCGTTACGTTGGTGGAAATAGTCTGTGGGAGATTTGGAGGAGTTACTGATCTTAGCATTTTGAAGTCCTTGCAGTCTTGGTTACTTGTACTTTGTAGTTTATTTTTCAGACTTTTAACTCTTGGGATGCCTGAGAAATAATAAATGATATGGAAATAATACTGTTATAAATAGAAAGCTTGCTCTGGATAGGAGCTGAAACCATTAATCCTGCCATCAGAATTGTCGTTATGCTGCCACAGCTTCTGGGTCTGAACTTGTTTGAAAATTAAACTGCAGTGATGTTCTGTATTTACTGTGAAGCTGAGATCTCTGACCAAGTGCTTTCGAAAGAAGATAAGAAAGTCATGGCCGTATAAACATGTCGCTGATTTATCAGTCACTAGAAGTTATTAGAACATACCTGAATTATTCCTTTCAGGATTTGGACATAAATTAGAAATCACTATTAAAAAACTTCTTTATTTATGTGAAGTTTGTTAAAATGTCAGCAGCTGGAGGGTTTCAGATGTGCGGTTATGCTGAAGATGAACATTTGTATGTTAAGGGACAATATTTTCTCCAAGGAAGAGAAAGTTCTGGTGCAGATACAAATTTCTCAGGCAGTCTTGTAGGCTGGTCCAAATGATACGCTTTTATAGAAAAATAATTTGCACTGTCAAAACCAAAGCCTTTGTATCAAAGAGAACTTTTATTTTTTCCCTAGAACGTGTTTGGGTAGAAACATGCAATTAATTCTTTTAGGGACTTCAGAAAGTATCACCTATTGGACCTACAAACTAGCCAAATTGCTTTCATTTGAATACGATTTGGAATTGGCTCAACTAATCACTGTTCGTTAATTGCATTTTGGAGGAAAAAGGGAACCTGAATGAAGTGACTACTTCTCATTAAAACAGTGTGAACAGCAGAGTGCTTGATGTCTGCTATTGTACCTGATAATTGTGGCAACAAGTGGCATTAATTTTTGCAAGTAGCAGTAATTAAATCTCCTGCAGTATTTAAAAATAATGCACTTGCATTTTATTACATCCAAGCAACAGCTTGTTATACTAGAGACTGTAAACAAATATCACCCCCAACCTCTGTTGTCTTACACAAAAGCTCCTAAACATTGTTAAGGGACAAAACACAACTTGTGTGCTTTTTTGGTAGCCAGTATTCTGGCAGGGTAGCGTAAAAGGAAGGTGACAGAGAAGGAGCACAGGAAAATTTTTCCAGTGTCACATCCTGCTGACGTTGCTCAAGGGGAAGGGGTGGGGGAAGAGCAACTTCAACATCTTGCCTGGAGAGAAGAGTGGCTGATCTGCGCTAATCTCAACAGTCAAATTTTCCCATTGGGGCAGAGTGTGACAAGGATGAAGACAGCAGAAGTGGGCAGAAGTGTTCTGACAGAATGTCTTCCATTGGAAAAATGCCGATTTGTCAAAGTGAAACATTCCCTGGGAGCATGTCGATTCCAAGAGGAGCGAGGCTGACAGCAAACCTGCCTGGTTTCCTGCCAGCTCACCCATCAGTCTGCCTTCCAAGAAACTTTCTGTCGTAGCCAAAGTGCCTCCAGATACTGATGTATGTCCGCAGAAGATCAGCAAGATGCAGATGATCTGAGGGCGAGACCCTCAAGGAACGCAGAGTGGAAATGCACTCACCTGGGCAAGGCTACCAGGCGCCTGTTTTGGGATACAGAAGCTGGTTCTTGGGAACATCAAGACATATTGAATTTCATTTCTACATATATTTGCCAAGCAATTTTATTCTTTTTAAAAAATTATTTTCCCCTCAACTGTGACATTTTTCACTGAAGTGAAATTCTGTTTCCTGGCTAGCTATTCCAGTAGGGCTGGTGGGGCTCTTCAGAACTTGAGAGCTTGTTCAATGTGTAACTTTGAAAGTTCAGTAAATTTTCTGCTGAAGCATCTTTCTCCCAGAGGGCAAAAATGTCTAGCTCAGAGCAATGGAGACCTTCGCAGGATCACAAGATCAGAAAGATAAGGATAGTGCTATGGTTAAGGCAGGGGCTTGGCATTCAGGGCTCCATAATTCAGCACAGCACTGTCAAATACGTATTTTGCACAGCCTTACACAAGCCACCTAGTCTCTTCACACCTTTTTTTTTTTTATTCATGAAACAAAGGAGGCAAAAGAACAATATAAGTTATTTATGACAGCACTCTTTTACTGTGCATCACAAATGATGGTTAGGACACAGCATATTACTAATAACACACAAAGGAAACAATATTATATGCATGCTTCAAATGCTTGAACTGGCAAAATAAAATCTAGCCCTGGCTCTTTCTTCCTGCACAAAAATTACTGATGCAGGTTGTCACATCAGGGTTTTCATAGCCTGGAAACAGCATGATAATTTTCTTTGCAAGTGACGTTTTACCCTCACTTTTCTTTAGAAAGAATAAATCCTCCCTTTTTTGCTGCTGCTGGTTTCCTCTGGTTTTCAGTCTGATGTGAATTGGTTCAGCCAGAATATAGCTCTCAATATCCAGTGCTGTGCTGCTGATTAGTTTTCTGAAAGAGGACAGAGTGAAGAAGAACGGCAGGTTATATTGATTTACTTCTAATGATCTGTTTCTGAACCAGAGCTGGGCAAAGTGTTCTCCTGAAGGCACATACAGCTGTGCTCATGGCTCGTCTCTGCATCACCATCAGGATTAAAAGCCAGTAATAGATTCTGTCATGTTACTGTAGCTTTCTGCATTTTCTTTTCAAGCTGCATATGGGTTAGCTGCTGAGGACATACGTGACTTTTCCTTGCCATCTGTTGAACAGTCTGGTCAGAACAGCCTGGAGAAGGGCACCCATACTCTGTTATAAAAGAAGCACGTCAAAATAGCGTTGTATAACCGTGGGGTGTTTCAAGGGAAATTGCTATGTGTAATACATGCCTGCATTTTGGCAGTGAGGGTGTCTCTCCATGATTTTGGGTGAGCCCGGGATCTGTGAAGCCATGAATACAGCGTGGGTGATGGGGGGATACAGGGCAGCAGACTGTAGCTCTTTGTCAGGGACCCAGTGTGCCTCTGAAGGTCTGGGAAGTATTTTTCGTGAAATAGCTGGTGCTGTAACAGGACTGGAACTTGCTATAGAGTTGATAAATGATGCTCAACAACATTTGTGTCAGACTGAAATAATTGATTCTTATGTATTGGCTTATTTCTCTTTCTTGATAGATTTACTTTCAACGTACTATCTGCTTTCAGTTCTGCCCATCATGTTAGCTCTGTGATTTGGCTTTAGAGTATATTGTACATTTGAAACTATATAAATGTAGCCCATATGCAGGGAAGAAAGTTCTGAAAAGTTTTAAAACTGTGGACTACAGCAGAAATTCACTGGTGCCTAATTATTGTGGAGAGGTTTTGTTTGTTGGGTTGTTTCTTAACTCTTGTGACTGAAAATTGCTGCAGACACCAGCTATTCTGGAAATATTCCAATACTGACCCTGCTTTGAACAAGGATTTAAATCAGCTGTCCTCCAGACATCCTTTCAATATAAATTATTTTACAATTCTATTAATTTAAATGTTTTTCTATCCTCATAAGAATGTGTCCATGTGCTGTCACACCAATCTGCTGCTTTCATTTTCTCTTTCTGTACTTAATCACTCTAGACTATCAAAACGACGTGTTATTTATGGACAACTGAGGCATGTAAGGAAATAAACCAAGACAATAGCAATTAAGAAAGCTTTGATACTCATTTTCAATAAGACCAACATTTTCCAATGCAACTGGTCATCTAGATATGATATTTTCAACTAGATGAAGATATTTTGAGAGGCCTGTTTTCTGGGAGAAGGAGGGGGCAATGTGCAGCACTGTGTGAATAACCAAATGATTATCCAACTATGTCTACACGGTTCAAAGGCAGAAGGGACCTGGCTTTGCCCGCTCTTCCAAAAATCTGTTGTTAACCAGTTCTGAGCCCAAATAATATGAGCATGGAAAGGGTGTCATGGACTTTGGAGTAGTAAAAGCCATGGTTATATAGCTCTTTTTTCAGAGCAGGCATTTGGCCAGACAAACATGGGTGTCACCCAACCCAAAGCTGTCTTCAGGTTTTCAGTCAAGACCTCCGAATAAATTAAATATTTTTGCAGCATTTTAAGAATGATGAGATTTTTGTGGCTGACTTGACCCTGTAATTAATAATGCTCCCTGGCTTCACTCAACTGTGAGCGAATACATTTTAGCTTTTTTTCCAAAATGAAATGATTTAAGGGACAATTATGTGTTCCTGTGTCGGGTTTGCATGGCAAGGTTTTGGTAGTGGGAGGGCTGCAGCGGTGGCTTCTGTGAGAAGCTGCCAGAAGTTTCCCCCATGTCTGATAGACTCAATGCCAACTGGCTCCAGGACGGACCCGCTGCTGGCCAAAGCCGAGCCCATCAGCAACAGCAGTAGCGCCTCTGAGATACTGAATTTAAGAACGGGGGAGGGGGAAACTGTGCGGAACAATAGCAGAGGGAAAGAGGAGTGAGAATATGTGACAGCAACAGCCCTGCAGACCCCCAGGTCAGTGCAGCAGGAGGGGCAGGAGGTGCTCCAGGCGCCGGAGCAGAGATTCCCCTGCGGCCCGT
>JAVKLA010000026.1:21873598-21890165 GCA_034782735.1 Sagittarius serpentarius
CCCAACCCCCATTCCCCATCCCCCTGTTCTGCTTTGGGGGAGGAGGTAGAGAAATTTGGGAGTGGAGCTGAGCAGGGAAGGAGGGAGGGGTGGGGAAAGGTGTTTTAAGATTTGGTCTTATTCTTGTTATCCTTGTTTTGATTTGACTGGTAATAAATGAAATTAATTTTTCCCCAAGTTGAGTCCGTTTTGCCCATGACTCCAATTGCTGAGTGAGCTCCATCCTTATCTTGACCCCTGAGCCTTTCGTTATGTTT
The DNA here is from genome assembly GCA_034782735.1 of Sagittarius serpentarius. Lineage (NCBI taxonomy): Eukaryota > Metazoa > Chordata > Aves > Accipitriformes > Sagittariidae > Sagittarius > Sagittarius serpentarius. Next base: position 21,873,856 of record JAVKLA010000026.1, read on the forward strand.
TCTCTTCCCTGTCCAGCTGAGGAGGGGAGTGATAGAGCGGCTTTGGTGAGCAACTGGTGTCCAGCCAGGGTCAACCCACCACTATTACATACCTTCTGGCAGTTGTCACAGTAATGCTAACTGGGTTTTCTTCGCATTAATTTTCATAAGATGCATGAAGAAAATATGGCACAGTGGTATATAAAAGAAGGATACTTGCTATCAATTAACAAGCAGTTGTCCCCCAGGAACATTTATACACATTCTCATTTTTATTATGGTTTATTGATGGGTTGGTGTTGCTGCAGTACAGAAGGAGTCTGAGTGCACTTCTAGGAGTAAATGACAACACACACACACAAACAGATTCTTTGTTCTCTCTCTGCTAATGTAGAATTGAAAATGCAGAAAACCAAGCATCACCTGCTTGTGGGTTATCAACTTGGAAGGCTTGTCTGTTCCCCCTGTGCTGAGCATACCCTCTCCCCTTTCCCTTCCTGCTCCTGGAAAAAAGAAAAAAAAAAAAAGAAAAAGAAAAAAAGAGGGGGGGAGGGAAGAGACAATTACTTGCAAGAAGTACCCCAATGAAGGAGTTTGGCCTCTTGCTGTAAACTCTCAGTCCCTCAGGTTCAAGCTTGATCCTCATTCCCTGCCCATGATGCAGAAATTTTTCCCAGTTGTCACTGATCCCCAGAGGACCCCTCTTCTCCAACTTCCGTGGCACCAGACCTCAGACCAGTCTATTCAACCCTTCTGTGGTAGCACACACTGCTCACCCTTGTAGTATATGCTAAGCAGCTGGACACTTGCTAAGATGACCATTTACATTATTTTTAAGACTCACTACATAGAATCATAGAATAGTTTAGGTTGGAAGGGATCTTTACCAGTCATCTAGTCCATCAATGAATATGGAATTGTGTATCAGGTCAGACAGGGGCATCTTCCATCTTGGACAAGATTTAAGGCTAAAAGAATATGTTTACTTCAAAACATGACTTTGCAATACAGGGCGTTAGAAAAATACATACATACTTACGTGTGCAAACAAAGCAAAATACTAAGTTCTGTTAACATTATTAAGCTATGTTGGATTAGTTATCTTCTAATAATTATTTAATTACAAAGTTGTAAACATCATCTAGATATGATACTGGCTGTTTCAGTATGTCAGCTCTTTATCTTTCTCTTACAGTAAACGGAACTTTCCAGCTCTCCTCTTACAAAACGGTTTCTATGCTTAAGATGACTGCTGCTGTGCTCCCTCCCCTCCATCACTACTCTCCTTATTTCCAAGGGGTGTGAAAAGAGGCTTCAAAGGGACTTTCCTCCTCTGCTTCCCTTTAGACATTCCCTGTTCCTGTGACTGGGGTTTCTGCTACTGTGATGGAGTGATGAGAGTTTTACCTTCTCTCCTTATCCTCCAAGTTCTTTTGTTAGTACAGGTACCAGCAATCCTAATTATACATTTTATGCTTCAGTCATCTTGTTTCTATTAGAACTTTAAGAAAACATACTGTACAACTTCATACATAGTTTTATGAGAAATTGTACCATGTAGTATTACATTTATAACTAGTAATAGTCTGTTAACAAAGTATGAATACCAAGCATGGTACTACAGATATTGAAATTAGGAGAGGAATGCCTTAACTGACCAACCCATTGACTTCTGCCTGCAGACGCTTGGGGTTATGAGATTTCTTCTGGAATATCTTGCTATACTCCTATAATCCTTTTCTTGTAGTATCCATAAGGCTAGGGTCTCATTTTCAAAGCAATGCACAAGGTGTCCTGAGCAAAGTTCTTTACTGGCATATGGACCCTGAGACTGCCTTCCGCTCATAGCTTCTCTAAGGCACTTCTGAAAAATTTTGCTTGTGTCTCCTCTTCTGCATGCCATTGCATGTGTGCACTGTCCCCATGTTCTCGTATCCAACACGTGGTTTCGCAGTTTCTTTATTCTGTGAGTTAACAGAAGAAACTACAAGTTATCCGTGAGAAAGATCCTACAAGAGATCCTTGGGCCTCGTAAAATTGCAGAAGTCATTCTGCAAACTCACCTGCAGCAGCTCATCTCTAAAGATGTGATAAAATTGTCCAGACTTTTTCTGCTAGTGTTAACAGGCATTTCTGTATTTCTATTTATTTGCTGCATTTTTAAAGTCATTGTAGGAGCAATGAAAACTTGCAGCAGGTTACAAAGCTGAAGCTTTTCTCCTGCTCTGTTTTTTGGCACTGCACCAATTCTTGCCACCTCATTCCTTGAGCAACAGTATATTAAGCGATGTGACAGATGTTAGTCACGTGTGGTCTCTTTCTTTTTAGTTGCTCACTTTATGTCACTTTCAATCCTCAGGTGATGTAAATTAGAGCAGCACCATAGATTGATGATGGCTTATGCCAGGGGACAAATCTTTCTCTTAAATCTGAGCCATAAAAACTCTTCTGAAACAAATTTGAAAAATCTCCTCCCTTGGCTTTTTATTTTGTTTTAGAACAAAAGGCTTGAAATAACTGTTTGCAGCACTCCTTCAAATGCTAAGTAGCTCTTTTACATTTCTTCCTAAGCATGTACGCACACACAAATTTTAGAACTAAAATAAAAAGATGAAAAAGAAAGGGTGAGTAGTCTTGAATGATTCAATAAACTGTGAAAGGCTATGAATTATGGAAAAGCAGAATGAAATTATTAGGGACCTAAAAGCCAGGAAGATGACACCCACCTTTTAATGTCAAAACTAAATAGACCCATTTATAATCCGAGATTACCTTTGATTTTTCTCATGCTTGGTATTTTCACGAATGGTGAGTTTAAATGTACATACAGATAAGTTGAGCCATTACCTCTTCCCACTGATTTTCACACACATTTAATGTGGGTCTAACCCCATTGCTCCTGACAGTCTGTTGACTTCATTGGCTTCCTGCTGATTTGAGCTGGTGCTAGTGAGACAGGAATCAGGTCCTGCCTTGCAGCGGTGTCTCTCTTGATGAAATTTTGAATGCAAACCTCTTCCCATTGTAAGAATGCCATCTCAGGTGGCATTCTGTTGAGCAGTTCTCCCTCCTTCAAGAGGCTGAGTGCACTGTGAAATCAGAGAGGATGAAATTGGGCTGGAGACAATCTAATTTTCTTTCCTTAAAGTACAGGTTGTTGCCAGCAGAAGCATCCTCTGGTGAACATTCTCATAATCACCGAGACTGACAAATAGCTGTCCCAGAACCAAACCAATTAACCTTTTGGGGGTCACTTTATACATATATTTTCCCCCTCCCCGCTCTGTTCTTGGTTTTGTTCATTTGTTTGCCCGATCCATGAAGGCTGCTGATATAGACACATTCACTGGGAGAAGCCTGGGCTTGGCCAATTGTCATTTCATACTGTAGCTGGTACTCCAAGGTCAAGTTCTTAATTATTAACAGGCAGTGAAAAGGTAGTCTTGTTCCCAGATATTTAAGAATTATCTTGCTGATTTACGTGATACCCATTTAGGCAATGGCAGCAGTTCCTTTGAAGGACCTTACCTCGCCTGTCTCAGCAGCGAGGCCGGCCGTGGGATTGCACCGTGGGGTTTGATGCACTCCGGGGCACAAAGAGTGGTTTGATGCACGCTAGGGAACAGACATAGAGAAGCCCTGGCATGACTGGCATTAAAGACCACAGCTGGTCAAAGCACAGGTGATAAAAATGACAGATTCCCCTTTGCTGGTGGCCTATAAAGGCTTGTTGGAGAGACCCAGGACTGCAGTGGGGGAATGGAAGTCTGATGTAAAAAATGCATAAACTCTAGGGTTTTGCACTAGTTCTGATAAATAATTTCTTTGCAGCTTGCAGGTCTATTAACATAATTTAAACTGGGTTTTTTATGCAGTAACTCTACTCAGATTGTCTCAGAGGGGCTGCTAATGTGCTGTTCCCCTTTTCAAAGCTATTTAGTCTAGAAATGCCCAGAGGGCTGTAAGGAGACTTGAATTGGGGCCCGGCGGTAAGTAGTGTTGCTTGCCTATGGCTTCAGTTCTGGGAACACGTCAATGCGGCGTTATTGCTTTGTTGTGACTTACTTAGGCTTTGTATTCCACTATTGTAGCACAGAAAAACAACAATAAAAGATTTCACGATGGGAGGGGAAAATGAATTCCAGTCTAGTTTGTCTCTTCCCGCCTAGTTTGTCTCTTCCCTGTAGCAAGACTAAAAAGGGCAATTATACTGTTTTCTAATCCATGCAGTTTATGTTGTTTGTTTATTATTTTAATTGGCAGCGAACATTAGGCATTTATGTATACACTGGGAAAAAAAGAAAAAAGCTCTTTCAATAAAGTGCTCACTGTAGCTCTATCTCCGTAAAGGACAACTTGTACTGCGGGAAAGTACCCCTGACTACAGATGGATTGGAAAATGTGCTGGTTTGATATTGCTAGGGACATTCTGGAGCAGGGTCTTCCCAGTAGGATTTTGTTATTCACGGAACTTTGTAGAGTTTAGTGCATAAAACTTGAATAATACATACTTGGGAAAGAACAGCCAGTTCTGGCTAAGGGAAATGTCTTTTTCTATGACAAATGATGTGTCAGACATAAAAAAAACCCAGAAAATAAAAACCAGAAAATTTTCATGTTGCTTTTTTTTTCATAAAAGCTCTTGCTTTTCCATTGAGTGGAATGGGAAGACATTGAAGTGAGAGTTCCCTTTCTGACCAGCTTTACTAGCCACACTGGTAAAGAGTTCAAATTGGAAATGTTTATTAAAGATTAGAAGCTTTTGCATTTACTAGATAAATAAATAGAAAATATTGGCTGAAGTAGGCAAGTAGTGATTTTGATCATCTTCTGCAGATATTTGAGGGAGATGATAAGTTTAAATCAAGGCTAGGAGAATTTCTGTAAGCTGGCCCAAATGAAAGAAAAGCAAACTTACTGTAAGATAAGAAAAATGACACTATCGTCCACTTCAGAGCGCCTGTAGAGCCGAGGCCATATTTGGAAAGTGGTCCTTAGCTCAAATGTTAGAGGCTCTCACCAGTGACTGTGAAGATCTTCAGATACGCAGCCGGGTCAGTGCCATACAAGAGCAGTCTTTCAGTAAAATGACTGTAGGCTTCAACTATAGCAAAGCCGCAAACTCGCCGAGACCCTGGGTAGCTTCTAGCAGTTCAAATCTGGATCGATTAAAGAAAGTATTAAAACTTTACACTGTATCATCAACAGTACAATTTCCCTGCCCTATTGCATAAGCACTCAAAAAGGAAACTGCCTGGGACAATCCCATTGAATAGAGAGAATTAATTTGGCAAAGAAAATGTTCTTATCTGTGGGGTCCTGGGCCCTTGTTTTCTAAAAGCAGCAGTGACAGCCAGGTTGTCTGCTCTCTTCACTCAAGCAAGGGAAGACAAATGAACGGGAGCATTTTTAGATGTAGAAACATAGATTGTATAACATCTATAACAGAGCAGAAAATTACAGTATATGTGTTAAGTATATATGTATAAATAGATGTAAAATGTATGTGTGTATATGTACATGTATAAATATATATATTCTGTACAATCACTTAGTGTACATGTATGCTTGTAGCTAGAGCTGGAGTACTGTGAAATTTCATTGAAAAACAAGGCTTTGTTGATTTCTAAAATATTTTGAATTTCCTATTAATTTTATTTTGATTTGATATGATCTAGTGAAAGATGTCCCTGTCCACGGCAAGGGGGATTGGACTAGATGGTCCTTAAAGGTCCCTTCCAACCCAAAGCGTTTTATGATTTTATGATTTTATTGGTGTAAATTAAAGAGAAATATGGAAAAACTAGATAGAAGTGGGCATCTCTATTCTTGTACTTGAAATGATTCCTTTTGTTCTAGAATGTCAATTTTTTTCAGAGTTTTTCTTTTTTTTTCCCTAAATTGAGGATTGCTTAAAATCAACAATTCTCTGGTCAAACAGAAACTGCATTCATTCAAAAATGTGTTGGTATTTATGACATGCTTTATTTTTAAGTTTGATGTTTGGTAAAATATATATGTCAGTTTACCATATGTTTACACCAACTGAAATAATTTTGTTCTCACTTGCTCCAAATTGTCAGCAAGCTGAAAAATCATGTACTCACACAGTAATCTTTACAACAGCAGCCTGGCTGTTTGTCTTGAGCTACCAACTGGAAAAGAAAAACTAATAGCATCTATATAGCAGTTAATGTGCACTTGTGTTTAATTGGTATCAGCAACATTGTTAAAAAGAAAATTAAGTAAGTAGCCATTTAAGTAAGCAGAAATCTTCATTGATGTTAGGTTGAGATTGTTGTTGTTGTTGTTATGCAGGACTCGTAAGCTGGGAATAACTCTAGTACCAAAACCCAACATAAATCAGTTCTTGAAAGCAATATTGTTCAACACCATCTTGGTTTTCAGCTTTCATTTTAGATCTACTGGAGCTTGGATACAAATAGATCATTTATATTCACACATTTATTTTTAAGTAGTTTCATAATGAAAACTCTGTTCCCTTCCATTGGTGTGTGCATGCTTCGCTATTATAAACCAGAATGTGTGGAAGATTAGTTGCTCCTACTTGTAATGTAAATTGTGTAGTGTACCAAAAGCATTGCTTATTCTCTGTAAATATTTTATTTGAATTTAATACTCTTGTAAAACTGTATTAACAGTCTTTCCCTGATTGTTTGTTTTCTTTTTCTTTTCTCAGCTCCCCCTTTTCAAGTCTGGGGGAAAAACATGTTAATTCACAGTGGAATTTGTATAAATATTTAAAATGGCTACATTTGGCATTAGTGGGACTGTTGCACCAGAAAACCAGATGCACTGCTAAACTACTATACAGGTAGATCACTTCAAGGTTAGGCACATAAGGTAAATGTAGATCAGTGATACCAAAAAAACATTTTATAGTTTATCAGTGCAATGTTAAGACATGATGAAATCATTTTAATCTATTGTTTTCAGATAGTACCAAAATTCAGACTGGTTTCAGTTGTGCAAGCTGAGGTCTAAAATTGTCAAGCTTCAGGCCTTGCCAAAGAAGTTACCTGTTCTAAAAATGGTATTTTAAAGAAAAAAATCGCATTCCTTTCTTGTCTATTCTGACCCAGCCTTTCTGTTGTAAAGTCTAGACAAGAACAGCTGGACAAGCTCTGAACCATAGCATTATGACTGAATTGGAATAACTTCATGTCTCTATTCTTATTGTCCATAGCTTTCCTTAGGGGAAAAAAAAAAAGAAGAAAAACAGGTAGATTTTTAGACTGATTCAACATGAGGTATGATACAGGGTACATGTCAAATCTGAGTTTAAATCAGAATAGCTTTTTTTGCTCACTTGCCAGTTGAATAAATAAAAAGTCACACTGAGAACTGGAAGAACTTTCAGTAAATTGTTATTTATGATGAAAATAAAAAGTGACGTTAAAGAGTGGCTAAAAATCTATGAGATTTCTCAAATATTTCAAAGTTTTGTATTTCCAGATGATGGAATTTTGTTCAGAGTTGCTGAATAGGAAGAGTGGAATCATTTTGTATTGTTCATACCCAAAGACAACTTGAGAAACTAAATATACCAGGAACATAGGTTACTGGTGTTCAATTTGCATACTGAGCACTTACAGAATATTTAACAGCTGCAAATGGTGTCCTCATCTCTGTCAATTAAAATACAATAATTCTGGTTTGAACAGCAGAGTCAAAACTGAAAAAAGCGAGTGATGGATCTGAATGTGAATGCTGGAAACTGGAAATGGGCTCATGTTGGAAGGGGATTGCTCACAGAGCTGAAGTGAGTAGTACTTAGAAGAGGTTTTCTTGTTGAAGAACAAGTACGTAGCAATTTAAAAGAAGTGAGGTCTTCGTATAAAGAAGAATTATCAATATTATAAAAAACTTAGTGCTTTACAGCTATTTTTTCACACCGTTTCAAAAAAGCAGTCACTGAAAACAGTTGTACTAAGAAAGTGTCTGTTGCCTCATACTACGTGCCATACTAGATGTCTAACCATAATTTTGAAAGTGCCATTTCCTTTTCCCCTCCTCTACCTTTTAAACACCTGTACAAATTTATTTCAGTCCATAAGGGTGACAAGGGGATCCTTTTTCAGAATCAGGTTTTGCCTGTGAAAACGCTTCCTGCAGCAGCATTGCCTTTGACTGGTGCTCTCAGTGATCCTTCCTCAAATCTCTGAGGTTTCTCATGAGGTTTCACTGGTCTTGCTGATGGCGTGGTCAGTGTTAAACAGATGAGTCTTCGGATATATATTACTTTTCACTGCTTTATTGCTAAACACTGTGCATGTGCAGAGACAAGGCAGGTCTGCTGTCAAAGTTTATAACAAATTTTTAGGAGTGGTGGGGGTCGAAGCTGTTCGATTGTAAAGCATTGCCATGCTGTGAACACAGAACCCCTCCTGCTAAGTGATAAGTGCTATTTTCAGAATAGTAGCCCTCTCAGATTTGCCGTTATTAAATATTACGAACTGTGCCAAGGAAAATGAAGCTGCAGTGATTCTGTTTATTAACTGCTTTGGCAGTTGCCATTCTGCCATCGGATGTTTCATGGGACAAATATTTGCTTTTCAGCGGCATATGGTGTTTCACTTCAGCACTGGTTTTGGGAGAAGGCTTGTACCTGAGAATACAGTTTTAACCAAGAAAGAGGAAACCTGATAAATGTTGATCTTCAGCACAGACTATACCTTGGCAAATTGTCAATGCACAGTAATGTTTGTAGGTTAATTAGTTAGGGATCACTTGTGTCTCAGAGGTTTAAATTCAGCTCTGAATTGCTCATCAGGCAGTCCAATTGATTTTGGTGGAATTACAGAGGGTCTAAGAGTCAAATTTGCCCTAAGAACAGATAAAAAATGCAAGAGAGATTCAGTGCAGCACAAATCGTAGCCCACTGGCTTACTACCAAACACTCACCCAGCTTTATTGCCCTCAAGGGTGTGCAGGGAGGGCCCTATTAGGAAAAGTCCCTCCTGCAAGTAAGGAATGAGATAGCACCAGTGCACTTTAAGTTGTACAATATCACAGCTTGTTGCTAATGTTGCAAAGTTTGGCTTGTGATTGCATTGAGGCATGGTTTCTTTTGGGGGGTTTAAGAGCCATGAGCGTTTCCTTCTTCTGCCTGATTTGGAGTAGAAGTATCTGAACCATCTAAAAGCTGTAGCTATTCCATCTCGCTTGAGGAAGAACTGTAGCTGCCCAGAAGTACCTACAAACACCCAGCTGGAAATACTAAGCGTGACCTTCATGTAGGGCCCAACACGCTTTTGGGGTTCTGCTCCCTATTTCCTTAGGGATCTGAAGAGCACAAACAGGAGAAGAATTGTTCATGAGAATTTGGCAGGGTGGGGAGAAACAAGGACAGGGACAGAAAACTGTTAATGGCTCTCTCAGAAAGAATCTCACTAGCAGATGATGCATTGCAGAACTGGTACCTCCAAATATTGAACAAGACAATTGGTTATGGTCTAGCTTCTGTTCGTACTTTTGGGGCAAGGGGAAAAGCCATTTCTGGGGAGAGTATAAAAGATAAAGTCCTCTCTTTTTAATCTAACCCTACAAATAAACTCTGATTGGCTAAAGTCACGGAAGATGCATTTACACAAAAAACTTTGCAAGGAGGAGCGTGATCACACTTGAGATGGCTTCCCAAAGGAATGAAGGGTGAATAACTGTAACCAAACACATATAACAAAACAGTTCCTGATTGTCAGGATTTCTGTACGCAGTCAAGTTATTCTGCAAATAATGCAGGACAAAACGCAAAGCATCAGAGTATTTTTTGACCAGATTTCCTGCAAAGGGATGAAAAATGTCACAAGTGTTTGGAAGAGAATGAGGTTGCTTTACTACATCTGTCTCTCTGCTTCCAGCCCCTGTTTGCTGGAAGGAGTGACAGCTGTTTAGATTGGGGTCACAGGAGCTCAGCTTGGTGGTCTAGTGGTCACTGTACCTCCAAGGAAACAAAAGCACCCGCAGTTCCTAGAAAGCTTGAATTTTAGTCCTGTTCAGAAATGAGTCAGCTTGAATACTGCAGAATTCTTGTCTCCAGGAGTCAGTGTCTGGGATACTGATAAGCCGCTTGAAAGAGGAGAGGTGATATTCTAAGTACATTTGACACACTGGAGTAAACGAGTCTTTAAAGTTAAGATAAGGCATTTTATTTTAAGGGGAGCAAGTGATTTATCAAATCATGCTGAGGCTAAGGCATTCTGCCAAAAATAACATTAACTCGTTTCTAATTCATACTTGGCACGTTAACTGGTAGGTCCCACAATTCTGCAACAGGCAACTCGCCTCTTAAGATTACATTATGCTTGCTCTGTGTGGACTTCTAGCTGCTTCTGCAAGTGCCCATGCTTCTTCGACCTGCAATTGCTGTGATTTTTTAGGCATGGCAGTCATTACTTACTTCTTTTTTGGGAAGTAGAAAAAATGAGGGGGAACTTTTCCATTCCAGAAAATGTAGTTTGTGTCTGTTTCCTAGAAAAAATCACCTAGTAATTTACCAGCAGGGAGATCTTTTGTGCATTTTGAGTGGGGAAAAGCAAATAATCAAGAAAAAAATAAAAGGTTATTTCTTTTTGTGACACCTAAGTTGGTCAAAACTGTTATAATTTTGCTATTCCTCATACACTCTTTCCTTTGGTCTTTGGGTGGAAAAAAAAGATGGCATTTTTTTCATTCTTTCTTCTTTTTCTTTCAGCACTGCCTAATCACCTATTCTATATTTCAGAGGCGATGCGCACAAGCAGTGATCTGTGTGACCTAACGCCATGCATTTACCCACTCATGTTAATGGTGGTGATTTTGACTTTTTTGTAGGTTCCTCTCCTAGGTTTCGCGTGGCGCTGAAGGCTGCTGCGCAGCCTCAGCCTTGCGGTTTGTGTTTCCAAGGCGGAAACATAGTGCAGGAGGTGGGAGGATGGGATAGGGCAGAGCTGTGAGGACACAGAGACAAGTTGGCTGCAGAGGACTTCAGAGTCCCAGGAACTTCCCAAAGGTGCACAGGTACTAGAAGAGGTTTATTGTAACGTCTCTGGTGCATCCTCCTGCAGAAGTTTGTGTGAAAGGTTTTTCTTGCCCTAAGTGCTTTGCAGCACGTGGCCTTTGTGTATAAATAGGACACCTGAAGCCTGACTTTGCTTGTTCACTGTGTTGTAGATTTTCTGAATTGCCCTGATGATTCCCTCCCAGTTTTGCAGCCAATACCACTGGTACAGTGCACTGCCAAATAAACCCCGTAGTTTTCTCCCACTTCACGCAGTTGTTAATATTTAAATCGTTTGTGGGACAGTAGCAGACCAGGGCTGTCCAGCCCCACACTTTTAATTTTCATCATGAAAGAAGGGATATCCATGAATGAAACACTTTCTTGCGTTCTGTATTGAGCTTTTCTTTAAGACAAAGAAATTTGCATCCTCCTTTCAAATAAGGAACATAGTTACGTGAAAATAATTTACTGAAGGATTGACTGGGATAAATTCAGTCCAGTCTGACAGTCCAATTAATTCATGTAATCAAAAAATTAAAAAGAGGTCTCATAATCCGTACAGCATTTCACCTCATGGTATGAAGGGAATAGAGGGAGGGAAGAGTCCTCAAGGCTCCTTGACTAAATTTGCCTAATCCTTTGGTTTATCAAATGAAGGGAACAGCCTGGTGCATGACAGCGAACAATTCATTTCCACTCCAATGAGTACAGCAAAAGCAAGTGCCCTTTTTAATCAGACAGATTAAATAGGAGCTGTTTCATGCCAAATCAGTGACTTCAGCAATTATAAAAGAAACTGGACATGGACACGGAACCTGTTCCAATTAGTTTCCATTAACGAGTTCTTTGGAGTAGTTTGTGAAAGCAGTAAACAAATGAAACTAAGAACAATTGCAATATGTTTTTCATTATGTTAAATACTTTACTTTCTTGAAGAACCTTAATAGCAGCTCTCTGAGTCTGAAATGAATTCAGATGCTCATACTGACATTATTTGAGGGTTTTTTTCCCCCCATAGCTGATGTTTATGTCTTGAAATCTGGTTCTGTTTGTTGGTATATGCACAGAACATATCCTTTTCATATTTACTTAACAAATTGCACTGCATTAGATAATAAGAGCGTAAGCATTGTCCAGGTGTGACACCCATTGGGGGGGGGTGTGTGTGTAGGTGCTTCTAGGGGTGCAGTATGTGGGGAGAGTGGGGATCCTAGAGCAGCTATTGGATGGACTGTGTGTCCAAGGCCAGCTCCTGGGGGATCTGTACTGGGCGGGGAACGGGGGAGGGGCTCTATTGCCTCTTTTGGGCACCTCCAAATGTCCCTGGCCTGGGCCAACCTTAGACCTTCCCCAGACACTGTTTGGAACATTGGTATTCATCTTGGGCTACAACTGCAGGAACTATATTAACAATCTGATGGTGTGGATGATGTTGGACCATTACAGAGACTCTGCCCATTTTTTGTTTGGTTTACATATACGGATTTATCTACCAAGGCCCCAAATGGGCACACCTGGATACCCATAGCCATAGTGATTTCACCAGAGAGCCTTTTCCTAATAACTTTCAGCTGTCATTGGCTTTTCCATATTGGAAAATTGGATTTGTTGTTACTCTTGGTGTTCACCCCCAGAGTGTTTTTAGACATATGAACAAATTCTGCATCTCTTCTTTCCTGGTTTGCTTATGTCTCTCTATGCTTCCCATCATGGCAACACTGCCCGCTTTAAAACACCTAATGCAAAGCTGCAGCCACTCTCATGGTAATCTTCCTGTTTTCCCAAATCAAACTGAACTCCTGCTCCTTACATACGCTACCTTATTAGTTGCAATCTTATTGCCACCAGTTCATTGTTCAGAGGGTCCTCCTGTACCGGTGAAAGAGCTATGCTGCTGCTCCTTCTGCTAATTTTTCTTCTGGCTCAAAACTTCTTTTCCACTGTGCTTCTTTTTTTTGCCTTTGATATTATCTGTTCATAAAAATGTATTGAGAACGAAATAGTTGTCTCTCCTACTGTATTTTGCCAACTTTATTGCAAAACCAAAATAGACACTACAAGTCTCAGAAATCTTTCTGAGTCTTCTCTCTTCTTCATTCATCATAAACATTAGCTATGGATTTTTTTAAAATTATTTTTTTCTCTAACCTTAAATATTTGTGAGACCGAGGACTGAGCTTTTTTGTTTGTTCGTTTGTTTGCTTGTTCCTTTTTTCCCCAACCCATATTTCAACACAAACAGCAGGACTGCAACTTGTTGTAGAAAGAAGCTTATAAGGTATAATAATTGTTTCTTCCCTAGACCCCTAAACCTCATTTGTGGAATAGCTTATTTTGGAAACTCCCACAGAGGAAACAGGTGAAATTTTCCTTACGGGAAATGCTCTGTTTGGGCTCAGATAGCACAAGGCAAGTCTAACCTGCCCCAGACCCTGTACAGGTGGACACACCGTGTTTTGTGAAAGCAGTCTTCTTCCTCACCCTTCACTCCCAACACTCTTCTCTTAATGTGAATTTTCAGTTCATTATATTCCCTGCTCTCAGATCCCACACATTCCTAGAGTTAAACAAACTTCAGAGCACAATCGCATCTTGTTCATGTCTTGCAGACAGTGAGGTAAACATTGTATATGTATAAAGTCATGATTTCAGACTAGACATAAGAGCCATCCTAGAATCCATAAGGTTCAGCACCGGACCAAGCAAAGGACACCCATCCCCAATGCAGACTAAATTCCTTTTTTTTCAGCAGGAGAGTATGATACTGAAGTAAAATTCAGATACTCACTGAGGTGCTTTTATGTTCATTATGTATGAGGTAGTTATATTGAAGAATCTCACTTGAATATTAATTTCTTTGAGTTGCGCAAGACCTTGCAAAACTGAAGGTTTGTCCCAGCATCTTTAATGCAAAAATTGAAAGTGCAGACATTTTCAGCCATTGACCACTGTGCTCTTGTGCTGTACTAGACTCCAGTTTTCTATGCTAATTTTTCAGATTGTTGCTCTGTTTCTAATGCAAGTATAGTATTACTTTAGCAAAGTAGTATTATTTCAATTTCATTTTAAGACCCCCATTTCAGAGAATTACATCTCTGCTATTTCAGTCTGACCTGGGCTAGAGTTTGGCAGGCAACAGATCAATATTGGGTAATCCTCTCTTTATTTAGAGGAGTCTGTTATGACTGGGTAGAACTAACAAATATGGAAATTGCTAGTAACCAAAGACCTCTCCAGTGGAGTTGCAAAACTGGTAATTCTATTCAAGACCTGTTTGTTGTGCTTTGATCTGCACAGCATTAAATGTACCAAGCCAAGCATCTGCTAACAGAAATGTGCAGAATGAAAATGCAGAGAGCCTTCCCTCTGACTGGGGAGCTCTAGCAGCTGCATAATCCTGCTCTCACAGTTTGGCAGGAAAGGTCCAAAACTGGGAGGAAAAGAAATAAAGCGGCTGTATCCTTTCTGTGCCTCACAACCCTCTACACTGCAATATACTTGGCAGTGTGACCAAGTGTTTTCCCCCTGTACCTCTGAATTCAGAGAGTTGAGGAAAATCATCCGCATAGTTCTAAAACATAGTAACATCCTGACTGGGGAGTTTGAGTCTAGTAATGAATAATATATAATAGAGTTTAGACAGGAAACTATTGGTAGAGATTTATAGCTAAGAAGGCTCTCTGCAAGAGTGGGCAGAGCTTATAATAGTAATGAGGCTTCTGTATGCCTGGACATAACTCTTTATTTTTCCTATGCTTCTCGAGATTTCATCTGAATGTGTTGTGGGTGCCTGCTTTTGGCAGCTGAACAGTTGCATTCTTGGCACAGGGCATCTGTATCAAAGACTATGGGAATGCAGATCTAAATGAACTTGTATGCACTGTGTTTGAAATGATGTTGCTGGAGAAACCCCAACATCTGTTTTGCAGACTGCTGTGGAAGAATTCAGCTTTTAGCAATACATGTGTCTTAGGCATTTTTCTGTCTGTAATCTTCCTTATTCTAAGGAAACAGTAGACGGAGATGGGCGGTGTTTGCTTTATCTTCAACGTAATCTGAAAAGAAATAGGGAGAAGTGTCCCGAGTTTGTCACTGAGCATCAGCCCATTAATACTTGCATGTGCTGCGAGTGCCAAAAATGCCTATACAAAAGAATATTTAATTTTTGTATACTCTAGCACAAAGGATCTTAGACCACGCTATGGGACATAGCATCTACACCAATGCACGCAGCATGGGCAATGAACAGGAGGAGCTGGAAGCCATTGTACAGCAGGAAAACTATGATATACTTGCCATTACAGAAACATGATGGGATGACTTGCACAACTGGAGTGCTACAGGGGATGGCTATAAACACTTCAGAAGGGATAGGCAAGGAAGGAGAGGCAGTGGGGTAACCCTGTATGTCAGGGAGTGTTTTGATTGTCTAGAGCTTAATGATGGTGACAACAGGGTTGAGAGTTTATGGGTAAGAATCGGGGGGAAGGCCAACAAGGCAGATACCATGGTGAGACTCTGTTATAGACCACCCAACCAGGATGAAAAGGCAGGCAAAATATTGTGTAAGTAGCTGGGAGAAGTTTCACGATCACTACCCCTTGTTCTCATGGGGGACTTCAACTTACCAGATGTCTGCTGGAAATACAATACAGCAGAGAAGAAACAGTCTAGGAGGTTCCTGTAGTGTGTGGAAGAAGATAACTTCCTGATGCAGTTGGTGAGTGAGCCAAAGAGGGAAGGTGCCCCGCTGGACCTGTTGTTCACGAACAGAGGGCTTGTGGGTGATGTGATGGCTGGTGGCCGTCTTGGGCATAGCGATGATGAAATGATAGAGTTTTCGATTCTTGGAGAAGCAAGGATGGGGGTCAGCAGAACTGCCATCTTGCACTGCCGGAGGGCAGCCTTTGGCCTGTTCAGGAGCCTGGTGGACAGAGTCCTTTGGGAGGCAGTCCTGAAGGGCAAAGGGCTCCAGGAAGGCGGACATTCTTCAAGAAGGAAATCTTAAAGGTGCAGGAGCAGGCTGTCCCCATGTGCCGAAAGACAAGCCAGCGGGGAAGAAGACCGGCCTGGCTGAACAGAGAGCTTTGGCTGGAACTTGGGAAAGAAGTTAATCTGGCTACTGCTGTAAAAGATAATAAAAAATGTTTCTATAAATACATTAGCAACAAAAGGAGGGCTAAGGAGAATCTCCATCCTTTATTGGATGCAGGGGAAAACACAGTGACAAAGGATGAGGAAAAGGCTGAGGCACTTAATGCCTTCTTTTCTTCAGTCTTTAATAGTAAGACCAGTTGTTTTCCAGGTGCTCAGCCCCCTGAGCTGGAAG
>JAVKLA010000026.1:21890265-21901020 GCA_034782735.1 Sagittarius serpentarius
ATACTGTGTTCGGTTTTGGGCCCCTCACTACAAGACAGACACTGAGGTGCTGGAGCGTGTCCAGAGACGGGCAATGAAGCTGGTGAAGAGTCTGGAGCACAAGTCTTACGAGGAGCGGCTGAGGGAACTGGGGTTGTTTAGCCTACAGAAAAGGAGGCTGAGGGGAGACCTTATCGCTCTCTACAACTACCTGAAAGGAGGTTGTAGCGAGGTGGATGTTGGTCTCTTCTCCTGATTAACAAGCGATAGGACAAGAGGAAATGGCCTCAAGTTGTGCCAGGTGAGGTTTAGATCAGATATCAGGAAAAATTTCTTCACCGAAAGGGTTGTCAAGCATTGGAACAAGCTGCCCAGGGAATGGTTGAGTCACTATCCCTGGAGGTATTTAAAAGATGTGTAGAGGTGGTGCTTAGGGACATGGTTTAGTGGTGGACTTGGCAGTGTTAGGTTAATGGTTGGACTCAATGTTATTAAGGGTCTTTTCCAACGTAAACCATTCTATGATTCTATTCGATGATTCTGTCCCAAGAGGAACACTGAAACTAGCTAGAGTCTCAGAGGTTGGCATCGGTGCTTTACCTACTCAGGCTAGTATACCTTGCTTACCCTTGAAAGGAAGCTGTTAATGCCACCATACACCATCTACTCCAAAAAATTCTTTGATTACACATCACTTAAGTATTGCATAATAACTAGGAACCGGTAATATCACTGGTATAACCCTGATGCTGAAAGGCTGAGGAAAAATGACTGGAAATAAAAATGCTTCTGCTTTTATGAATACAGATACAGAATTTTACTAATACAAATAGAAATGGTTCACGTGTTTAAAGTTTCAAAGTGCATTCAAAGAGACCATAGAGAGAATTTGCTGCATTCTCTCCAAAACAGAAACTGGAGGGATTTTTAAAGCCTTGTACAGGGCCCTAATCTGTAATAGAACAACGAGAATTACCTAATGTCACAAATCCATTTATGATTTGAGTCCAGCTGATCTTTCTAGTGAGGTATCATTACTGCTGGAGACACATGTATTACTAAATGATGTATGCTTCCATTGCATGCTGCAAAGATTTTATTTTCACATTTGCCTCCAAAAGTTGATGGCTCTGGGGTTAATTGAATGAAGGATATGCAGCAGAAATGCTAGAGAATGAATTGCTGACAATGAGCTATATAACTAGTTTTGAAAATGTATGCATGTACTTCTACCTCAGCATAGTAGCGAAGAAAGTGCATGCACACTATAGTGTTATAGCCTTTTCTACATCTTGTCAGCAAATTTTGTAATATGGTAGTGGTGTACGTGTTTCTGAATTGTGCAGATAATGCATGCAATGAATAAATATTTTGGCAACGTAAGATTGCTTTCTTCTGAGTCTTAATTTGTGCTTCTTATCTGCAAAAGCCGTCAGTGTGCATACCTTGTATACAACTTTTTTTTTTTTGGCAGTATTGTTGTTGTTATTACAGAGTGCTTAGCAATGCTTAGCCTGTCATATCACTCAAACAACTGGCAGGTGGCTTGTTCTACAGATGGATAAACACTAGCACATGTTAAACTTCTAATACCTAGAAGAGTTTTGTCGCCTATTTGTTGACCATCCAGCCATCTGCCTGATTTTCTATGAACTACAGCCCTTGGTGGTTTGATAGAGAGTGAAAGTGGTGTAGTATTGGTACTAAGATTCTTAATCATCCTTGTAGCATCCCAGTGAAACCTTATTCGCCAAAATCTAAATTAGATGGGCAGATGTATAGACTGTCAAGTATTCCAGATACTCTTTAAATACCAAAAGGTTCAACACCAGCCACAGTAAAGGTGTGATCCTTGACTGTATCATCAGGTACTACCAAGGAGGTGCTCTGCATAACATATTGATGAGGAATTCAGACACTTGAGGAAAGGAAAAATTGTCAGCAGGCAGAGTCCTGTTCCTCAGTCTTTAAGGTACTGAAATCCCAGGATGATGTAGCATTCATATCTACAGCAGTGTTGGCTAGCTTAGGTAGTACTCATCCAGGTACCGGGAACATGCATTTTTAAAGGTTACATAGGCTTTAAAATAATTCATTTGGACTAATTTATTGAAGAAAAAAATTAATCCAGGGATATTAAACACAAAGACACCACCTGTGGCTCAGGAAGTCCTTGATGCACAGGAGGCTGGATGACTGTGTGTGGAGAAATATTGCTGTATAGTTGTTTTCTAGTATTTGCCCTTTATTATATGTCCTAGTAGGGTATATGGCTTTTGATCTGACCTGATACAACTGGGTTTTGTTCCAGTTCCACAGCTGAGTTACTACATGGCAATAATCCTAGTATTATGTATTATTGCTCTTACTTCTCCTTCTATTTGGAGTGTATGGTTTCTGGGTCAGGAGGTATCTCTACCTGTGTATTTGTTCAGTGCCTGGCAGAATGGAGCTGTGATCTCAAAGGGTGCTTAAGATAATATTAAAGTATAAAAGTTAGTTCATGTCGCTTAGGTAAAGCTGTATACAGTGGCCTGGGAATTCCTAAGTCTGTTACGAGACGGAAATATAATAGTGAAGCCCTGTTTAGGAAATTCAGGCTTTTTCTGCCCTTCTGATTCCTAGGGGGAATTTTTTTGTCATGATACAGCACGTTTTGCTAAATGAGGAGTTGGGGATAAGAAGATCAGTTGCCAGCAGAGGACATCATGGCATAACATATAATTATTTTTTTTTAATATGTCTTTCCTCCAATCTTTATCCTTCATTTTGGCTAAAGAATTATTTCTGGGGAAAAAAAAAGAAGATAAAAAGGATAGGTTCAGTATATAACACTCTGCTGAATGTACAATTCTTACAGAGGTGCCTGAATCCAAATTTTATGTGTGTCTAAACTAGCATAGTTGCACCAGGACTTAGGAAGCTGATGAAGAAACCACATCCTCTTAGCTCCGGCTTCTCTTTTATTCTCTTCTCCCAGCAAATCTATGCCTGAATCAGCCAGTCATTCACATGAGTAAATGGCAAAACTGTGAAGAATGTTATCTGTAGAGATTTTCTTGTTTACTCAGTTACTTTTTTGCTATTAAAACCACCTATGTAAATGAAAAAATTGGAATCTGAAGAAGTGGTTGTACGATTTTGTTTCAGCAGCTTACCCAACTTCAGTGAAAGTGCTCAAAACTATAGCACTGAGCAGAGAAACAGATTCATTCTGCAAAAACACAGTACAGCTCTACTAAACTGTGCCTATATCTGTTTTACAAGTATTCTGTTTGAAAATTAGTTCTGCATGTGATAACTTTGAGTCCATCTGTCTGCAATACACCTGCACTGTAGTGAATACAATGCAAAGGACCATTTTCAGCCTCATGAATTAAGTCGTTTCATATATTTAGCTTTGAATTATTATGCTGAACACATATTTAGCTTTTCCTCTTGCTTGTGCTATGGGTCTACTTCATGCACTGGTTAAAGAACTGCAGTTTCTTAAATCAAGCCTCAGCCCATCCATACTGTTGGTGCTCCTTGATCACCAGAGGTGACCAAGCAATCTCACTTGAAAATGCTTGTACTTTAAAACAACTAGTCAACTCTGCACTTCATAACTTCTTTTTATCGCTATGTGCAAGGTAGCTGCAACTTTTAGATTCCGCATAGACTGGGTCAGTAAGATTATAAGTTGTAAGGAAAATACATTCGTTTAATAATTAATGAGGTAAAAATGCTTCAATTAAATTACTAAGAAACATAACAGAGAAGGCTAAAGTTTAAAACTCTTAGTTGAATTGCTGTCTTAGGTCATTAAGTATATTTTTCTGTGTTCAGAAATTCAGAAGCTATTAAACATGTTTGTGGAAGCAAGAAATTGGGCCATTAAAATCTTTCCTTTCCCACAAAATGAAAAAGTGGTTTCAAGGCTTGGAGAGTTTTTGATATGACATTTGGGCAGCTTAGAGCTAAAACAAATGTGGGTCTCTGACATCACTTTAGTACTTGCATGACTTTCTATATGCAGGTTTTTTCTTTTGAACTCGAGAGCGCTACTAACTATGTGCAGGAGTGACAGGCAAACTGATGGTTTTGCTGAACAAAAGCTTTACTACGTCCTCCATGCTTCTTCAAACACAGGATCTGGGTTGTTCCTCAGCTGTCCCATCTTCCTCTTTCCTTGCCCCTTTTCCAGTCCAAAATGCACTGATCCCACTCTATGACAAATGAAAGTGTCTGATTTAAAAAAAACCTAAGATTTTTCTTACTCATGCCCTTAGCTTTCCTTCGCTTTTACTGAGCAAGTTTGGCTGTCCAGATCAGTGCGTCAAGGAAACTGAAGTTGCAGTCCCACTGAAATCGTTGGGAGCAAGCAAGAGAATCAACTCAAGGTTCAGTTCTAATCTCAATGTAGAAATGTATCATTGCTTATGAAGTGTATTATTGCTTCCAAAAATTCTGAAATCAATCTAAATATTTGTACGTGCAAGAAACATAGGCTTCTTCTGTAACCGAGAATCGCTCTAATAATTGGACCGGGCAGTAAATCATACTTTCATAACCTGCTCTAAATGCTAAGAAAAGGTAGCAGTAATTACCTTATCTTTTTCACTTTATTATTGCTATTAGAGCTGGGGAAATTGGCAACTGGGAACATGTGTTTCTGGTCTTGTTCATACTCAGTTTTTTGAAAGTGGAGAAGAAATTTAAATAGAAGTCTGTTCTACAGGGTTGGCAATCCTGAAGGATGGAGCTCATAGGACACTTCTGTAAAAAGATTGATTTTGTCTCAGATGACTTATTAGGTGCTCAAAGGCTACAGTTATCAGCAGGATCAGTTACAAATGTTAACTTTGCATGAAATTTTAGTGGACTGGGAAAGTCCAATTCTGCCATCTTGGTGACTAATTTAAAAAGTTATAAAATGACTTTGCTACTTTACATAGTTCTTGAATGTCTGAATAGATGCTTATACTGGTTCACTGGATCCATGTATGGGTAAAACCTCAAATACACCATGTATATTGTCATGTGGGAAGCTGAATGTCTTAAGATAATCAGCTCTGAAAAATGACACACCACCAGGAAGTCCACCTTCTAGCCATGTCCAGAACATCATCACAGGATATCCTGATGTACTGCGAAAGCTAGAGCTTTGGCAATGATTTCAGGATTTGTAAACTGTATTTGATTTCAGAAGGAAGACAAAAGACTCAATCAAAACATCATCATCTGACAAAATTTACACATATTGTTGTGATAGTTTATTTTATACTAGAATGTAAAGTTTTAAAGAATGTGAGAAAACAGAATGTTCATTTCCAAATAAACTTTTCAACATTTTTTTTTTTTTAATTAGTTTTGCTTTCTAGTAGAAGTAGAACTTTTGATGGAAATATTTAAGACTTTTGAAGATTTTTTGTACAAACTTGACTTCTAGAATAATCATTTCCAGAATGATTCCTTTCTTTCCTTTTTTGTATTTTATTGCTCTCTAGGAAAAAAAACCAACAAACAACCTGACTGATACATGCAAACCATATAATTTTAAATGTACTTCTATAGAAAAAAAAGTACAATTCTCTATTTGTGAATGTAGAAGTGGCGCAGTTCGTTTTTAACTATGAAACCGCACAGTGCTACGCACAATCACAGCACTTCAGTTTTGTGTATGCAGTTTCTTTTTTTTTTTTTAAATACTCTTTATGTAAAAAGCTTTCTAACACCAAAAAGTTCCTTGCATGTCAGGCATAAGTAGCACAGGTGGCATTTCTCACGTCTCCCTTTAGTCACCAAAAATTAGATACTTTCCCTAACCTTATCTTTTAGGTTCCCTCTGATGTAGACCACTAAAGTAAATAAAAAATTGTGTATGAATGGTCCTCTTGAGGTACCTATTTGTCCCCATCAAGGAACTTAAACTAGACGCTTATATTTGCAGTCAGAATATTTCTTTTGTGAAACATCAAAGGGAAATTCAGGTCTTTTTAATCATTACGATAAATTTCCTTAAAAAATACCTACTGTTGGACTTCTCAGTGAAGGCTCCATGCAATCAATGGGAAGAACCGCGCTAATGGCAGTGGCCTTTGCAACATGCTTGGTTATAGTTTTTCTTTGTATAAGGATTATCATAAT
This sequence comes from Sagittarius serpentarius, assembly GCA_034782735.1. Classification (NCBI taxonomy): domain Eukaryota; kingdom Metazoa; phylum Chordata; class Aves; order Accipitriformes; family Sagittariidae; genus Sagittarius; species Sagittarius serpentarius. Next base: position 21,896,374 of record JAVKLA010000026.1, read on the forward strand.
CATCATGTATGGCATTTGTATATTTGTCAAGGTCAATAAAGGAAACTAATCTATTTTAATTTATTTTCAGTCAATTTCACTATATGTATCTTGAGTGTTAACAGGTTCTAGAAGTAAATTTATTCAATTATGCATTTGCACTGGTTATATAAAACAAGGACAATTTTGTTTTAAAAATATATTTATGGGCATGATATTGACTTTTCTATCCATCAATCAGACACACAATGATCAACTACAGAGCAAATTGCTCTCCTACTGGTAACAGGATGGAACTCTCTTCTAGAAATATCTATATTATTCCTTTTAGGCTAGGTAATAAAAATGCATTCCATTTGCCTGTTTTCTGTACAACATTTATGAACCAATGATGTAAATAATATTTAATACTTTTAAGAATGCAGTATAATATTCAAGAACTTGACCACGACTATGTCCAATCACTTTAATGGATTCAAATCCCAGATGTTCATGGTTGGCTCTGCATTCATAGAAGAGAAATGTGCCAAGATGTTGTGTTCCTATACACAGGTTAGCCTGCTTCATGCCCTGACAAGATTAATTACAGACCTCTGAACCTGATATGTTTTCTTAATATCCAACATGGCTCTTACTTTCCTCATTCAGGCTGAAATATGTGGCTTGCTCTTGCATAATTCAACAGCAGTCTTCTCTGTGGGTGGCACTGTTTTTAGTAGTTGTAAATGCCTGCAAATTACTAAAGTGAGTGATACAATGCACCGCAGTTTGCTTATAGTTATTTGAATAATTATGGAAAGAAGGAAAATAAGCTTCTTTCCAAAATGTCAGAACATTGGAGAAGAAACACCAGTCATATAATTTCTAGAATAGTACAAAACAGTTTTTCTAGTTTTTATTTTGTGCATGTCCTCTTTACTCAGCAGAAAATAATACAACATGTAGATTCCACTTATTGGTGTCAATCTGTATAGCTGGAAGTATTCCAAAACTGTACAACGGTAAAAATACCTGGAAAAAAAAATTACTTACATGAAATATACCCTGCTTTATTAGCCTGTGAAATAAGAAGGAATACGAGTGTTAATGAATACAAAAGGCCCAGGTTTGTCCTTTCTAACTAAAGGTATATATTGAAGGTGCTGAATATACATAGGGGTATAGCAGCTCTGGATGTCTGTATAGTCAAACCTGAGAGGCAGGTATCGACAGGAAGCCAAAAAGCCAACCAATGATCTAAATCACTTGGTGGAAACATGGGAAAAACATACTTTTTTTTGAAAAAGAGGTCTTACTTGGGAGATTTTCATTGGACTTGGAGAATGTTTCATGTGTCCCAAGATAATTTTGATTCAACTTTTAAAGGCTAAAATAATTCTTCTTCTTTGTTTCTAATGTTCCATTCTGTGTTTCAGTATCTGATCTCATTTTTCTCTTAATCCTGGAATACCCTATACCTGCAAAACTGTAAAATAGTATGTGTGCTCCATGATGCAATTGTGTGCACAATGTAAATGAACAGTTCATTAAATTTGTAGAGTGGTGTACCATAAAAGAAACTGGGTTTGAAAGAATTTCAAAACAGGACCTGATCTGACGTTGGACTAGATGACCTCCAGAGGTCTTCTCCAGCCTAAAATGTTCTACAACTCTGTAATTTTGGGCTTGCAGGGTTAGTCTGAGAATATTAAAGACTCACAGGTAGTCAATGAGATGTTAAAAGCAGTGGAGATTTGAAAATGCCAATTGACTATTCACCAAAATACGAGGGGGTCTGTATTCCCATGATTGTTCTGGAAATCCAAAAAGAAGTACTTTGCTTACACTTGTCGTGAATGTAGAGTTCTTGCCAAATCTTAATTACAGTGATTTGAATTTTAATTAGAATGCCTTGTGGTTTGGGATCAGTAGAAGTCAAAGCTTCATGTTTAATGCTGGTTGTAAATTTTCTGACGATTTTCCTGTTGAAGAAAATCCATTTCCACTAAAACAAAATCCTCTGTTGAAATATGCCCATTCTATCAAAACTTTTATCCTGGAAGGTTTCTTCAGTCCAGAATTGAATTTCCATATACGTGTGTAAGAGACAGACAGACGAACTACTGAATTTCAGCCCAGAATAGTTAAACAACTCACTGTTGGAGCACTTAACATAAATTGCAAAGACCAATGCTGAAATCTCAGATGTGAATTAAAAAGAAGAGAACTTTAGTCCCCTATATCGGTTTAACCACTGCAGAGATCTATTCCCTTTTCTTTTTTCTCTCCAGGCTCAGGCTATTTTTTTTGCAATAGTAAAACTGAATTTATTTGTTTTTTAATCCAGTCCACTCCTACCTATGTTTGGTATCTCTTGATATTAGAAGTGAGGGATTATCTTTATATACTACCATGGCAGAAGAAGATTTTTTACTTTATATCAAAATGACAAGAAGATTTCAAGATATTTAACCCCAAAATTTTTACATGACATGTAAAAATATATTTTAGATAGTTAGGGATACTATAATGTGTTAATTGCATTATTCCTCTTCCTTTAGCTCTTGTATAAAAAAAAAACAAAACAAAAAAACAGGAATTTAATGTCAAGGTTAAAACTTAACTTTTGAATATATTTTACCCATATTACAATGTAAATTTTCTTTCCACTTCTTAGTTATATAGATAAAATACACAAAAGTAATATGTACCTTGTAGGCATCTGTGTAGAAACGGTAAATGAACAGAGTGTTCTGGATCCCAGTTAGGGTTATTCTATGCTATTATTGTCTGAACATGATAGATTCCTTTTTCATATGATTTATAACTTGTCATTACAGGACACTGTAGTCCTCTGGACAACATTAATCTATCGATGACTCTGAAGTGAAGACGTGATTGATGCAGTTACGGAAATTGGTGACATAGGTAAGCTCTTCTTTTCTTTTCAAACCTTTCTTGCTGAAATGCAGAGCTATACCTAAAGTGGGACCACAAAACAATTCTAACTTCTGAGGCACAGGATACAAAGTGCATTGAGACACCCATTTGTTTTAATGAATTTTTCTTTTTTATTTTTTAGATAAATCTCTCTGTCTTTTAGCTTTTTAAAAAATACTTTTTAATTAAGCAAAAATATCTCGTTTGATGACTTTTACCAGATAATTTTTAGCAAATGTTGGGTTGTTATCTCTAGTCTGTCTTGGGTTGATTTCTCTTCTGTATTTCTTACTGAAATGGATAGCAGCATGTCTCCTTCCACTTCTCTGAAGGATTTTATATTGAATTCTCTTCTGCTGTTGCATAGAATTTTCTGAAAGGTACCAATGAAGTGATTGTCTTCTCTTGTTCTAAAACCAGCAGCAGGAGTGATATTAGGGATTTAAAGACACAAATAAGACTCAGCTTTGAAATTCTGATGTATTATGTTTCTACCTCTAAAATGCTGCTAAGGTCACTAATAAAATTCTACACTATTCCTCCTAGAAAAATATTCTTTGTATCCTCCACTTAAGTACTGAAGTAATTGGAACAGGCAGATAAGTACTTCTTAACTGAGTTTTGCAGAGGAGGCGGGGGGAAGATAAATGTGAAACCAAACGGATACATTTAGTCTGTAATGGTCGTGCTGCAACCTGGTTCTGCATTTCAAGATCCTTCGTAGAGACTACATCAAAAGTTAAAAGCAACACTTCATATGATTTGCCTGCACTGAGGTTTTAACTTATTTGACAATGTAATCGAGAAAAAATCATTTTTGCCTGGTCAAAACATGACCTAATTCACTGACAGCATTGGAACACATCTCTATAAGCAGTGTAGATGGAGTCATCTTAAAATTATGGGTATAGCACAAAAAGAAAAGAGAGGGAACAGGAAAAGTTTATTGGCATGTAAAGCTCCTGTCAGAAGGTCTAGGTGACTACAGAGAGAAGACAAACTGTATTTACAAATTAACCTCAGTGAGGAAGACAGTATGAAAGACATCCCATAAGCTAAGGTAAAATGTGTAACTGAATAATGATCCCATCCTCCTTTCCGCTGCCTTGTTGGGTTCCTAATCTGTCATATTATTACATGGCTCCAACTATGTCATTACTGCATCTCTAGCAGAATAGTTTATCCTCTATTGAACACACCAATGTCTTCAGTCTGTGTCTGGTGCGTGCAGAAATGTTGTCAGGCTAAATGCTGCTATTGTGTATGTGATGGGTTGGCCCTGGCTGGGTGCCAGGTGCCCACCAAACCTCTCCATCACTCCCCTCCTCAGCTGGACAGGGGAAGAAAAATATGACAAAAGGCTCGTGAGTCCAGATAAGGACAGGGAGAGATCACTCAGCAGTCACCATCATTGGCAAAACAGACTTCATTTGGGGAGATTAATTTATTGCCAATCAAATCAGAGTACAGTAATAAGAAATAGAACCAAATTTTAAAACGCCTTCTCCCCACCCCTCCCTTCTTCCTGGGCACAGCTTCACTCCCGGTTTTCTCCATCTCCTCCCCCCCAGCAGCGCAGGGGGACAGAGAATGAGGGTTGGGGTCAGTCCCTCACACCTTGTCCCTGCCGCTCTTTCCTCCCCAGGGGCAGGGCTCCTCACTCTGCCCCTGCCCTGGCCTGGGGTCCCTCCCATGGGAGACAGTTCTTCATGAACTGCTCCAATATGAGTCCTTCCCACGGGCTGCAGT
>JAVKLA010000026.1:21901810-21932077 GCA_034782735.1 Sagittarius serpentarius
CTTCTTAAATCTGTTATCCCAGAGGCGCTGCCACCATCACTGATGGGCTCGGCCTTGGCCAGCGGCGGGTCCGTCTTGGAGCCAGTTGGCATTGACTGTATCGGACATGGGGGAACCTTCTAGCAGCTTCTCACAGAAGCCACCCCGTTGACCACAGTTAAACTCAAGGCTGTTCAGCCTCCTGGAGCTGAAGCACAGCTTTGTGACCATTTCCTCTTCTCACCCATTTTTCTGTTGTTTTTTAGTCTTTCTGCTAATTTCCATGCATCAGACATGCAAGTGAAAATCATGCACAGAGTATTTGAGCTGTAACGATGACTGCATTGCAAATCATGGCTGTACGATGTGGTAAAATCTAGAAGCTTATACCTGCAATTTCAGACCTCCTGACCTATCAGTATCTCTTTTGGAAGGAGTCTGTTAATCTTGCACGTGAAACACATTCCAGCATAATGCAGAACACTGCAGTCTTGCCCTATAAATTTCTCCTAGCAAATGCAGTGTTGCCACTAGTATTCCTTGAGTGATCAAGGACCTCTTGCTTTCAGAAGAATTTCGTAGTAGGTATTTGGCAATATTTGCCCTACTTTGGCTGAGTACATTATGCTCTGGTCCTTGGAGAGGGAACCTTATCAGAAGTGACTGGCTTCTCGCAGGTTGTGCAGCATAATCTGTTTGCTCAAAAGTGCATTAGCATCTGCGAAACTGGGTGTTTGAGCCCTGGACCTGTTGCTAAGATTTTGGCTTTTGCTGATGATTTTTTCTCATCTCTTTGTGCAAATATAATTTTCTTTGCTTGAGCTTTGGAGCTCAGGTTAGGTGTCCTGTGTGCATTCTCAACGCTTTCTCTGTTACGTGAAGACAAGTTCTTGGTAGCACCATCTGTCCATGAGAAGGAAAATCAGAGGCACTAGTGGTATGGAAATGCAGCGCTGAAGAGTTTTCCAGTATGACTAATTTGGGAATGAGGACAAATTCACTTTCCAGTTAACTTTCTTCAAGCTTTTTGTGACTTCTCTATCTCTCTGAGCTAAAGCAAAGAATTTGAAATTCACCTCTGGTTTTTTTCTGAGAAAGTAAAACTATGGTGATGTAGAAATTTGTAAGTATTTCCAAGATTTAGACCAAGATGATAAACATGATGCAAAGAGAGTTATCTAACCAGCATTGTAATTTTCTACTCAATATTTAAATTATTAATTTTGATCATTCGTATAAAACTATCAAAATAATTCTTTGTCTTTTAAATCGGACAAATACTAGACAACAATATTTTTAATGACTTTCAGGATATTATCTCAGTTTCATGAAAATACATCTTCTTGTATCACCTTGTGTGCTATAGGTTTATTTTTTCATTGACTCAAGCATTTTGTGTATTCTATCAGTTAATAAAGGTTGGTTCTTGTTTATAAATTATGAAGGTTTATATATTTGGTGGAAAAAATCAGTTATTTCATCTGCTGAAATCTGAAAAAATATCAATCCTTCTTACTTTCTAGTGAATGAATAATTAAATATAGACTTTTTTTCCTGAAATGAAAAATAAAACATGTTGTGTATTTTGCAGATTTTTTTTCTTAAAGATGTAATTTAAATTCACCAGAATTACTGTAAGATGTAAAATTCATTGTGTTCTAGGAACAGAATTTAGAATTTTTAATGTTCTTCTATGTTTTTCAAAATACTATTTCTTGGCTTTTCATATTCAAAAGAAAAAAAATCCTACAGCTAGGCACAAATGAGTCACTTGGCTCCATTCCAGCTTGAGTATGGAAAATGAGCAATAGGATAAGTACCTGAAATGAACTTGAAAGATTAACAAGTAAAATGTGCAAAGGAAATGTTTATTCTTCAAATTAGCTCATGTCTCTGCTAACGACATGGCAAGCAGAAATCTATTAGTTTCTTTACTGCAAGTAACTTGACATTTTGACAGCCAGAGAAGCCAGTCGTTCCTAATGAAGCCACTGATCAGTGCCTCTCCTACGTTTAGCACTTTAAAGCTTTTATCTGTAAAGAACATATTTCTAACTAGAAAACTTAATGAAGAAGAAATGTTTATCCTAATGTGATCTAGGACAGTACCTTGCAATCTGCCTTGAGGAAAATATAGAAAATTACTCCACCTGGGAGTGAATTTATGAATCAAAGGATGTCAGATAAGTTGCTTTTTACTTTGTCACATTATATCTCTGTCCTAAACAGAACATGATGAACAAACCCCAGCGCTCCTCTTTATCTACAAGTATAAAAAGAGAGGTACCAACATAGTAATAACTCTTTGTTAGGGCATCATGCTGTTCCTAATACGGAGAGATCTTACAGCTAGTTATGGATGGATCATCCTTCTGCGCTCCTTGCCTCTGTGTAGGAGTGTGCTCGTGGTTGTGACTGGACTGCTGGATTTACTAGTTAGTCACTGTGATCACCAGTATCTCATGGTACACAAATTTGGAAAAGAATGTGGATCCTGAAAGAGTAATGGAAGAAGAATGACAACCTGTCTTGTTAAAAGCTTTACTACTTCCTATTTCTGTAGGGGACAACGGTTCCTAAATATATTCTATTTGCACAGAGAGTGGCATCTTCTTAAAAGGTATTTCGGTGCTTTATTTGGTGAAAGAGTTGTGGCCAAGAGATTTTTCTTGGGAGCAGGACCTATGCTGGAAGCAAGATCCAAAGCACTGCGATTTCTCAGGAACTCAGTGTTGATCATCTTTTGCTTTTTAGTCATTCACATTGGACTTGTCAATTTATTTCTGAGGACTGTAACCATCCTTGTGGATCACTGACAAAAAAGAGGTGCTACTATAGCCAGAAGCTTGGCTTTGAGACTAAAAACATATTGGGATTCTGTGTTGTATGGTAGAAAGGAACATTTAGCTGTAGTAATAAGTAAATAGCCATCACAAAATGCAGTGCCTGGACTTCCAACTAGTTTCTTATATCAAGGATGGGAAAGATTGTCGTAGTTGTAAATGGAAGAAAACTAATTAGTGTTCATTTGTGCACTTCATGTTGATGCAGTCAAACACTTTTAATACCAATTAAATATACTAAACCAAAGTACCATGCTAAATTAAAGATTAGTCTATTAAAAAAAAAAAAAATAGCTCAGTTCCTGATTGACCTCCTGGGTTTATCCTAATTTATTCTTACTTTTAACTGGGTTTGTAATTATAAAATATCATATGTAAGAATCATAAAGTTATAACACATGACTGCAAAAGAATCTTGAAACTAAAGGCACAGACTTCTATGTTATTATCACCACAGATTAACAAAATCAGAGTAAATAAAAGGTGACATGCTGTCAAAGTATCCAGATTATCCAGAAGGGCAAGCAGCCCTCTTATTAAGAAATGTTGCCTCAGGAGAAAAGAAGTCATTGATTCAGTGATTACATTCAATATACTAAGGTTGGATTACTGCAATCACTAAATAAATGACCATAGTTAGAGTTATAATGAGAATACGGGGCTGAAAATAAGGAGCTGGAATAGCAAGGAGAGAAGCTAAGTGAAGTCAAGGCAAAAGGGAGTGATATTATAGGTGTGTTTGAAAAGGGGTAGCTGCCGTGGCGAAGACTTATAGATGTGACTTGTAATTTGTGGATGTTTTTTATGTCTAGAAACGTAACAAAATTACCTTAACAGTTTCCCCAATGGATGTTTCACACTTCTAAGACAACAGCTGAAGCTGAATGCTTTAAATCAGATGCAAGTTGCTAGAGAAATCCGTGTTATTATACACAATATTTGTGAAGGAGGTTAATGTCCAATTTTCTGCAACTTAATTTTTGAAATAATTTTTGTGTTGGTGCTATGCTTTGTCATATACTCTCTTATGTGACTGTAACACATTATATGTTAACTTATAAATGAATATTGAAATGAGCAAAAGGCTAATAAATAAAAATCTCTGCAGAAGCTGGCATTTACTTAAATGACAGTGGTGTTAATTGGGAGGCCTGGAACTAATCCAGACCTGAAGAGTGGCAAAATTTCATTATCTTTTTCTTTTTTTTTTTCCTTTCCTTGTCTTTTGAGAGCTGCCAGTGTGTGGTAGTGACTCATATATCAGGAAGACTTCTGCTCTTTTCAAGAAGGTAAAAAAAACAATAAGGAAAGTAGCTTGTGAATACAATTAATGTGAACATTGATGAAGCAAGCTAGGTGTACGCAAGCATATGTAACTGACTTATAATTGCATTTTAACACTCTACCCTTTGAGTCCACCATTCTACTAAAAATTCTCATACAAGGTCATTGCACTGTCACTGGTGATGTGAATGTCCCAAACGGAGAAAAATGTCAGGCACTAGACAAACTGTAATCTTTTTTTTACACCTTCCCTACTCCAGTGCAAGTCAGGAAAAATATTCATTCCAATGTCATCATTCTGGTTTATGCTTTGTAATTTCACTCTTACAGTGTCACCACTCTTGGTTTATGTTTCTTGAATTTGTCAAAGACGAGGCTACAACTACTGAAGCAAAGCTGCAACTGCATCTCTCTCCAGCACACATAATCTTCTGTGCTGCTAGGGGAAAAAAAATAAATCTCTTACACTGTAGATTTTTGTTTGGTGTTTTCTGCTTCTTGTTTTTTTGGTTTTGCTCTGTGGGTTTTCCATGTCTCAGTTAAAGTTGTGGTCATGTTCTTACATCTTCAATCCTTTCTTCCTCCATGGAAATGGGTTGCATTTTTTTCCAATTAATAAGGACTTGCTTTATTTTATATAAAGAGAGATGCATTCCATTGCAGGACAGTACTGAATATGTGGCATTACCACAATCCTCCAATTTCTCCTTTGCATTGTAAGATCTAAGGCGTTCCTGAGGTAATCTGATGTATATTGTCTTCATTCTTAAAAGTCCAGAGGAGACATGGGGGGAGCAGTAGGGGGATGAAGAACAATACAGAAATGGATTCAGATTTGCCTTTTACCTCACAGAGATTAAATGGGGCCAGGGAAGTAATCGTGGAAAAAAATCTATTGACACTTTACGGTGATCCTGAAGATAAATTTCCAGGGACACAGAGCTTTCCAGTGCAGAATATCTGAACTTCAGGTGCTGAGCAGTGAGAGAGGATGAAGGACGCTGGGGAGGTACCATGGCATGGTGGGGAATGGGAGCGATGTCTACTAGATGATGCTTTCACTGGAGAGAGGAACTGTATTTCTGCCCTTTGCTCTGACAATTCAGAAAAAACGAATGAACTCTTTAGGTCATACAAAGCCAAAGTGTAGGGACATATTTTGAAGTCTTTCACTGTTGAAACCACAACTAGTTTTTTCCATCAGATCTACATACAAATTCCTTGCAGTCAGCCACCAAGGCGCAAGGAAATGTGAGGAGAGACCGCACAATCCTCTCTGCTGGCTTCTCCTTCTAACCACTGATTTATCTTTCTTTTCAATATACAACACTCATCCTGTATTGCTTAAATTGCCAGCTACCCTTAGAGTGAGGAGGCAGTTTTATGTAGCACCATTCCGAGCTCGGAGCATCTCTCAAAATGCTTTAGAAAGTAATGAGGTTAAATGGTGACCATGCTGTGATCCTCGGTACAATGAAAGCCATTATGCATGCAGCAGTGGAGGAGTAAAGAAGTGTGCTTGTCTTTAAATCTGGTGACTTACTTTAAATTCTGTGCTGAATGGTCGAAGCATTGCAGTACCCATGTTTGAAAAAGAGACAGACTTGACCTTCTTTGTAGACAATCTTGCCCTTTTGTAAGATGATCAGAGGAGCATGAACTTCTGTACCGGGAAAAAGATAGTAAAAAATTACCCTGTTATTGCAATCTGTGCTGGTAGATTACTTGTGGTTAGAATGACTAATAGCAGGATGCTGAGTGACTGTATGTCATGGCCTTGGTGAGGTGTGTCTATTTAATGCTCTTCTTTTTATTGCATTGCCCAAAATATCGTGGGCAGAATAATTGAATTTGGTTAATCTCAGTGAGCCAGAAACATCTTTTGCTGTTTGTTTTCTTCATTCTTTAAACATAGTCATGTGAAACCAAATGGGAGAGGTCTAGGAAGAAGAGCATGTATCCCATTTTGCTTTGCATGCTCAAGCTAATTGATGCTGGAGTAAATTATCCATCCCATCCTCCCCTATGGCCTTGCAAAAGAGGATGCAGAGCTGAGATGAGCTTGTAAAATAACAGCACAGTTTGTGTTTGTGTGGGGGGTGATCAAAATGGTTTTTTTTTCTTCTTGGATGATTTTGTGTTGAAAAATGTCAGATTTATTATGAAATTCTGATCTAGGTGATGCTCATGTAAACTTGAGGTTATACCAGAGAAGCCATTAAGCCTTACATAGAGCCGTCTGAGATCATAATTTGGCTTGTCTTCAGTTACTTCTTTTTCCTACTCCAAAATTCATGCAATGAATGTCATTGACTTGCACAAGATATCCTGGAATTTCTCCTTCAACATAAAATAGATCCTCATAGATATTTTTGGTGGAAGATTGGTATGAGAAAGCAAGCTCTTAATCAGTTGCTTATGGCCCCCATATCAGATGATGCTTACTAGCAGAGAGCTGAATGGGAGAGCTGGCAAAATTCTTAATGTGATCTGGGATATCCTGCTTTATACAGTCAGACCCCATACTAGCTATACTCTCCCTACATAACTTTTTTCCCCCAAAATTTTTTGCAGCAACTGGTTGCGATCATGGAAAGTAAATTTATATCTATATAGGAGGCTGGGTGATGTCAACCACAAAAGTGGTTATAGCAAACTTGTGGATAAATCATGAGTATGTACTAGGTCTTAGCCAGGTGTGTTAGGTAATGTTCAGACATAAAGTAGCATTTGATGGCCTGGGCAATGTCTGAGACATTGGACTTACTTACTCATACACACTTACATGTGCATGCAGGATTTCCCTCTCGGGCCTGGATTTTAATATTTAAAATCTGGCAGCCATGCTGAGCGGTTTCATTTATTGATTATCCCACTAACTTCCATCTGGAAGAGACCCGGGGGGGGGTAAACAGGATGAAAAAGGCCTGCTAATAGAAAGCGGAAAAAATTATTGATACTTTTCCATCAAGAAAAGTTTGCATTGAAAATCTGTTTTCACTTTGGTTTGTCTAGTAAACCAAATATTTAGTTGCTTTTGATTTTTGACGTGGCAATAAACATGCTGAAAAATAAAAAGAAGTTTTAAGTATTGCATTGTTTCTAGCACATCTAAAAACTTGCTCAAAAAGGACAGGAAACTTACCGTGGGGAAAAAAAAGAAAAAAATTTTTGTTAACACTGCTTTTCCATGGAAAACTATTTGTCCACGAAAATAATATGACATTTAGACAGGAAGTTTGCTGACTTATGAATAGAAACACAGACTGTTCCTTCTAATTTCTGAAGAGATGGAATGGGTCTGTCTCTACCTCTCTTGGTTTTCTGCTCTCTTTTTTCTCTTTCTCTTCCTCTCCCCTCTTTCCTCCCCTTGGTTATTTTACGTCTGGGAGGAAAAAAAAAACCCAAACCATAAAACTGTTCTGAGGGAGCCTCAAAAGATTTAAATACTTTAATTTGGAAAAAAAGTTTTTTTTGGAAAAATATTTTTCTTCTTTCTTTTGTGATATTCCCTTCAGCATGCAGCATGCAGAAAAAGCAGAATCTTGTTGGTTTGTTTGTAGATTACACCTGTTTTCTTCCCATTTGGCCCATAGGCCAAGTCTATTATTTATACCTTGGTTTTGAAGATGGAGTAGCCCACCTTCACTGAAAACAATGACTTCTGTATAATGTGCAAAAATTTAGACAGTAAATCGGAAAATATAATAATCTCTTATATATTAAGCAATGTGTTAGCCTGTTACTAATATATTTTTTAGTATTATTTTTGTTATCTTTGGTTACGCAGTCCTTTTGTGGGAACAGCATAAATCCAACTGACCAATATGATTTCCTTTTTTTTCCTTGAACTCCTCTTCCTGTCTTTAGCCGTCTGTTTGTCTACTGCTTTTGGCTCTGAATAAGCATTGAAATCTTTCATTTATTTAGCACTATTTACATAGCTTTTCCTAGCAGTTCAAATAAAGAAGACAGGTGGCAGTCTCTCCAGAATTTACACTAGTTTTTCAGCCATTCCTGCTGTTCTTGTGATAACAGATTTGAGGATAATCCATATTAGAGAGTTCGTTACTTGCAATGTGGAAAGTGAGGAGAAAAAAAGAGAGACCATACATAAACCTTGACAGTAAATAGCAATATGCTGGATTTGGTGTATGGCCACTACCACTGGCATGAATGCTGTGAAATCTCTGTTGGCATCAAAGTTTGTGATAGAATTATTACGAGAGACAGGAAAATATGAAGGATAATTCATGTTTTCTATTTTCGTGCTGAGCATACATTTAATATGTCAGCATTCAACTCTACTTGAAGCAGGTGGCTGACTTTTTTGGTATTATGATTTTTTAGACCATTGTTGTTATACTATCACACATTTATTTACAACATGAACAAACTTTAATTAGGGGGACTATTTTTCTGTTTTGGAAAAAAAAAAAAGACATCAATAACTGACAAAGAATGCACAGTCCTACAGACAGTTTTAATCCAAGTAGTTCAGTAATGTTCTGGAAAGGGGTTTGAAACACAAAATAATTCTCCTGCTTTCACAAATAATAGTGACCTTATCCTGAGAAATAAAGGCAGCATTTGAAATCCAGAACTACCATTGGTAACTGAGTATCTGCTGAAATTTGATCAAGTAAGCAACGTTTGAAAAAACTTAATGTTAGGCAGAGGCTTAGGGTCAGACTAACTGTATTGCTTTGAATGGGATATAACCTTCCAAAAGCCTTACTGTATCTCATAACTGAGTTTATTTCCATATTCACTGATGGATTTCCACCATAATAGGTCTGGGCTGGACATTGGCCATGGGATGGAGGGAAGGGAGAATGCTGCTGAGGTCTAAGTTTTGTCTAGCCTTCACGTGGAGGGGAAGTTCAGAGTAACTGCCCCCTCTCACATTCCTAAATCATAAATGTTTTTAGCCTGATTGTGAAGATTTTGGAACTGTTACAGTTTAGAAAACACAAGGGGAAATCTCACAAAAGCGTTGTCATAACTGAAGTTTATTTCCCCATCATCCTGTTTTGTTTTGGAGCTGGGCTCCATATCTTTTCCTCATTAGTATTTTTACTTTGATACATTTTTTTTAAATGCTAATTTTCTAGAATGAAAGGGATCACATCATATTTCAAAGCCTTTACTGTGACATTAAACCTTTGAACTACTGTTAAGGAAATTATTTCCCTAAGGCTATAAGTCTGAAAGGTTATTAAAAATTTAATTTTAAAGGTGGCACCCAGGCTAAAAAATAATAATATATAAACACCACTTAAAACCTCGATTACCTAATCTTATAAATCCCATTGCTGCTCATTTTTAAATAAGAAGAAATTCCTGTTAAAAATACAGAAACTTAATTTTCGTAGCAGGATTTCAGAAGAAGCATGGAGATGCTGACTCCTGTGTCTTTTACGCTGGTCGAAGCTGCACATTTGTTATATCTGTGGTTGCTACATGGAGTGGGTTTTAAAACTGAGTTCTTTTAGAACAGTTATAAAGAAAGTGTGCTTCACCTTTAGGACATGAACCCACATAGGAGGCCATGAGTGGAAAGCACTGAATAATTGTGAAAAGGTGATTTAGGTGTTTAGGTTAGATGATCCCAGGACTATTTTGACTGAGACATTCACGTTAGGAGTAGAGTCTCCCTTGACTTTCTTCAAAGAGGGCAACTTTTCAGTCATTATCTGAAGGATTTTCCTGCTCTCCCTGACTTTAGAAGAAAGTCAAAAAAAGGCTCCCAGCTTCTAGACTGCTAACTTCTTCAACCCAGTGGAGTACTTCAAGTATGTGTGACAAATTTCTATCCTCTAAAACCGTACTACCATGCTACCAGGGCTTTTCAGCAATGTTCTTAATCAATACTTAATGTCTTCTTTGTTTTCAGCCATTTACTTTTATGGATGTCTCCTTTGGTTTATGGCCTCTGGTTTAGTGTGGCTTTCAGGATTTTTTCCTTCTTCAGAATTTTTTCCTTCTTGACCTTGCTGTCATTTAGGAACCTTGTGCTTTTCTGTGTTTTGGGGCATTATTCCCAAAGCCCTTCTTCACTCCAGAGTCATCCTTTCTCCTCCTCATTTGTTAACGTACCACTTGTGAGTTGCTTTTAAAAAACTAAAAAGAAGTATTACCCTTTCCCAAAAGCAATGTCCTCAGACATCCTGAATGTGAGGTATGTCTCTTCACTTCTCTTTCTCTCTTTCTTTCTTCCTAATCATTTTTCCTATAATAACTAGTATTAACAGTGTGCAATACTGTGTGCTAAGCGGTTGCACATCCTTTTAATGCTATAGAGTTATCTCTGGAGAGTATGGGCAAGCCTCAAGTGTTCTGGCTCTGGACTGTGGCTCTGTTGGGTAGATGTGCCCTTGTAGCCCTCCAAAAGGCAGCCGGAGCTTAGGTTGTCCAAAAGATGACTTTTGAGAGTACCACAAAGTTTCTGCTTGGGAACTTAGTCCTGTCATTGTTAACCTGAATGATGCAAAAGCCTGCATCAAGCTGGAGGGAGCAACCGATGTGCTGGAGGGCTGTCATCTGGAGGGCTGTCGTCTTGAGGAACCTCAACAGGCTGGCAGAGACCTCATGAAATTCAGCAAAGGCAAATGCAGAGTCATGCACCTGAGCTTGAATAACCCCATACACCTGTACAAGTTAGGAACTGACTGGAAAAAATAAAGTTTTGTAGAAGAGGACCAGACAGCTGTAGTGGAGAATCCACCAGCCACCAGTGTGCCCTCACAGCAGTGAAGGCCGACAAAACTATGGGCTGCATCAGTGAGAGCATATCCAGCTCCTACTGTTCAGCACTTGTGAGAAGACGTCTCACAAAGTATGTCCAGTTTGGGGATTTTCAGTATAGTGAAGACATTGGAGCAAGTGACCTCCAAAGTCCCTTTACAACCTAAATTGCACCCTGATTCTATGATTCCTCGTTGTCTCCATCCTACCACGGTGTACCAGGAGGTACCACACAGAAGGTAATCCAAAAACCTGAAAATTAGTTCTTGACCTTAACAAGCTGTATGCGTACAATTTAGGTAGAAAGAAACAAAGTTCTTCTTTTTCTAGTTAACCGCTGATTAGTTCATGATAAATGCCTCAAACTTAATGAAAACATTACCTACTTTTAATTACAGGTACACTGTATTTCCCTTCATGTGTCTGCAGTAAAATAAAAAAAATTGGCAGAACCTTGTAGCTTAAATTATGCTTTCCGATGTGATTTTGACACTTCAGAGATGAAGCACCACAAAAAAATAAATTAATGAATAAATTAATAGGAATAACAAGAATAAATTAGTGGATAAAGGTGTTAGAACAACAAAGCCCACACATAAATGTCTGCATGTAACACAAACAAAGACATTTCCAATGACAGCACACATACAGATGCATTTCTACTCTGGTGTTCTTATTCCTATTTTAAATCTAAATTCAAAATCCAATGATGAACTGAAACCCCATCTGTATGCAATTTTATACTATAAATTTAATAAGTTATATAATTTGTTAAAAATTTGTGATACTTCCCTTTTAAAATCATTTTACTGTGACTGAGTGAAAGTGTGTATGATTTGATAGTGTGGGATTTTGTGTATGTTTGGACATGTTCTTTGTCTGTAACAGGGTTTGCATAATTACTGGTCCAGCAGATTATCAGGCTTCAGGAAAAGAGACTACAATTTGTCTAGATTTATGTTTCATATCTTCAGATTTTTTTGTGTGCACAAATGTAAGCAAGGAAGATTTTTATAATCAATTATCAATGTTAGAAATACATTTTCATTTATCCAGGATTTCGTGGCTATTCTGAATATTCTGATGGAAAGGCAGGGCTAAGGTTTATTACTGTCCATTAAATAAATTTAGTGTGATGTTGGTGTCTGAATACTTTGGGTAACCTTAGCAAAGGCCTGAATTTGGATCATGGCCGTGTTCAATTAATTTTGTTGTCTGGAGTCACACTTTGGGATTTTTTCTTACCTTTATGTGTGTTTCTACGAGTTGTAATTTTTTTACCTGATCCACACGGACCACATAGACTCCTTAGGGAAACCTTAGAAAAGATTACTATATTTTGTAACTGGATTACTTTATATAACTTTGCTAGTTCAAAATGTTAAAGACAGAGATCTGTACAATGTGTGTGACACACAATGTTACAGTAACTTTGGCTTTTCCAAGTGCTTGATATGCCACTTGAAATTACTTCTCTCATTATCCTTAAGCATGGCAACTTGTCATAAGACAAAGGCCAACTATGAAACTGCATGCGAACATTAGACTGATATCATTTTACTTCTGTGGCTTTGCCAATTAGTCTGTGTAAATATCACCTTCTTGAGAGACTAGAAGAATGAGAGACAAACTCATGGATTGATCTATCACTCATGAAACACAAAAACCTCACATAAATAAACACCTCTTTCAGAAGATAGGAGCAGTCCCTGAGAGTAATGATTCTTTCTGCATTTTGAAATCCTGTCATTTCAAGCCTTAAATTACTTTTGTGAACTGATATCATGATTGAGGCTGTGTAGATACTACTTCATGTCATAAAATTATGCTCCAGGAACTGGAGTTTTTAAGTTCCTTTAAAGCAGTCTTCTGCACTGAAAGTCAATGAGATAACCTTGAAAACAATGAGCAAGCACAACTTCAGGGTCAGCATCTTGTTGCTCCAAACAAACATGAGACAACAGATTTGGGAGACACTAAAATATTTTCCGGGATACTATCCCCATGGGGAAAAGTTTGAGAACTAACCTCGCAACAGTTAGAAGCCATCCTATTTTCATGCAGTGAATAGTTTCTTCCTGAAACCTTGGTCCTCAGTCCAGTCTTCATCCCATTTGTCTTTCTGTCACAGAGGTTGATCTCTCTGATGGGAAGGGGTGCTTCGTTTAACAAATATGCATGTATTTACAGTGCAGACCTCTGCAGCTGGGCGAGATGCTTCAGCCTTCTTGCATCATCCGTGGAGACACTGAGATGAAGCATGTCTTGCTGTCCCTGTTTCTTTCATTTAGTCTAAGAAGATGCAGAATGACTAGTTCAGAGATAAAGTTCTTCCTTAGAACAGATAACTTTATCACAAAATCTCATACGATTTTTTTCCCCCTAAATTTTCATGTTGAATTTGGGAGCACTCGGGACATCAGTCGAACCACCCCGTTTATATAGACTAGTTCCCAGCTAAGGCTGGGAAGGACCATCACAAGTATCTGACTAATCCTTTCATTCATGTGCCTAAATGTCTTACCCAAGCTCTTCTGAAGTAAGCCTGTACCTTTATTTGAGGTCAGTTATATCTTCCTTGAAAGATATCCAGACATTGACATTATCAAACAGGCAGTCCCAGGTGTTATTTACTCTTGCTGGGAAATGTACACCCTGTCTCTCATATGCCTGTGTTTAACATCAGTTTCAAACTGGTAGATTTTACCAACATTTATTTTTCTTGTGAATTAAAGAATAATCAGCTGTCAGAAATCTCTTCACTGTATACATGTTTGTTAGCAGATCACAGACTACTAGATGATTGAGTTTAACTCTTAAATAGACAGAGGTTCTTAGTTACTCATTATAAGGTGTGTCCCTCATTCCATGGGGAGATGGTGTGTGTTTTGCTTTGTGTTTTACTTTTTTCTCTCAACCCTTTTCTAACGTTTAGCTTTCTCTTTCAAGTATACATGGCAGAGTTGAACAAATTATATACCAGGGTCTACAGGGTTTTTTTGAAGTATAGTGACCTTTTGAAGTCATTAGATACGAGGATGCTGGGATCTTGCTTAGCTTGAGAATGTGGCTAATATTAATTGTTCACGAATGATCAATTTTCATATGCCTCAGACATGCAGTATGTTGAAATAAGCCCCACTTGCCAAGCTTTAATTACTTGTTCATCTACAAATTTTACCAACTGTTATTTTATATTTTGTTACACATAATTTCTAAATTTAATGAATAACACTAAGCTGAGACAAAACCTGATATATCCCACTTAAAGCACTCTCACTGGCTGATCGTTCTCCATTTTAGGTGAAATTCTGAAATCTAATGATGTGTTTCACTTGATTTTATATTTTGACATTTATATTATTTTATTTTATATTAGGTTTTATTTGAACCTGGGATTCTACCCAGCCTTTCTGTATAAACCAAACTTTTGATCTTATAAAAACCAATAGTATTGTGTGACAGTACGTAACATCCATAAAACTATTCACGTGGCTTTGATTTCATTATCAAAATGAGCTCTTCTGGTTGGCATCCCACCTTGTTTTATATGATTGTGCTTGAGACTGAATTGAAACTAAATGGCCTAATTAATCCTTATTTATCTTTTCTTAGATACTGCCACAATATCAGTTTATTTCTGGTCTGCTCAGTTCTTTTATTATTGTTCCACTACCTGTAAAAAAATCAGCAGTACAGATTCAGAGAGTTCTGTTTGTCACAGATTTTATGATTGTTGAATTGAGATATTTGGATTTGTTAAATTAAAAATGTTTAGCAGTTTCTGTTTAATAGCTACCCGGATTACTAGTGAAGAAGAAATATTAAATATTTATTTTTCAATAAGAAACATATACTCTGCTCCTCTTTAAGGCTGCATTTAAAAATCATGTTGACAGACATGTTGTTTCCTCAGAAATGTTTTTTATTTCTCACTCTGAAATGTGTGTGAAAGTTTAAACATTTGCTGTAGGAAGAATAAATGAATATCTGATACATTCTCTATCTACTGTACCTGTTTTAAATAATGACATTCAGATTAAAATGATTAAAAGACTAGAATTTGATCATGAAAACTGATTTGGAGTTTACAGAGGCCAGTGGAAACACTCGTTGGCATGTGTGGACTCCAGAAAAAGAAAAAAACAATCTCTCTCTATAGGTGGCGTGGAGGAATTTACAAGATCTGTGGCACGATCAGCACTAGTTTGAGGTGTAGCAACAGGTGAAGAGATAGAAATAGTGTGCAGAGCAGTAGAACTGTAATCTCTGAGAAACAAGTCTAATTATGTGGAATTTTAATATCCTGTGAAGTGTAATTTGATGAGCGGGAAATTACCTGCAATGCGTCATCTGCTGCTGAATACTCTGCCTTATTCTCTATTCGGACATCTAGGAGAAGTAAAGGAGAAAAGATGGGTGACACCTGCACTTTATCTGTAGAAGCAAAATAGTTTCCTTATCTTCTTTTCTAATCTGTAATCTGTGTTTTAAACAGAAATGAAATTACTTCATGGAAGCAGCAGTACAGAGAAAGATAGAATCGATTTTATTAACTGAAGCACTACAGTTCATTACTAAGATCCTTATCTTTCTTTTTTTTTTTTTTTAATTAAAACTAATGACATTTATGGTCAGTGGTAGTGCTAACAGTTTTGTGTCCTGAAGCCCAAACAGGTAATCCCAGGGATTAGATGACTCACTAAAGAGTCGAGCCCTTGCTTGCAGGGCTTGGGATCAATCAGCTGCTGTAAAAGAAGGTTTTCTGCAAAGGAGCAGTGTCAGGAGCTAAACTCCGTGCCAGGGGTCCCCACTTTTGCGCAAAGGGGTGACTTCCAAACTTCAGTTTCTATTTTAGCAGGA
Source organism: Sagittarius serpentarius (assembly GCA_034782735.1). NCBI lineage: Eukaryota > Metazoa > Chordata > Aves > Accipitriformes > Sagittariidae > Sagittarius > Sagittarius serpentarius. Next base: position 21,917,527 of record JAVKLA010000026.1, read on the forward strand.
AGAAAAAGCTTCTATACAAATTTAAGAAGGTAACTTGGGAAATATCACCCCAGCGTAATGCCATCTTGCTGAGTCTGCAGAGAACCTGGAATATTATCTCCTGGAGGTATGAGCACTGGAGAAACCATTCCAGACGTAATGGGAGGTAAAGAGGATATTTAATAGTCTTCCAGCACATCTCTATTGACTGCAGTAGTAACCAAGCTATCAGCATCACCGTGTCCAAACACAGAAGAAAATTTCTTTCCTTCCTCAGACCTGCTGCTGCTGCTCTGGGGAAGAGCTTAACCCAGTGTTAACTGCCATGAGGACACCTTCCCCCCGTTCCAAACTTTACTGTCAGTTATGTCATCAAGTTCTTCTGGGTATCCCAACACTATACTGGTGAGCGCAGAGCAGAGACCCCTGAGTTAGTGTTGCTCTTCCCAATGCATCCATCCAATGCACTTCATACTGTGTGGAAGGTGCGCCGGGTCTGGAAGGTGCGTTTACGTGTCCTTAAGTTAATTGGTGCCTACGGCTCATTCTCTCCCTTTCTACCATTAGTGGACGCAGAGCCAGCTTTGGCGTTCTAGCCTCCACAATGCACACATTCTCTTTCTGTGTTTGGGGAGTCATCTAACCTCAGGATCACTGGGACTTTTTCATGTTAAAATTTTATATCAATTACATTAAATCTATTTTTTCTCCATGGAAACACACTTACATTACATTCTCCCAACTCCGAGCATCACTGTTTGCACACACTGTGGATACTTTTATCAAAACTCCCTAGAGAAACATTTTTAACAAAAAAATGGATATTTGTTAGTAGTTTCCAGCATTTTTTCCAGGAGTATTTTCTTGCTAGCCTCCCTTAAAACTCTCTTATCCATTCATCTCACTGAATTACTATATTTAAATTCCAGCTCTGCTGAAGTCTTGCAAACTAGTTAATATTTGTTTCAGCTCTTCGAGATCCCACGGCGGGAAGTATTGTACATCAGAGCAGCACTGCCTATTAGACATTGGTTAAGAGATGGGGAACTGAGAAAAGAAAAATGCAATTGGAATACCTGGTGACTTGTACATACCAGGAAAATTATTCTCCTGTGATATTCTTCCTTTCAGGGAATTCTCATTGTTGCAAAGTATTTCAAACTAGACTGAGCAGTGTTTCAAACAATCCCTCACTGGCAATGGGATGATTTATGGGATGGGATGCATTGGTAGCAAATAAGACCGGGAAGTGACACCTCCCAGCCGATGTGTCTAAGGGTTTTTACTACTGACTGGGCTTAAGCCACAACAGGGTTAAACTAGCAGAAGACATGGATGAAGCTTCACTGCTGCCTCCTCATGCCTCCAAAAAAAAACCCCGATAAAAAGACCGTAGGCATGTCCACAGCCTTTCTGTTTTAAAATGCCTGGAGCTCTCTGGCTGCAGCCAGAGTAGAGAGAAAAGAGAAGGTTTACATCTGCAATTTTTTCAGCATTCTAGTGGCACAGTAATGGCATTGAGACTTCCAGTTTTACAGTTTGTTTATTTTCTCGTATATGCATTTGAAAGCATCCTTAGGATGATGTTGAATGCCTACAGGGAGAGAAAATTTGGCAATGAAACACAGCAATCTTGCTACCTCCTCATTAAGACTGACAGCCATCAACTTATACGCCTATCAATCATGAGATTATTCTTGGAAGCTTGTGACATTTGATCCTTCTGCTCTTTTTCAGGAAAAAAAAAAAGTTTTTTACGTAGATTGTGACCTGATTAATTTTTCTTTCTTTCTTTGTTGTTCTTTCTCCCTTTCTCCCACTCCTCCTCTTAATGGTAGATAAAATGGCTTTAATAGAACAGGGTTTTCACATTGTATCAGCAAAACAATCCCACGTAAGGTTGAAACTCAGAAATAGAAACAAACAAAACACCTAAATTGAAACATCTCAAATACTCAAATAAAAAGGAGCACAGATGGCAACAGCAGGAACTTCCCAAAGCTGCTTTCAAAACCTTGTCCTTTCATTATTAAACTAATATGACCCAGTCTTCACATTAGAGAGATTAATTGAGTGAATCTTACCTGTTTCTGGATAGAGGAAAGACAAAAGAAAAAAAAAGGGTATTTGCACAAATCAGTCATAGAGGCTATTTAAATGTTAAATTGCAGAAGAAACCATATTGTAGATGAAACCAGGCTAACTTTCAGTTTTCTCTCCACAAACACTGCCAGTGCAGCGTAATACTCAGGTTTGTCTAAATAGTAACTGTCCATTCTGTGTACGACAAGTGACTGAGCAGCTCAACAGACAGTGATAACTCCGAACCCCTGGATCATTCCCAGGCTCCCCCGAATTCAAAGCAGGCACACCATGCCCAGGATTTCTGCAGTTTTCAAAAGGAGCATGCAGACAGTTTGAAGAGTTTGAAGATGCCATATGCATCACATTTTCGTGTTGTTAAAGTGGAAAAACTCTGATACATTTTTAAAAACTCAGGGTTTTTTGATTACTCTTAGGAGAAGCAGCATGACTTTACCAAGACTGAAGTGGCGAATTTAAACAAAATATCCTATAAGCTGTCCACACAACTTATCACTGTCCACCTGGCAGGGTTTTAGTAAAGCAGGGTTACCATGACGTGTGCTTTCAGGTACAGGGAGAAAAGGACTTTCAGTATCTAAGGAGGGTGAAAACTGAAAGAAAGCATTAGCCATATCTTGGGGCCCTCTGGTTTTCCATCTCCACAGCTTCACATTAATCTTGTAGACAACTTGTCCATTTGAAACATCTGAATTGTAAACTGGCTTTTGGCTTGCACTCAATATTAGAAGAGAAATCAAATGTCCAAATTTCAAATTAACTCCTGAAACAAACCTACCTTTCTCCATCCTGTCTACGGCCACCAAAATTTTGTCAGAGATGAATTGTGATCAAAACTCTTGGGAACTCTGCAGTAAAAATGTATGGAAAAATATTCTTCCCTAAGGGTATATATTTAGACACACTGCTCTGTTCCCCATATTAAAGCTTCTCGTTAAGTAGGCAGAAGCAATCAGGCTCTTGAGAGACCTAGCTGATTAAGAGTTTTATCATTTATATACCATAATTATATGTAAGATACCATGTCAGGGTTTACCTTGAACATAGGAGAAGGATCATGATTTTGTAAATGGGTAATAAGGCAATAAGCCCTGTAATGTGTTGATTTGTCAGATTAGAAATGTGCATAGAGTGCATAATAAGGATGTTTTAGCATCAAGTATTCTTGTAAGACAGCTATGAAATCAAGCTGTGCTGACACCAAACATTTTTAGATACTTGCAAGGCCAAGCTCTGATAATGATCTTTTGGTGACCCTCAAACCCTCATTAATGTTGATGTGACGTAAATGTAATGCTTAGCCAGTAGAATACGATATCCTAACATATTCTGTGTATATATCCATAAATGAATATGTATGTTTTGAAATTGTTTTTCTAACAACTTGTTTCTGCTAGCCCAAGGGATTTTGAACATAAGAAATTGTTCAAGGTTTTGCTTTGTTCAAGGAATGCTTGCCTGACTAGCAAAAAGGAGAGTGAAGCTTTACATCTTATTTATGTTTAGTATGCGAGTATGCAACATCTTGTATAGTATTTACCACAAATGCCATGTGGTGTTTAGAGGGGCAGACCCAAGAAGGTGTTCCATGAGTGTATCTTTATCAACGGCTGATTTAGGGCATTTCTGGTTGTCATTAAAATTTCCTTTTAGGCCTTTGTTTGCAAATGTTGTCTCTAATTTTGCATACTCTTTTCCATATTTCATTGTTGCATCAGTTCTTGTTCACTTCATAACAGTTTATCATTGTTGCTGCTTCTAAATCTAGACATCCGATTCTTTAATTTCCTTCTATATGTTAATCCTTTAAGATTAATATTTCCAGCTTTTTCTTCCCCAGCAATCAGACCAGAGTTCTTTCTGTTTGCTTTGTTTGGTTTTTATTTATTTTGAATGTAATGAGAAGGTTCTCATGTAAACATTCCCTCCCAGAAACTGCAGATACAAAAATGTTCCAGATAACATAAAACTCGACATAAAAGTTAGAACTAAGTGAGACTTAGTTTTTTAGGCCATTATTTTGCCCATCCCCCAAACTTTTTTTCTGCCAAGACCTTTGGCTTGTGTTTTAGATCCTGTGTTCTACCTGCACTTTCTTGTTTTGAGCCAATAGTCTGCTTGAGATCCAATCTTGAGGACATTCCTCTGTCCTTCTGTTGCATTATGCATATGAGGTGAATATGTCTCTACGATTGTAAATCAGTCATGTCTCTAAAGTTAGATGGGATTAATCCAGTCCCAAAAGCTCACCCTAGATGAGGAGTTAGGAAGAGGAACCGCACTGAAATGCAATAACTTTGAATTTGTTTCCGACCAGACCACTGAGACTGACAGGACTAATAAACCACATTATAGACATGGGTAATGCTTACAGAATTTACAAACACCTCAGAATTGTTGTCTACTTATTTTATTAACTGAGACAATTCAGTTCTATGTTTCACCAAAGTATTTGCAAATGTGCATTAATTCCAATGAACAGATGAATAAAGGGGGAAGGCTGCTTCATTTTACAATATTGCTGCACTTCAACATTTCAGCATTTCAGTTTGTTATAACTTGGATATTTCTTTTCCAAATCTAGCCAAATAGGTATTTTTAATGCAAACATTAAAATACCAAATGTAACGCAGGCTGCTTTGTGTTGAGCAAAACTTTTAATTTGACTAAAAATGGAAAATACAGTGAATTAATCCCAAATATATTCTTTTTAATTGTCATCGGTTCAGTCAGGGGACCAAATTTTAAGCAATATTCAAGCCAGAAGACAATCATCTTGTATTTGCTGTAAGAAAACCTGGACTATACTTACCATAATTATATTTATCTGAGAAAATCGTAAGTCCTCAGAAACCTATCTATAGCTTGTCACAGCATGACAAATGACTTCAAAGAAAGTTAGCAGCAACAAAATTATATTGAAGAAGGAGCTTGATCTTTCGTCCTGTCTGGAACTGAAGACTTGCAAGACATTTGCAGTTCTCCTTGATTATTAATTGTATATCTTTGAAGCTGTCCAACGGTATCCTCAGCAGGCCTGCAAAATATTTTTTTCTGGCTATGAAGCTTTATTGCGTATTCCCCCACATTCTTTGTCAAATTCTCTTGTCTGCACTGTCGTTGGACTTGTGTGGCAATCTGTCACAGGGCTCTGTCCTAGGGCAGTCAGAGCTTAGGGCCACCAGAAGGATCCAAGATCAATGAGAAAATTATTTTGTTTTTCTTTAAATACCATAATCCATATTGACCTCCTGCCAAAGAAATAAAATGCTCTAACTTTTCTCTTTCCACCTTGCAACAGCATTACATAGTTTTATATTGTGGAAGATATCCATGGCAACAAAAAAAAATTTGTTGTGATTTCCATGACTGATGGCAGGGAATAGCCCCAACTTTCATATTTTGTAACAGCGTTAGTTGCATATGCTGAGCTAGTTATCACCTCCTGCTGTGCCTAAGAATGACGAGGCTAGATTACACCTGTCTGCCCCCCAAATAATCTGTCACTTGCCAACAAGGTTAGTTTCCCAGAAAGACATCGGTAGTTCCAGATTTGGCATGTGTTGGATAGTCAGTTCCCTGGCAGTGTTTCATCTTTTTCTGAAGAGATTACTGTGATAACTGCTCCATGAGTTTTTGCATCCTTCCAGAATTCTTTTCCCAGCGTTATCTTACATGTTGTGCTCATTAAAGTTTGTAATAGCTCCCTCAAAAAGTCCCATAGCTAAACCAATATCCTCCTCCTGCTGCCCTTGACTTTAGCAGCAAATCTCCCTTTGGCTGTGCTGTCATATAGAATTGAGCTAAAATAACTAAAACACTAATTTCAATTGGTAATCAAAGGTATTAATTCCCAGGTAAATTCATAGTATGACATATTAGCAACTGTCTTTAATAACCACGTTCCATTACCAAGGGAGTTTCAGATAATGGAAAGTTTAGTCTCCTTCAATTTGTGTCTAGTTTTGTGACACATTAGTACAATTGATGCTTTAGCAGCTTGTCACTAGAGTAATGAATTCACAAATTAAGCTTACTTCATTTCATGAAATTTTATAAATTTATTATTTTTAGCATATTGTCCCTTCCCTGTTCTATTTCTTCACTGTTTATCAGTGGACATCTGTCAGGATAGGCATCCTAAAGGCGAGACTTCTGCTGCAATTTGCTTTTTCATGTCTGCACAATACGTTCAGACCCTGGTCAAAGTCTGTTGATATTTAGAGGAAGGTTTCAACTGAATCAGTGGATGCTAGACCAGTCTGTCGAGGTTCTGGCCAGACATATCTGTTCTGCTCTTCAAGTTCATGCATGGCTGAACATGCATGGCTGCTTATAGCTGCAGATTGCTGTGCGTAAGTGGACACTGCCTGGTGTCCTGCACACTCAATCCTTCCATTTCGTGCCTCCTCCTCCTCCTTTTCATCTGCCCTGGTGGAACAGAAAAAGAGGAGTGAAGCACAGGCAACAGCATCCTGCTATTGAACAATAGCTTAGTCCCCTGGGTCTGGTCCGTAAGAGCAGGGACTGAGGAGGCAACGAGGAGGTAACTCTCTCAGCTGTGAGCTTTGGCACAATCCAGCTCCGCGGCTTCATCGTCACGTTTCCTTCTGATCTCAGGAAGGGCACGAGGGCTCCCTCAGCGCTGGGAAGCAGATGGAAATTGAGATCTTCCTTGGCAATCGATTTAGTGCTGGGATGGCAACATTCAATCGAGATGTTGTCAGATGACTCTGGTGTCTATGTCTATGTCTATTTCTATGTCTATATATCTATGTATATCTATCTGTATCTAGCTATCTATCTACATGTGTGCTAATACACACAAAATTCCCTGGGAGTCTTACATAGTTTGCATTAACTGTAGCCTTTTTAGAAGGAGCAACATGCCACGTATTAACTTGGCTGAAACTGTATCTCTCATTTGGCTTTTCACTTTGTTTAGCTGCATAGAGCTCCTGCCCCAAGCAATACATTATCTAGTCTTAGAGTAAGAACGTTCCTATTTGGGCTGTGTCTAAGCTGACCAATGTGTGCTTTTCTGCTAGTTTTTTATTGGTATGGCTTTTTTTATTTTAAATTATGGTTCTTCTTGATGTTTTTTAAACCATTCTTGTTCCTTAAATTCTTAACAATCTAGATATAATGGTCTCTCACCCATCATCTCCTCTCAGCCGCTCTTCGTCTTGGATCAGATGTGAAGGTTTCCCCCAAAAAGTTTGATGCTCAAGGAAAAGTTGTCCAATTATCTGGAGAGAGAAAGCATGTTGATCACTTGCAATACAAGTAGAAAAAAGGTGTGGTTTTCTTCAACAGTTCAAGGACTTCCGCTCCTGCCGTGGGGCCCCACCATCGTTCACGTGCAGTAAACACAAGTTTGAGTTGCTTCTTTATCTATAACTTCTGCCTCTCACAGGGTATGCTAGCTTATTTCCTACCTTAGCAGGCAGCTTTGCTATTTATTTTTGGAATAATGGAATGGGGGAAGCAGCTCTCACAGCTGTCATAATTGATTTTTCTTCCATCACCAAACAATCATTCATTAGCACTAAATAATAGCATTCCAGATGATCCATTACTATTTCTGTCATTTTGAAAAATAGCTGACATGCAGTTGGTCCAGTTGGGCTTGCCCACCAAACACATTGCAGCGTTTGCTGATAAAATATTTGATTTCATTGATCAAACCCAGTACAACTTTAACAAGGTCCTGGCTGGTCACTCTCAGTAGGTCTCATCATGCTATGACATTAAAATACCATTTTTCTTCATTTATTTATTCATTGTTGTCCATGTTGACACCGTTATCTCAACCTCTAATGCTGCAAGCTCTTGAGACACAGAACTGGAAGCACTGGGTTAGAGCGGTTGGCAGTTCATTTCCAAATATAATAACATTCTGATTTTCAGGCACTTTTCAAGAAGGGTTTGTGCGAAATAAATCGAGTTGGTTAGATACAGTGTAGAGCAACCTATATTAGTCTGAAATTATTTTTGGTAAATTAACCACTTCTGAAAGAAATTGGACAACAGAACTGCAAATATAATCTAGCTCCAGAAGAAATTTCATTTTCCGGAAGTTGGCAAACACTTGAATAATTAGGTAGCATAGTGTTCTTCTGAGGAACTGATCCCAGTTAAACACACACACACACAAACACACTCAAATCTGGCTAATTTTAGTCCAAGTTGGTTCAGCTGCCTATTTTACTACACACTGACCCGAATGCTTATGTTGTCATGAAGGAAGAAGAAAGTACAGGGGTAAAAAGGACGACCAGAACCAAGAGGAAAGCCAACTCACCCCCTTCCCAACACCAGAACTGGCTGACAACAGCTTATAGCTGTCATGGAAGTTTAGTGTAACCATGTATAGCTTTTTTTAAAAATGACAAATTATTCGGACTTGGGACTGAGTCTTACTCCCTGTGTAATAATTGCTCAATTATGACTCCTTGATTGCTGGGGGGCATGTTGGTTCCACTACCTGATGGACACCCTGCCTTAACAACATCTCTGCTTCCATGCACTGTTGACACATTTGACAGTGCTCTTTCTTGAGAAACAGCATCCATGTCACAACAGGTGATTTGAATATCTCGGGTATCTGAGAAGAACAACTTGGATGAGACATGTAAGAGCAGTGGGATGTGGGTATTTAACTGTTGATTTTCAACAGTTTATTCTAAATCCTTTGCTCAATGTTTGCTGTGGTGATTTGTCTGTTTAGAGGCTTTTGTGAGGTTGCCCTTTCCTTATAGTGGAACCCTCGCCCTTACTAGCTTTGATAAAAAAAACCTGTTGCAGTTACTTCATATTTCTTCATATTTGCTTTTGGGGTCAGTCCTATAAGCTCAATAGGCAGAAAAAGACAAACTTAGTGAATGAGAAATTTCCACTGGCTTCAGTGGAAGTGTAATTCTGCATGAAAAAGAATGAAAATTTGTGAATTACAGTTCAGTCCTTGAAGCAGATTTGTTGTTGGTTTGATTTTTTAAGAATTTTTTTAAACTGAGTTATTTTGGAGATAGCTATAAAGAGACTAGAGTGAGAGTTAGCTCAGTATGAATCCCTTAAACCCGTAAGAGCCATACAAACTTATTCTCATACATTGTTTGAAGTTGTACTCTTTCATACGTACTTTTTTAGTAGTCTAGTAATTTTCTGGTTTTAAAAATATTTATATGAAATAATGTGACATTTTTAACATGCATGGCTACACGAGTATACAGAACATTTTCTGTAAGACACAGTTCAAATAATTATCTTATCCCTTCTTTGTTAGTAACTGTAGTTACTAAAGAATAGCTATGGAATGATAATAAATCCGATGTTGCTACAAGCATGAGAACTCCAGAAATCAGCAACACAGGCAATAGGACTACATGCCCAGTCGTGTGTCGTCTCAGATGATAACAGTCGTAAACCAGTTATCGCCATTGTGAAATCTTTTGCGATGTTGTTTAGGTTTGCTTCTCTCCTCTTGTACTACTGGAAAGCTCTCCCAGAATTTTGTTCCCTTGATAGGCTGAAGCCGTCTTCTAATTTCCATCCTAAATTTATTCAGATTGTTTATGTTCATCTCCTTTTTGTGCCAAATCTTGTTCTTGACCCTCAAGGGAAACAGTTATTTTACATCTCTGGTGTTTATTCCCCTGTCACGTTTGTTTATATGACAAAGCATCATGTCGTCTCAGAAGCTTCTATGTTATGGGTCTTTGTTCCATTTTCCAGATTTTCATTTTTCCCCTGTCTATCCTAGTAGTCTTTTCTTGTATTTATTCTGGTTTGAATTAATTGTTCTTAAACGTGATCAATCAGAATACTACACTGTATTCAGGATCTCAGGGTTTTCGCTCAGTGTTGTGTTCTTTACCTCATTTTCTATCCAAAAGCGTAACCTTGTTATTTATACTGCTAAATTTCACCCCGTTTCTCTTATTCCAGGCTTTACAATTCAGTTAATCTTGCACAATGTTCCCCTTTCTCTGTAATGATGATGCCTTCCCACTTTGCATCATTTGCGAATATGACTAATAAGCTACTTTAGGTCATGCCATGATTACAAATATTAAATTAGGTTATTTCTGGACTGGTCCTTGAGGTACTCTAATAACTTCTTTCACAACCCAGTAGCTTGCATTTTCCCTTCTCTTTAATTCCTTCTCCATCTTCTAATATTTCTGTTAATCCCATCTTTGCCATTTTAATTAATTTTCTGTTTGAAAGTCTTTCAGATGCTGTCATAAATTCTAGGCAGATGAAATACTGCTTATGTCCTCTAACCTAAAAAAACAGTAAAGCACTGTATCCAAGAAAGGTACAAGGCCAGCTGGGCTTAAGAGACCTTTAGTAAATCCAAATGTATCTGACTGAAGTGTTACAGCAGTTTCAAAGGAAACAAATGGCCTAAAACAGGGCTGCTTATAAGGGTTCATTTTTGGATGCCAGCAGATAATGTGGCACCTTTTGTAAGTCTGTGTTAAATTTTGTAATCTCTCCTGAAAGAGTTGATGAAAGTACAGTAAAAGCAATCTTCTTAGACCATTTTACATTAGAGATATTGAGTTTCTGTGTCAACCTTAATTTGCTTCCTCTTTCATACCTTTACTATATATACTAAGCATTCATTAGCTCCCCCAGATAACTATTAGAACATTGTTTTTTAAGCAAATTTAATTTACTAGATCTTACTCAATTAACTTAGAGGGAGGAGAACCACTGCTTTGCGTGCACCAACCCAGACTTCCAGAAATAAAATGTACATGATGAAAATCCAGAGGCAAATTGAGCTACGCAATTCTGCTCGGCAGAGATTTTATACCTGGGAGAAGCTCAGAACAAGAGGATTTTATTGAAGTTCTTTTATGGAAAAATAAGTGTTTTCACATTTCTGATGTTTGTGGTAAAAAAAATTATTCAGTGACTAATAAAGAAAAGTCAGTGGCTACAATTTAAGTTAATTTCTTCTCCTTAGTTGTGCTTTGAGATAATAAATAAAGCCACAATCCTAAAAGCAGGAAATTATTTATTCAGTTGCTGACTATTACATGAGTCTCATGAAGAAAATCAGCTTGCTCCATTCACCTCTGTGTAGAGAGTAGTCTCTGGAACAAAATACCATGCACATATTTAGGTGTAAAGAGTATGCTTGGGATATAAAAGTAGCTGCACCTTCTTACAAATGAAAGACAGAGGTTCAGATATTCCAGCTGTATGAATTATTTAAAACAAATTCTAAGTAGCCAAAAAATTCAAGCTTCATCTTGGAAAATATTTTTGAAACAGAGATCTCTCTGAATCTAAGGAGATTTCACCTCTTTCGAAGACCACATGTTAAATACAGATGGAGGGAAGAACCAAAATTGTAGCTGGGATCTTCTGTGTAGAAATGAATAGCCTTGGCAGACCAAATTTCTTGCCTCTTGACTTTCGGAGTCAACCAGCTTGTACCCCAACTTTGTAGCAGCACCTGAGGGCCAACAAGCAAGTGCCATTTCAGATTTTGCTGCAGTATTTTCTAACAGCTGCAGATGTTAAAAGAATTCAAATTCAAGTACTTGGAGAAGGAACCCCAGAGTTGCTCAATGGTAGGGACCCTGCCATTGTGCCAGTGTATGTTTAACCTGGGAGCATACGTTTACCCTCTGCCTGGGCACAGAGTGAAAAGGGACTTATAGGGAAATGAATTAAAGCTCCCTTAAAAGACACCAGCTCTGAGCTCCATTGGTTGTTTTGAATATAAACATTTAGTTCTGCCTAATTGGGGATGGGGGGAAAGGAAAGAAAGGAAAAGAAAAAAAAAAAGGAAAAAGAAGAAAAAGGGAAAAAGGGAAAAAAGGGAAATGAGTAAAGAAAATTGGAAGGAGTAAAAAAAGAAATGAGGGACAGAGATACCCATCCACAGAGGCAACCGCATCTTTTCCATCTCATGTCACACACACACAAACACACACACACACATACGTGACCCCGGAGAAAGTTTAAGATTTGGTTGCTATATGCAACTTTTCATGATGTTCAGTATATTCAGAAATGTCATTATAATAGAAATACAAAGAACATTTTATTTTAGCAGTAATTTGCCAATGTGTCATATTAGCATTAATTTCACTAATAATACTATGAAAATTTTATTTTTAATTACCTGAGTACATCAACTAAATTTTTAAACAACAAATAAAAGCCAACATATTAGAATGTAAAATTATGGTTGCAATTATTGCATAGAGTAAACAACAGATTTTTGAGAAATATTAATGGTTTATAGTTTCCCTGATCTTTTCTCCATTCCCTTCTCCCACAAATACCATTTTATTTTCTGTTGGTTCTCCTTGTGTGTGTGTGTATGAGTATGAATACCATAGTGCAGCCAACTTAATGTATTGGAAATAATCTCTGTCTAGCCTTTATAACATTATTATTATTTATTCTAACATATATAAATATGGACTGTTATCCCTGGGTGCCTATGGGTGGGAAGGGAGAGGGAAGACAAAACCAATCTGAGAAAATGAGGGGTGTATCTTGAAAGGAGAGGTGCAAATCTCCCTCTTGACCCATGGTCCCTTTTATTAGGACCCTTATCGGTCCTCCCAAACTGGAACACATGCTTGTAATCCTGCAACATGTAACTGGCCGTGAAGCTGAGCTCTCACTCCAAAACAAGGATACATCCATGTCACGAAAATGTATAAGCTAAAAAAAGCATCTTGGTTAATTGCTGCTCTTCCACAGTATAATATATGTTTTCCCAACATTTAGAAATATGATTTCAATTAGTATGAGGTTGGGTTTTTTAGAAAAATTCTCTTACATTTTATGAAATAGTACAGTATAAATCTAGTATGAAACTAAAAAATGGAACTAGCGTTTTATTCGGAAGTGAACTTAAAATGCCTTCTGTAAAGAAACTTCCAGAAACAATATTAAAAATCTCCTTTCAGCAGAAACCTTGTAAATTTGCTTTCATCTTCAGAAATATTTTTTGTAAAATTGCAGCATCCTATCATGATACTTTAATTACCTGTAAGAACAACTTTAATTCTTTGTTACCACTGGATTCTTCTTCAGGGCTGTATATTTTAAACCTTATCTAAATACAACAAGCATTAATACTACACCAAACCAGAGACAGCTGAAGTTACAATAGGATGCTTCCAAAGACTTGGAAAAATATGTTAAGGCTATATTGCCTCTTTTTTCCTAGCTTTATTTATTTATATATGTGATCAACTCATTTATTGTCGTTTTTCTACAAAACCACAAAGCATCCTTAGAGGAAACTAGCCAATTCTGATGATTTTTTACTTATTTCAGGCACAGCCTGGTTTCTCCTCCTCCCTGCTCACACATCCCAGCATCTCCAGTGGCTCCTACAGTTCACACCCTGGATGTCAGGCCATTAGCCATGATGCCAAATGAGCTTTTTGCAGGAGGCAGCTGGGGTTTTATTTCAGTATCAGTGGTGGGCTAATAACCACTACAAAGAATTCCTGAATAGAAATGTGCCCTTCAGACTGCCTATGGTCTCCTCTTGTCCTCAATGACGGTGACTCTAAATGTGTCCTCACCAAAGGTAGGTCCTCTCTCCTGTTACCCACACTCCTCATTTCTGCTGTCAACTGGTGGTGAGGCTGCCTCAGGCAAAAGCGTGATCCCCCGCAGCAGAGCAGAGCTGGCATTTTTCCTGATGTCACAAAACTTTGCTTTATTCTTTCTGAAAAAGAACAACAAAAAGAAAAATTAGTGCAAAACCTTACATTACCTTATATCACCAGTTTTACAACATGAAAGCCCTTAATGTCAAGGAACGGGGTTTATCAGCTAAAAAACCCCCAAGCATCATCTTACAGTGTTGAACTTGGAGTTAGCTTTTCACCTGTCGTGGTTTAACCCCAGCCAGCAACTCAGCACCACGCAGCCGCTCTCTCACTTCCCCCCAGTGGGGGGATGGGGGAAAGAATTGGAAAAAAAAGGTAAAGCTCATGGGATGAGATAAGAACAGTTTAACAGAACAGAAAGGAAGAAACTAACAGTGACACTAATAACAACAATAAAGTGACAAGAATAATAAAAGGATTGGAATACACAAAACAAGTGATGCACAATGCAATTGCTCACCAGCCACCAACCGATGCCCAGTTAGTTCCTGAGCAGTGATCCCCCCCACCCCAGGCCAACTCCCCCAGTTTATATACTGGGCAGGACGTCCCATAGTATGGAATAACCCTGTGGCCAGTTTGGGTCAGCTGTCCCAGCTGTCTCCCCTCCCAACTTTCCTGTGCCCCTCCAGCCTTCTTACCAGCTGAGCAGGAGAAGCTGAAAAGGCCTTGAATTAGTCTAAACTCTGCTGAGCAACAACCGAAACCATCAGGGTGTTATCAACATTCTTCTCCTACTAAACCCAAAACCCAGCCCAGTACCAGCTACTAGGAAGACAATTAACTCCATCCCAGCTGAAACCAGG
>JAVKLA010000026.1:21932177-21945474 GCA_034782735.1 Sagittarius serpentarius
CAGGGTGTTATCAACATTCTTCTCCTACTAAACCCAAAACACAGCCCTGTACCAGCTACTAGGAAGACAATTAACTCCATCCCAGCTGAAACCAGGACATCACCTAAACACTTTTAAATATTATTTAACTATGATTTTTAATATGACCTTGAATTGCTGTTAAAAAGTCTGTATCGTCATATAAATTTTCCATTGGAGATATAAGGCATCCATTTAATGGATACTAATAATGACTTATTAAGCCCTCCTTCCAAAAATCCTGTGCTTTAATACCCTTCTAATCACCTATCCATCTCCTCTTTTTCTCTCCAACAAACAAGCAAATAAATAAATAGCCCAGATTCTGCCTGGAATAATGTTGCATTTCACCAAGCACACAGATGAATAGATATGTAATGAAGTACTATTTTTTCCTCAGAAAATGAAGAAAATCCAGTGAATGGAAAATTGGGGTTACTGTGTGTGCATTCCGAAGTAATAGTTATTTGAGTATTGAATCCGCCAAAAGGAAAATTTGAAAATGATGAAGTGCATTCAGACAAGAAACTAGAAAGCTGGAAGAGGTGAAAAGGGGAAGCTGGCAGACTTGTGCTATTCTGATAGCAAGTGTAACAGCAAAAATGATTGCTTTGTTTCCCAGGATGGGGAGGACGGGCCAGAGACATTGCTGCTGTTTGTCTTACATGGGGAAAAAAATCTTCATTTCCCCTTAGCAGGGACAGACTGTGTTGCTCCAAGCATGATTTACCTTGAGAAGGGTAAACAGTTCAGGAAAGGTTCGCCTGCAAATGTCGTGAGACAAACAAAGCTGAAACCCGGCTGGAATCAAATGAGCAATTTAATATCTAATATATCCTCAAGATACGTCCTCTTGGGCAGGGAACTGCTCTGGGTTTGGTGACTCAGTCGCTGAGCTTTTTCCTCCATCTCCAATGACAGTACTTTTATACCCTGGCTCTGAATTTAGTTGATGCTCGTTCGTTGCCTGGCTGTCAAAGAATGTAGATGGAGTCTGAGCAGCTATTCACATTTTTTATTGTGAGTATAGCCAATGGTTACAGTACATACATACTCGGGTCTGAAATAAGCAAGTAGATAGTGTCTTCCTGACTTAGAAGTTAAAGTAGAAAACTCCTAAATAACTGTAAATGCTTCAAGGAAGGTTTATACGCTTTCCATTAGATTGTCCATTAAGTGGATAAAATACTTAAGCATCCTTAAATAAAGGATCTAGTCTTATTCTGTTCATTTCTCCTACATGACCCACCAAACTAAAAAGATAACATATTCATTTTTTTCTCTTTGTTCATGAACCTATACCTCCCCTTTTCATTATTAATGGAAAAAATAATAAAAGGACCAATCTTTTTAAAGTAAAGAAACGTTTTTTTCAGGACTGGATTGAACATAGGGGAATTTTTCCTGCAACCCTGAGTCAGACTCCTGTCCTCTGGGGAGAAAAACAAAACACTTTTCCTTTGAGTAATTAGGCAAAATCATCAAGCCAGAATATTACTCAGAGAAATGTGTTCGGTTTTTGTTGTTGTTTTGTGTTTTTTTTTTAATTTTGAAAACATAGAAGTAATTTGGGAGAAATATCTACAGTAGCTGCTTATTTAAATCAGCCACCTTCCCTTTTTCCTTTGAGAAATATGCTTTATAAATAGAAGTACTTCGAGGTATACTTATTAAATAGCTACATGTACATTATTTGCTTTTGTATAATAACAAATATACCTATTATTAAGCACAGCATGCTGCCTGATACTAGAAATTCCCACTCAAATCAACAGAGAGAAATTAACCCCTGTAGCGGGTGAGTCACTCCTGTCGTGCAGAGCATCTGTCTGCTGATGGGACAAATCACTCCCTGAAGGGGCCTCTAATTCCTGTACCATTAAGGATAAAAGGCCTTTACATGAAAAAATTGGACTAGAGGATTAACTCTTAGACAGATAAAACCAGATAAGATTATTATCTCATTATATTTGGAAGTGTTCAAGGCCAGGTTGGATGGGGCTTTGAGCAACCTGGTCTAGTGGAAGGTGTCCCTGCTCAGGGCAGGGGGGTGGAACTAGATGGTCTTTAAGGTCCCTTCCAACCTAAACCGGTCTATGATTCTATGATTTAACTACAGGGAGTGCCCAACAAGAATTTTGGACTAATCAGTATTTAGAAGTCCAGTTGAAGCTTTTATAGGAACATGAGCGTCAAGTGCCTGCACTGTGTCTTCAAGATGCCTTTACAAATTCATCTGGTATTTTGCATAAAGTTTATCCAGGGTACACAAGTACCTGTGTATCTTTATCAAGTACAACTAAGTGATTATCTTCTGCAAATACCCTTTTGCAATTTTTTCACATGGCTAGTGCTGAAATCTTAAAAGCAGACACTGTATGTTTAGCAAGGTATTACAATCTTTCTAAGTCACAGAAACATTAAGCGAGAAGGAACATTTCTGTGGGCCCCAAATATTGAGGCAGAATCAGGGCATTTCCTGATCTACCTGGACCTATCTGGACCTTTCCGTATTACTCATCTGTCCTCACTGCTAAATGCAAAATTCACAATTTAATGCTGTCAGTTAAATTTCAGTGATATTTACACCCTTGTTCATTACTAAGTAATGAAATTAAACAAAGTCTTGATACAAAAGCCATGTAGGTCATTGAAGACGCAGTTCCCGGTGTCAGATGATTTTTTATTTGGATCAAACAAGAAGAGACAGCTTAACACAATCCCTTTTGTAATGCACTGACACAAAAACTTTTAAGATATAATAGTGCCATTTAAGCATCCTTTGTTTTTTGTCCTTTTTCCAGTCTTCAGTCCGTGTAATGCACTGTTCACATCCAAGACTATTTAAATTAATTTTTCATTTTCAATCATTTTCATTGCCAAGGATGTTTTTATTCATCTTAAATATTTTAAGGCCAATTAAGCTGCAGCTTTAATGAAAGGTATGACAGTTCTGTAGAGCAATAAGAAGCACAACAGTTAAAGGAATAATTAATACAATAACATGGCAAGAAAATTGTGATTTAAAATTTAATAAAATAACTTCTCCCCCCAAAATACCTGAATATGAGTTCTGGGAATTTTTTATTGTTGAAATCAAAAGTCTGTCCTCTTTGCAAATAATAAACCCAGTGTTTGTGAGGCAGTATCCCAGTGATGGTTGAAATAATGTAGACTTTATAAGACTCCCTGCAGCCTTTCATTTTGAAGTTTTCTAGTTTCCTGCTTACCGCTAAGCTGTATAATGAAATAGCCAGAGTACTGAATTATTCCAGAACATCTGTTGATCTATGTCGGAGTTGCCATTGAATGATTTTACCCCTTCTAGAAAGAAAGAAACTGGTTTGGATGAAACAAATAGGTGCTAGTTAATCTCATCTAGGCTGCCTTTCCCACAAAATTTGAACTATATGATCTTTCAAGGTCACTTCCAACCTTGGCTGTTCTAGATTCTATGATTAAAAATGCAGTTTCTAACAGTAAAAGTCACGCTATCATCCAAAAGCTACTTCTTTACCAATACTGTTTACCTTTAGTCTCACACATTATCCGCTGTCATCTGAGTTATAACAGTTTAATTTATACTGAAATCTCTTAAGGGCTGGGATTATCTGCCTTCCTGTTTGTATAGGGACAATTATGTTGGTTTGTACAGGGACAATTATGAAGGACATACTGAATCCATACACGTAAAAAATTGTGTCTTAATGTTAAAAGACTGAAACAACTCTTCATTATTAGTAGTTTTTGTATGGTTTTAAGTCATGGAGACAAGTGCTGAGACATAGACTATTCCTACAAAGCCTTTGCTCAATGGTACTATCCCAAGAAATTTAACTAGTTTGAATAATGCCCCGTATAATAAAATAAATATCTTGTTAGTTGAGTCCTTAATGGAAGAAAAAGTCAAAATTCAACGTATTTAAGGTTTTCTTTTATTCCTCACAAATAGGCAAAAAGAAAGAAACCTGAGGTTTACATCAGTCTTTATCACAAGGAGGATTTTTAATTAAAATAAAGAGCTCCTATCAAATTATTTCCTCCTGAAATACTTTTATGTTCACTTGATAGGTTTTTTTCCACTAAATTTAATTTTCCTTTCTATATCTATAGATAAATTATCCTCCTTAAAACTTTTTTTCTTAATATTCTTTTTTTTCCACAAATACATACATTTCTTAACCCCACACATTTACAACTCGATAAAAATCATGTTATAGCTAAGGGCCCCTTGGTGAAAAAAAGAAAAAAATTCCAATTGTGTCTTTGTATTGCTTCACTTCCTCAACTCTGTTTTTTAGACAGTTAAGTTTTGTCTCTTTTGTATATAAGGAGCCTCTTGGCTAGAGCCTAAGGAGGTGAAAAAAACAGCACACAGGGCTGGCTTACAAAGGACCATGAGTAGATTCAGGGAATCCACTGTCATTTGGAATAACCTTTGGATCTTGCTCAGGTTGCTGAGGATACTGAAAAGTGGGGAGTTTCAAAAGCAGTTTAAACAAATCCGGAGAGTCCCTGCAGAACTACAATATTCAGAAGCAAATTTTTCCCTGCAAATCAGATGAGAAGGCTCCAGATCTTAAAGCTGCTGGTGGAAAGGAAGTTCTTAGGGGAAGGCTGTGTTTCGGAAATACTGGATCGTACACAATTTTATTGTTGTTTGGTTGTTTCCTCCAAGAAAAACCAGACCCCACTGTTACTGGTGAAAGTGGTTTTCCCCAAGCTGCGTTTGAGCACCCCTTTCCCAGCGAGCTGGTGGGCCAGTCTCTGAAAACCCCTGCTGGGAACCAAACTTCAAAAGAACCAGAAGACCACCAAAACTAAGGCGGATTGTTAGGAGCTGCTGAATCCAGCAGCCCGACACAGGCTCCATGTCCCCAAGCCCAGCCAGGAGCAAGGTTGAGTGTGATCATCTCTGTTTAAAATCTTAAAACTTCAACATCAGTGTGTTTTTTCTTCTTCAACTTAGCAAGGTAGTTGCAGCTCAAGGAAGTAAAACACAAAGAACACGTAGTAGTTTTGTTTGGTTTTTAAGAAATTAGTCCTTCCATGCATCATTTTTGAGAGTTTGTACTCTATCATTATTATTATTGCCTCGCTTGAGACGAGTTTGTGGCACTCTAATTATTATCCATTATCCTATTCAATAAAAGTCACATAAAAACTTATTCCATATTTCATCGTAATTTGTAGCCTTTGCCCACGGTAAAGCATAATGATGTTACAATAAATTTGAAAACCAGACATGAGAAACCTGTGCCTTTGAATGGAAATAAACCACAAATATGTATGGTGACAAGTGTTGTGTGCTGCCATCGATGGGACATAGATTTCATAAAGAAGAATAAAGAGCTGATTGTTGAGTACTTCCTTTTGAATTACAAACCATATGTATAACTATTAGAGAAAAAGTACAATTAAAAGCAAAATTAGAACAAAATGTCTCAGCCTTGGAAAAGCTTGACTTTTTACAGAGGTTTGGAAGCTGCTTTCACATTTTATAATTTGTGTATTATAAGAAAGAAGTAGTACAAAGTATTGGAAAATGCCCTCTCTGTTCTCTCCCACACTCATAGGCTGTGCTAGAAGGAAATTAAAAAATTGTGCCTGTATGTAGCATTGTATTCAGCTATTTATTCTGCTGGTAAGTCAACTAGAGGACAGGTGAGAGTCTTTCTAATTGTGAAAGAAATACCTGCTTTACAGAGAGATTTCTTACTCGTGCATTGGCACGGTAAAGGAGAAAATGCACTTCATTGGTGATTTCTCTTTTGCTTACTAAATGCAACAGTTAAAAACAAGGTGATTAAATCAGGACATCAAAGGAACTTTAGCCAAGTCTTTGTGTCCCTGCACTGAAAGCAGAATAAATAGCTGCACTATTAAAGCAGCAAGAGCAGTAAGCAGTGAGACACTGGCAAGGTAAGCATTGCTTATCAGTGAAACACACTGGCTTTAGCAGAGCAAATCTCCTATTTCCCTCCAGGGAGAAGGGGAAGAAAAGTAAGGCTGATCAGAGGGTTGATAGATGAGGATATATTTCATCTCCTGCAGAAGGACATCCTGCCTCTACTAAACTTTTCCTATCTCCTTGTTCTCTTTGTTCCCTATCTTTGGCTTTTTTTTTTTTCATTCTTAAAGATTTCTGAGAACAGTTCTATGTGATATATTAAGAACTGGTTTTGCTGTGTTTATTTTTTTCCTGCAGCCTGTACCAATGTATGTCTGTTCTCTCTAAAAAACACCCCTCAATTGCTTAAAGGAAAAAGACCACTTCACAAAGCCTGAATAATTAAGAAAAGGGGAAAAATAGCCTACAGAAACTGTCTGTCAATGTTCAAGATCACAGCCGAGAACAGTGGTGAAAACTACCACCTGCTATCCCCCAGCACTCTTAAAAATACATCAGCCCCTTGGGGCTTCTGAACAGTTATGAATACAAAGATTAATTAACTTTTTGAACTCTGAAGTCCAATTTCCTAGATTGGATTTACATTTCCATTAAATGCTTTGGTGAGTGCAGTGTACCGAGCTGTTTGTGTACTCAGATGACTTCCCTCACTGTGCTGTTGGTGAGCATCTCTTGCATCAGGTTACTGCAATCCACGCCATTTTACAGATGGAGAATGGAACCAAGTTAATTAATTACCAGAAAGCTGGGAAAAGAAACTTTTTTTTTTTTTTTTTAAACAGTTTCATTAACTCAAGCTTTTTAAAAATTGGAATCTCTGCTTTAGTGGAGCAAGAGTTCTGATTTCATTTCACATCGAATCAGAACCAAAAGCACTATGATGGTGCGATAAAAAGTTGTAATGAGAGCAATTGAAACTGTCCTTTTTCACAGTTTTTCTCTTAAAATGTATTAAAAATAGACAATAGCCTTCCAAACTTCTACCAAGTTTCCAACCCATTCCAGTTTGGCTATTCCTTCCAACAAAAAAAACATTTCTTGCACCCACCTAACTTATTCCAATGATGAGGCACCAGAATTGTTTCCATCTTTTTCTTAATCTACCTCATTGCAGACTCACAGATACATAAATGAAGTTTCCCGTGAAGCAGTCGCTGAACCAAGCAACCAGCAAGTATCCAAGCCTTGACTTAACAGCAAGATAAGCAATAACAGGCTCAGTTCGCCACTCAGATTAATTAGAAAGATTCATCTGAAGTCGATCTTTTTGGTTTTGAGAGCTCTCCAGCATCAGATAAGGGAGGTGGAATTACTGTCAACTCTTCATCAAGACAATACTGTCTGGAATTCAGTATTAGCTGTGCCAGATACCTGTGTATCCTATATTGCAGAAAAACGTTAGATGCTTTTTTGTCAGTTTCCTGTTGTCCAAAGCATCCTTTGTGCTTCACAGACATATAAAAAACCCAAAGAAATCACAGTCCTTGACCAAAAAATTAAGATTAGACTTGAAGTCTTATACCTGATTGTATTATGAACTTCAGATTGAAAAGACAGAAATAAACAACATGGTATTTTTCCATTTAGGGTTTTTCCTTATAAAATTTAATACCTGGATTTTTAATTATTCAGAATTTTATGGAACTGAACAAAATTATTGTAGTAAAGAAAGTGGTTCAGCCTGAATGGAAGTACTATGTGGTTTTTCAGAAAAAATAATTTTCCACAGAAAAAAGGAGATACTGAAACCTAGGTATCCCCACTTCCATATTTGTATACTTGTTATCAAATTATTTAACCTTTCTCAAGTCATATTGAATTTTGATAGCTTCAAGGAAAGAAATAGGAGCTGCCCTATCCAGAATATCACATAAAGTAGCACCAAGTGTCGGTTAAAGACATGTAGGTTTAGAACGTGTATCTCTTGTAGCCACAAGTAAGTGTCTTGCTCAGTAGGCTACTGGATAAAACAATAAACCTTGCTCATTTTGTAATTACTTTGGGAGGGCTGGGTTGGGTTTTTGGTTGGTTGGTTGGTTGGTTGGTTGGTTGGGATTATTTTTTTTTCCCCAGTGCTGTAATGATTTATTTATCAAATTCAGTCTGAATTAATAAGTTATTTCAAATCTAGCCCAAAATTTTATTTAATGAATGATTTGTTGAAAATATCTGCTTATCCCCACCAAATAAAACTTTTTCTGAGTTCTAGGAAGAAGGTAGCATTGTAATGTTGAAGGACGGTACTGTGGTTCTAGGTAGTGCATCTTCACAAAACGCTAATAAGACCTTCTGCCACTAAGTAACAGTGGAACAACAGTCCCAGATTTGCTTTCAAAGGATCATTTTTCACAGAAAAAGGTGAAAAAATCAAAGACTTAGTTTAGGAGTTTACTCTAAAGAAAATCTTGTGCAAATGCAGTGCCAATCCAAATACCTTGCATAGATTTTTTTCATTTAGATTATAACTGGGCTGTATATTTTTACATTCAGATTAAAATGATCCAAAGCATAAAAAACCCCCAGCAAAACAAAACAAAAAAATCCCTGCCAAACAACTAACTAACTAGTTTCAAAAGCTACACCTCTGCTTCCAGGAAGTTTCTTGTACAGTCTGTGATCATTAGTGAGATCAACCACAACAGCTTTTTTGCAGCATACGATGACTCTGAGAGGTTGGTATCATGAATTTTCTGCAATGCATCAAGTTTTTAAATCTCTGGGACATGGGCATTCCCCTTACATATTTTATGTTAGCTGAAATGTATGTTTTTAAATAGTCTCAGGAAATAAGTAACAGTCATCTGGATAAAAACTCAGGATTTGTATTTGTTCAACCAGATTCTGAATTCAAGAAGCAGAGAGAAAAATCCTGCTGAGCTTTAAGTCACCGGGAGCATCACCATACCTGTCCTTTTTTTGTACTGAGGAATGTTTTTAAAGTTTTTGAAAATAACAGATGAACTTAAGGCGTGAGGATCAACTGCAATACAAAGAGTGTGTTTGGCCAGCATTCAAACGCAGTGCTCGGTTTTACAAGGGAAAGCTGCATGCAGTTCATCAGCGTTCCTTTCTGCTTTCTGAATCTGTTTGATTCCTGTTTCAATCTGTGGCTTATTTGGTATTTAATTTGTTTTCCACAGACTGTATTTAGATGCATATGGCTTTCACTGGAGTGCCACTGAGTTATGATTGTTGTAATGCACAGAAAACAAAATTAAAATGAACCCATTATTCCAGCATTTTTTTCCTGTCCCAGTGGGATTTGTATTTCCACAAACTGTCTGAAAGAACTAAAAAAAGTGTGTCTGATGGATTATTTGGAACCGAGGATGGAAATTGTAAATGGCATAGTTAAAATATTGATACGGTTCATCCACTTCCATGTATTCTGCATACCCTGACTACATTCCTGCAGGACCAGGTTGTATCACCAGTGTTGAAGCTCGGGAAGGGCTGAGCACACCCAGCTCCTTGTGACCTAGCTGAAGCTGACAAACTTTGCTCAAGGGAGTTCATGTCTTTTCTCAGTGGTTTAGTTTTCTTTTCATCCAAGGAAGGATACTTAAGCCACGAAGCTACTTTAAGGATATGTTGATTATTTGAGGTTGCAAAGATATAAAAACCAATACAATCTAAATCCTAAGTATTTTATTGTTTTTTTTGCATCCTATTTATTTTAAGAAGATAGTGAAAAATGTAGACCATATAAAATGTAGCCACATTAACAAGCAAATGAGCTGCCTGACAGAGCAAGCAGCAAGGGGGTAACACTTGACACTGAGCTTGGTACAAAGGGAAGATAGTACCTGATACATCAGTTTAATGCTTCTGTGAAATGGGGATGACTAGTGTGTCCCTGCTAACCAAGTCATCACAGGCTTCTTTTGTGCCATTTCATGTTTTTTTTTTAAGATTTGTCCTCTCTCGTAGGTACGTAATCTGCTGAAATCAGGAATATGAGGCTGTAGTTTGTCCTTCAGGTTCATCTCAGTTTAAGTAAGGAAAGAAAACATTAAATACACTAAGGTGAGAGATGAACTGAGCGGTCTGGAGAAGTGCCTTCTAGTTTAAATGCCTTTTCGATTGTTATGGTAAATGGCTGTGAAGGTAGTTAAGAGAAGGGAGAAAAATCAATGCAGGTTTACAGATCATCCCAGAATGTATTTCCTAGTTACACTATGGATAGCTTCATTATCCAGTAAATACACTGTGTGTACTTTAAAAGTACTTTACAGGAGTTATACCTTACTTTTTATACATGAATGAATACTGCATTTTTAAAACTGTACATAAAAATCTGCCTCAGTACATATTTTTATTAAAGAACTGTAGATTGGGATTGTCTTACTTCATTGCATGGTAGCTTTTATCTATCAATACTATCCCATCTAGACAGAGATTTTTCATCTGTGGGTCGGTAAATACACGCTTTGCTCACAATTTGTATTCACAAAGGCTACATTTATAGTGTTCTGTTTGCTTATAATGCAGCATGGCTGAGCGTTAAAAAACTGGCAGTGCCCTGAAAGAGCTCTGATAATTATGCAAAAGTATTGAAATAAAATAATAGTGCAGGGAAGCATTTGTGTTATTAATAATTCAACATATACATCCTTGAGGGAGAGAGTGGTTGGTTTTTAACCTGGCACTTCCAAATCCTGGCAGACACAGTGGACACACAAATTACACATGTATTCCTCAGCTCTTTATACTTTAATCCTGGTTACAATAGCTATGCATGACTGATAGTTTTCATACAGTGTGAATCAGGAACAGCTTCTGAAATTCCACATTACTTCAATATTATTGTGGTACTTTAACATGCACATAGTTTTAGTAGCAAAAACATCAGGAATGAGCATCAGCTGAAACTCAAGTCTCTCTTTTTCTTTGAAAGGATCAAAGATCTGGCTAGGAAAATATCAGCTTGCCATGCCAGCAAGCATGCTGAGCAAGCTCGGTCCATTTCTAAGTTGGAAATGGTTTGGGAGGATGCCTATAGCATTGCAAGACTCCTATCTATCTGTTTGCTACTTTTAATAATTCAAAGGTATCTGGGAAGCATATTTCAGAGGAGATGCCTGAAACCTGGTAAGAAATGTGATGCACTTGAAGTGCTAAAGCATTAGTTTGTGAAGACATAATAATATTTAAGGACTGTGGTTGATGACTGTATCATGCACATATCCAATGTGGGACCTGGAGAAGATGAAGAGCCATTCCGCTCATCCATTTCTGGTGCCTCCCCATTAATTTTGTGCTCGCCAGCCCTGGCGTTGTGCTGCCTGGTGCCACACTGACATCTGTGTTCACAACATTGTTTAGGCAATGCTCACGCCGGTCACAGATCACTCGGTTCCCCCCGGTGTAGCGTTGCAGTGTAGACCTGGATTGTGGAGAGGGGAACGAGTTGAACTTTGAAGTGATCTGACTGGGTTGCAGAAACTAGTCATCTTCTGACCTTCTCATGTAAGATCATGCTGACACCTTTTAGCGTTGTATGTCACTATTAATTCATTCATCAGCAAGAACAATTTACTGGTCTGTCACAGCAATCACACCGGTCAGGGTTTCTTTTATAGACCTTTAAAAGGCATCCTTTTTCCACAAAATTTCTTGACATCACAGGTGACCTTCATATTGTAGCTTTGAGCTTTGGCAGAGGATATGACCCTGACAGTCTCAGCTTACTGTGCTCTCTCTCTTTCAACGTTTCTCATAATTGAAAAGTTTTGCTTCATTAGCAGTGAGGGTGACTGTTTCTTCTCGGCTTTACTCTTCCTTTTTCTAGGTGCAGGACTTCCATAAGACAAAAGAGAGTGGTCAAAGAAACACTGTGTATAACATTGGAAATAAAGATTTTATATTATAAAAGTCAGAACAAAAAGGTATTGAAATTATGAAGTTAAAATAAATCATCTCACTGTGTCAGTACAGGCTACAAACAATGACACTCAAAATTGAAAATGTCATTGAAGAGAAATGTTGAAATAAAATATTTTGATTCATGCAAAGCTGTGCGGTCTTTTTAACTGAAAACTTCTTCTGAAAAGTTTTCAGCAAATTCTAACTCAATTTTTTAAATAGTTCTCTGACCAAACCCCCCCGCCAATAACCCTCTGAAAAATGCAAATTTTCCTTATTCAAAAAGAAAAACTGATTTCCATGCACCTAAGCCAAACTCTTCTATCCTTTCTCTCATAAAGCTATAAGTTGCTCTGCTGAAATCTTTAATAAAAAAAAAAAAAAGCATTTGCAGGATAAGTTACTACTCTGTGGAAAACGATGACACAGGATGGTCCTGTGAGAGTAGTAAATGCAGTGAAGAATAGAAAATTAAAAGCTTCACATTTACTTCATAAATATACAGGCTAACTTGCTGTTAAGACGGCAGATACCAATGGAGCAGATTTAATGATATGACATTCTGTTTTAAGAGGTAAATAAGAAAAACCAATAGAGAAGAACAATACACCAATTACTTTTAGCCAAGTTATAAATGAACCACTCTCATTGCCATGAATTTGAAGCTTAATTATTTTATTTAAAATGCTTTGCCTTGAGAAAAGATGATAGTGACTGAAGAATTTTTATTAAATGCATGTAAAGCATTAACATGCTGAGTCACACCATTGGGCCTGGTCACGCAAACCCTTTACGTAACTGGTGGATTTTCAGTACTCTGCTTTACAAATGGATTTATAAGTCTATGGGCAAGTAAAAATAGAAGTGAGATGTAGAAATATGAGGACTGATTTCCACCAAAAGTTTTATCTAGTAGAAGGGATATTTTGTGTGGAGATACCTCTACTAAGACCTCTCAGCCAGTTCAGCATCCTCACAGTGGCAGGGCAGAGGCATCTGACAGCACAGCAGAGCACTCCGAGCACATGTGATGCTTTTTAATATATGCAATGGGATAGATAAACTGGTTAGGATGCAATCAGAAGAGAGCCATGCCTGAAGCATTTTCTCGTATTTCAGTTCATATTTTGAAAAAAATAGGATCCCATCCTCTGTTAGCTGTGATCTACAGTGATCTAGTAAAATATCAAAGCAGTATTACTCTGGATCTTTTGGGGGGACAAGGGGGTAAGAGTTCAATGACTGTGTATTCGAGAAGCTGTGCAGAGTCTCACACTGCACAGAGGAGCACATGGCAGAGACCTGCGCTGGTCCATCCAAGTCCTCTAGCTCAGAGGACAGCTTAATTCCAGAAGTGGTAAAGTCACTTTCATGAGCTTACTAGCAGGATTTAGTCACATTCAGGTTTTAAAATCTTTTAAAGAAGTAGAATAGAATAGAATAGAATAGAATAGAATAGAATAGAATAGAATAGAATACAATACAATACAATACAATACAATA
>JAVKLA010000026.1:21945574-21958371 GCA_034782735.1 Sagittarius serpentarius
CCTGCATCCAGATTGTTGATAAATACATTGAACAGGACTGGCCCTAGAATTGAACCCTGAGGAACACCGCTGGTGACCAGTCACCAGCCAGACATAGTCCCATTCACTATAACCCTTAGAGCTCTGCCCTTCAGCCAGTTTTTCACCCAGTGCACTGTGAACGTGCTCATACCACAGTTGGACAACTTGTCTAGAAGGATGCTGTGATGGACAGTATCAAAAGCCTTACTAAAATCCAGAAAAACTACATCCACTGCCTTCCCTTCATCCACTAGATGAGTGACCTTCCCATAGAAGGATATCAAATTAGTTAAACAAGATTTACTTTTGTGAACCCGTGTTGACTATGCCTGATGATTGCTTTAGTCTTTAAATGCCTTTCAATGGTACCCAGTATAATCCTCTCCATAATTTTTCCAGGAACTGAGGTTAGATTAACAGATCTGTATTTCCCTGGGTCTTCCCTCATGCCCTTCTTGTAAATTGGAGTGACACTGGCTAGCTTCCTGTCAGTAGGGACCCCCCCAGACTTCTAAGACCTTTGGTAGATGATCGAGAAGGGTCCTGCCACAACATCCACCAGCTCCTTCAGTACTCTGGGATGAATCCCATCAGGCCCCATGGACTTGTGACAGCTCTGTAATCTTCCTGTGAAGCCTGACCTTGCTTCCAGAGATCATACAATTTCTTTTTCCTCTTGAGCTCCACGAGGAGTTCCCTGTTCAGCCAAGCTAATCTTTTGCCCCACTTGCTTGACTAATGGCACAGCGGAATTGTCTGCTCCCGTGCTTCAAAAAGGTGGTTCTTAAAGACTGACTAGCACTCGTGGACTCCTAATGCCTCAAAAGCAGATTCCCAGGGTACTCTGATAAATAGCTCCCTAAATAGCGTAAAGTTTGCTCTCCTGAAGTCCAGGGTGGCAACTCTGCTGTCCTTTTTTCTCATTACACTGAAAATTTTAAACTCAACTATTTCATGATTGCTGTGATCAGGACAGCAACCTACCGTCACATCCCCCATGAGTCTTTGTCTACAAATAGCAGGTCTAGGAGGGAATCTTTCCTAGTTGGCTCACTGAGTACCTGTGACAAGAAGTTATCTTCTACAAACTTCAGCAGTTTCCAACACCTGCTCATCACAGCAGTATGATATTCCCACTTGATGTCTGGGAAGTTGAAATCTCCCATAAGGACCAGGGTTACCAATCCAGATATTTCTCCTAATTCCCTATAGAATATCTCATCAGTGCTTACATCCTGTCTGGGCAATCAGCAGTAGACAACCACTACAACATCTCCTTTTTTCCCATCCCTCAAATCCTTACCCAGAGGCTGTCAACCACATCATCACTAACTGTAAGGGCTGCACAATCAAACCTCTCCCTTATGTACAGTGCGACGCTTCTACCTCACTTGCCCTGCCTATCTCTGCTGAACAGCCTGTAGCCCTCCATCCCAGCACTCCAATCATGGGACTCGTTCCACCAAATCTCACTAATACTAATGATAACGGAACTCTGGGAGCTGACCAACGCTTCCAGTTCATCCTGTTTTTTTCTCATACTGTGTGGGTTGGTGTACAAGCATTTCAGATACGCTGTGAGCCCTCCGTGCTCCCAGGAGCAGTGTAAATGTTCCCACTAGAACTGCCACCCTTAGACGATGCCATGCCAACCCTTGGCTTACTCACTGCAATCCTGTTGACATCCCCTTCCCCCATCGATTCTAGTTTAAAGCCCTCTCAATCAGTCCCGCCAGCTTACACCCAGGACAGGTGGATCCCACCAGGCCCCAGCACACCTTGTCCCTCGAAGGCTCTTCCATGGTTTAAAACCCCCTTTCTCCATAGTGCTTCTAGTCTTGGTTTGGATTGCCTTGAGGGACTTCAGGTACCCTTCCTACAGGCTGTCCAGTATCTTCAGTCCTAGAGGTATCACACACCAAGCATCAAAATATATAATCTGGGTGGTTAAATCCTCCAGGGATCTCATATATCTGAGATAGCCTTTGTCTCTAGGTATTATGCAAAGGACTCCTTCAAACTTCTTCTGCATTTGCAAACCCACTTTTCATTATCCTCCTCTTCTGTCGCCCTGCCTGGTTTCCTTTCCACTGACTTTATGTATGTGTCATTTACATTCTGATTTTTATAATCTCTGCATCTCCACAGATGAGTGCCTCTGAAGCTGGCTGAGGTCTGGAACACCATTATTTGCAGTCCACAAAAAGGTTTCCCCTACTTTTTCCAGATGATGAATCACATATGCAATTCAATGGAAGTTAAATATATTCTTCTCAATATCTCCAAAGCCCTATCAAACCTTACAAAACAAGATTTCAAATATCACTGTGATTAACATAGATTAAAATGCCTGGTTTTGAAAATCCTTTACAGAGTTTTTGTGGAAAGGATCTTATCTTTCAGTATATTCTCAAATGTTAACAACTTTAGTAGTTCCCAGCATGACTTGCTAGCTTGATTTAAATTTTCTGTTAATCTGCATTACCTACTTTTCCATAAAACAGCACAGAATCCCTTCAAACAAAACAAAAACATTAATACATCACTTAATATGAGCTAGATGTGGTGTTCTCTCAGAAATATTTTTTAGTACTTCCTGAGGTCTTCAGATGAGAAATTATTAGTAAAGTACTTGCAAAATCAATATAAACACAAGTAATTTGAAAGGCGAAAAGTGAATTGGGATGTGTTAATACCAAATATACTAGAGAAGCCGTGATGTGAGGTAGTAAACATTAGAAGTATTAAACACCTTGATAATGACTGTTCTTTTAGGATGAAGTGTGAATAAAATTCCTTTAACCATTAAATCCAAAGACACTTAAATGTCAAATAACTGTGCAATATAGAAAGCAGGGCAAAATCCAATGGTATAGGAACCATTGAAGATAAGCATATGAGCATAATTTCTTCATTATCAAAGAAGGTCTTCTAAAATGGGTGTCATTTAACTTTTCTTTGGAGTTAACCCTTGAGAGTTAATGAAAATTAACAAATTGCAGCAGCTGTTAAACTAACTGTGATCAGCACAATCTCTTTTCTTGACAGCCTTAGCCAAGGAATCAGGATAAATGCTAATTCCATGATTTTCATATTCTAGTAACTTGGCTCCCGTATCAGTTTCCATTAAACTGACTTTCTCATGAAAGTGGACAAAAAATGACAACTTACAGCTAGAGTTTCTTTAATGCATTGGGTGCCTTCTAAAAGGCATGAGTAAGTTTCTTCTGCTATTAAAAAATTATTTGTCTAGAGAACTGATGAACAAAATAGCTTTGGCTCTGTAAGGACACCTGCAAATTGTCCTGTTATTTTGCCAGTCCAATTTGCTTTGGTCTGACATCGGAAATTGCTCCTACCATGCTGTCTTTCATCATTCCCATTAAAGCATTGATTGGCTTACTATCTCACTTCTTTAAACTTCCTTTTTTCCCATCATTTCATCCCAAAGTGCAACAACTCCTAAGGCCCCTATTAATGCCCCTTCAGCATTACACAGCTTTCATGAGGTCAGACACAGCCCCTTGCTCTATTCACATTTATGTTTCATGAAAGCCCCTTTTGATCCTCAGCTCTGTCAAGCTGGTTGGTAGAGGAATTATATTTCATGGTTTTTCCACACCCCCTCCTCTTTTATTTTTCCTTCTGTTTTTTGTTCTCCTTCTATCCTTTAGAACATGAACTTCAAGAGGAGCCTTCATTCCTCACGGCCATGAAGAATGTGCTAGCTTCAACTTTTATAGAAGCACAGAATAAATTGCAATATGAATTATCTTTATAAAAAGACAATAAATGGTTTGTTAAACAAAACTAAATTAATGAAGGAAAGCATCCTTTCATTGTCCATGGGTATCTAAAAATCCAAACCTATCTGAAAAATTTTTTTGCAGAGGTAGAAGAGCAGGTGGTATTGTAGGATGGTTATAGATAACGTATTTTAGTCTGCCAAGCTCTATAAAATGTATTTCAAAAGCAAAAAGAGGGATGGAGCTCTGTTTGGTTACAGGTTCTTTGTATCTGTCTGATCTCCCTTCATGCTCCCTGTCCAGCTGCTCTGCTTCTTTTCTTCTTCATTTTGGGCTCTCATCAAGCCAACCCATAATGCAAACTTTAAATGTGCAAAAAGGGAAATCTTACACCCACCAGAGTCCTTCTGCAGTATAAACAAGTGTTTCACCTATGTTGTATTCTAATGTGTTAATTCCCATTGCTATAATAAGAATATTTTCCTATGAGAAATCACTATACTAAGAAGCTAATGGTGTATGACTGGTTTCTAACGCTATCTTTCTCTGGGAACTTTGATAAAAATAAGAGATTCAGGGCATTAACAACAGGGTTCTTCATTCCAGAGATAATCTTGTAATAACTATTAATATTAATAAATATCTTCAGCTTTAAGAATAAAGTAGACTGTCCACTTTCAGTGTGCATGGAACAAGCCTGAAACACACAGAAGTGACAGAAAATAAGGCTTCTCATTATTATACATATTTTTCATTTTAACCTTCACCCAACCTGACAGTATCTCTGTGAATTTCATAGTTTGACCACTGCAAGCTGTTCAGAACTGCAAATGTATACACTGAGCTTTCCAAAGCAATAACATACTAATCCAGTGATTAGTCCTGCTGTTATCACAGTGTAAATTGAAAGTAAAAAAAAGAAAAAAAAAGCCCAAGCCCCCAAACTTCCTCCTTTTCACAACGGTTTAGCTAGCCTGCAGAGCATCATATCACTAGCTGCTTTCTGTAAAGAATCAATATTTCTACTAGAGGTTATGAACTCTTTTCTTGCTTGCCTGATGTCATCAGTGCCTTAGTACACAGTGCAGGGTAATAGCTAAATCTCAGTCTCCCGAGTCTAAGAAGTTACGGTGTTCACCACTGACCAGTGTGTTAGACCCCTGGATCCCAGAACAGGGTCTGATTACTGGGTAATACATACCACAGAGATACGGCTTATGGCCAGACATAAGCCAGGTGTGAGCTGGGGGCTGCATATGCACGTTAATGCACCTATGTCCTTTTTTCTTTTAAGGGCATCAGGGGCACAGAACTTTCCTTCAGTGATGTGTGACTTCCAGAGCAGGCTGGCTCGCATCCATGCCTTTCAGAGGCAGGTATCAAGCCTGCAGCTGTCTGCTGCTGTTCAAGAAGACAAGCCAAAGCACGCCAAACTATGATTATCCAAATGGGCTAGACTGAAATTTAAAGAATGGGATCTTTTTGTAAAAAAATATATAGCAAGCTCTTTCTCACCCTGTATACATTTGTGCCCGCTGTTAATGAAATTTCAAGGATGACTGTAGGGTAATGTGTACGCCATTTTCAGAAATACAGACCTACGGTGTAACATACTAATGGGAAAGCCTTGATTGTGTGTTTCAGGGTTAATTATCCTAAGGGCTGAAAATAAAGATAGCACCCTCCAATCAATCACAGCTTTCCTGGATATGAACAAAACAGGAAACATAACTGTAATGAAAGAGCAGGAGATTGGAGTAATTTAAATGAAAACAGTATATACTTTTTCTCTTTACAAAAAGGGTTCAGAACCTAAGAAGAGGCAAAGGCATAATAAATTTTTTTAAATCTTATGCAAATGCAATGCCAGTGTCTTCAGTAGGGTGATAAATAACCAAATACATTTTCTTTTTATTAAATGTTCTGCAAGTTAATGTGTTTTTGCATTTTAAAATAAGTGTCTGAGGTTTTGTGCAATTAGGTTGGGAAAGCAGGCTGAAATAACATTGTCCTTGTTTATTAGAATCATTATGCCAAAATGTTGCATTACATATGCTTATCTACAGATGCTGAGAGTGAAGTTGTGCTAACTATTCCTGCCTACAGGTGTGTGGGTATTTGGAATCTGAGAAGCCAATATGCAAGGTTTTGCAGAATGGTAATAAATAATGATGGAAAATACATCTATACTGTAAAACAGAGCAAGATAGACCTCCAGTTAACATTATCCATCTGGTATACCACAGAGCAAGCTGCCTCCTGCATATACTAATTTGAGCCTCTTACATCTGAGCTAAGTGCTGTGTTTTCAAGGGCCCTGAGTATATTCATGGACCTTGATTGACCTGACCAGGCTCACCTGGGAACCCCACCCAGGCACCCTCTGCCTGTTGCTCAGGAGTCCCATTTAAGCTCAGCCCTGGGACCTGAGCTGTGTTATAGATGTACCTGTCTTCAGCCCTGGTCTTTGCCAGTACTGACTTGACTTTTGACTTGACTTTTGACTTGACTTTTGACTTGACTTTTGACTTGACTTTTGACTTGACTTTTGACTTGACTTGCTAGTTCTCATTTTTGTGATGATGGTTGGGCTGTTGGTTGAACCTGCCCCTTGGCAACCCTGCAGAGCCAGGCTTCGATCATCTTGCTCAGGTATGCTGGGAAGGCATCTTTGGTGGTCAAGTTGTCACTCCTGCCTGGGTGGTAGTCACTGATGGCTCATGCCATGCCCTCCTCTGTGGAGGACCCCCCCCAATCTTAAAGCTTTGTGACTATGTTGATAGTTTTCCCATTGAGATTAGGATTATTGCATGCCTAGAAGTAACAGATGAAGGAAAAGAGGTAACAAGAAGCCTGACTCCTGGGTGGGAAGTGTTGCTGGAACAAAAAGGGATTGTCTTCTGGAGTTTGTGATTGATGTCTCTGACTTCTTACTCAATAAGTCTGAAAGTTTGATAGACTTCTGTCAGTTTTACCTAGGAAAAAAATCTGTTTCAGTGCTTTTTGAAATACAGGTAAACTTTCCTGGATATAACTTTACCATCTTTCAGAATCTTGTTGAACTCTAACGGACTTGGTAACTTACATTTATATCGTATTGCTTCTGCATAAGCAATGGCTTCATGATGTACAATTATTTATTAGGAAATAATCGCAGAATCAATATGTAGGGCTTGCTTCTCAGAGTCCTAAAGTGCTAGGATATGTAGCAGTGAGCACAAAGAAACAAACAGAGTTGTTATTAAATGCTTAAATGTGCCTGAAAACAGACCTAAAAGAACCCCTCTCCCCATATATACATGATTATCGGGAAGATATAATAAAGTATAAACCGGTTTTCAGTATTTATTAGCTTGGCATACACAGTTCCTTTGTGGCTTTGAGAGTGATTTGACATGTCAAAAATCAAGCTGTTAGTCCTTCATGATATGCCATTTTATGATTTTCAAATAGTTGCTATTGGCTTTTTGTGGTGTTTGTTTTTGTTTTCCATTCTGCTATGTGATGAGTTTAATATCCTTCTGGATATTCCTAATTGCTGATGAAGTTTCATGGAAGTTTCTTGACAAGGGGGATGCGATGAGAGGTTATCCTCTTTCCATGAGGAAAAAATCTTATGAGGACGCCCTGTGAATTATTTCCTGCTTCTGTCCAGTAACTTTAGAAGCTGTCAGTCAGTTCCAGCTAAACTTGATAGTTTCTTTAGGGAAGGAGGGATATTGCAGGGAATATTAGACGCAACAGAGGGATCAGATTTTGTCTGCTGGCTGGAGACCGCATGCACCATTTACATTGTCTGGTAATCAAAGGGGCTGAACCTGGCCTGGTGCTGTACTGTAGCTGACATGAATATGCGTATACTGTAACAGAGAGCCTCTGACCAAAAAAGCTTATAGTTTTAGGGTGAGGGTTTCGCTATATGACAAGGGTAAAGCACCCACAGTCTGCACAATGGTGCATCTAGGTCACTGCTCTCCCAGAGATGGTACAAGACATTACACAGGGAGAATATACCAGCCTGACCTCCGTCTTCCTCCAATCCCCAGCATCACAGTTGAGGCATTACGGATTTGCATCCCTAATCCCTGTTGTCCATGAAATTGTCTAATTGTTTTTTGAACTTAATTATATTGTCTGCCTCCAAGGAGTTTGTTTCCTTCTTTGTTTTGCTACCGTGATGAAGCACAACATTATTTCATACTGAGCCACATATACCAGGGAGCATTGAGTCATAGAATGGTTTGGGTTGGCAGGGACCTTTAAAGATCATCTCGTCCGTCCTCATCTTTCACCACTTTCACTAGATCAGGTTGTTCAAAGCTGCTTTGAACGCTTCCAGGGATGGGGTAGCCACAACTTCTCTGGGAAACCTGTTCCAGTGTCTCACCAACCTCATCAGAAAAAATGTCTTCCTTGTGTCCAATCTAAATCTACTCTCTTTTCGTTTAAAACCGTTGCCCCTTGTCCTGTTATTACAGGTCTTGGTAAAAAGTCTCCCTCTGTCTTTCTTATAAGCCCCTTTTAAGTACTGGAAGGCTGCTATAAGGTCTCCCCAGAGCCTTCTCTTCTCCAGGCTGAACAACCCCAGCTCCCTCAGCCTTTCCTCGTAAGAGAGGTGTTCCAGCTCTCTGCTATGAAGAGGGCAAAAGAAAAGCAGGCCTTTCAGAGAAGAAACAAATGAGACACGTCTGGGGTTTGTGGCAGGGTCAGTTAAGTGGCTAGTCCAAAATTAAATCTCAAGAAGTGAGAATCCATGTGCCCTCATTTCCCACTTTGGGAAGAAAAGAGCAGTGATGTCACTTTGGCTGTCTGGTTTTCTTTTGCGTCACACTATCCTGACTGTTCTTGCATTGAATCATTCTGAGAGATGAATTTACTGTTAGTTTCTTTTTTATTAGCCAAGTTGGTTGTTGTGTTGGGTTTTTTTGTTTTGTTTTCTAGTTTGTCCTTAAATCTTATTCTCCTGGCCAGGAGATTTTTAACAGAATATAGATCAATTCTGTGGCACTTGCACAGAGGGAAGATCCTCTTAAATTATGTCTCAGTTTCCATGGGAAGGCAGGAATCTGGTATAAAAGAACACTTTATTGCATCATTGCTCAAAACTGGAGACTGTTGGAACGCTTTGACTGGAGCTAAGTGTTTAAAAAGGCTCCCTCTACCACCCCCCCACCCCCCCAAATTAACAGCTCTCATAATTTTTTTTTAAAGCAAATTATTTTAGAATTAAAGGAAGCCTCTAATTTTTTTTATAGCTCAAATGTAGAACCTCTTAAGGAGTAAATTATCTGTTTTCTGAACAAAAAAACCTTACCTTAATTTCATTGTTGTAATTAATTCTTTCCCATACTCTGTAAGCAACTATAACTATTTAATCGAGAGAGTGACATTTTCTGATATTGATTTGCTTTTTTACTTCCAAAATTCCAAGCAAGAAATTGGTATTTTGACATACTGGTCAATAAGATGCTGTGTGACTGTTCAAGAGATCCATGAGGGAAAATGTCCACAAGTCTGACTACTGTTTCATGCTGAATTTCCTCCTTTCTAAAGTAAGAGTACCTGTTTTTAATCAAGACTTGAAGTCTGAGTAACAAACTGTCTTACCCAGTCTTGCAGCAGCAGAATCAAATGTTGAAATTCATGATGAGGAAGCAACACCAGGTTTTTGAAATGGGGTGCTTCCCAGCTGCTGAGTCGAGGTGTGGGGAAAAAAATGGGAGCCCTGAAGTGCTCCAACAGCTCTTCCATGAGAGTGACTGGAGTGTAGGACACCAAGGCAGACCACTGAATTCACCTGCCATGCGTACTAAATGTAGCCTAAGTATCCTTATCTTCACTCCTTATATACATGGGTGTTTTATGAGCTGTAATCAATATAGTGCTTTTCCACAGCCTGTATGTAGTAAGTGCCATAATCTCCAGGTAAAGGGATTTTTTTTTTCATTTAAAAAAAAAATCATACCTTGTGACACAAATATGGATTACTTTTAATTTTTTCTTAACTTTACTGCAGAATGCTAATGGTTTTGATTTATTCTGCGTACTAACTGGATATTCACAAGCCTCACTTCTAAGTGAAGCTCGAATGTACCAAGGAATTCATAGGCTGAATCTAAGCAATCTTCCTTCAAAGAGAGACACAGTTCTCCGAGTCAATACTTCTCTCTTCAATGCTTTTTGCTAAATGATGCCAGGCAGCAGAAACCACAGCATGGTTTGGCCAGAAGACTCTTGGGGCAGGGGGGGAGACTGGTACAAAGCTAAGATTTTCTTTTTTTTTTTTTTTTTTTTTTTTAACACAGTTCCAGCAGGAGTTTCTGTGCCTTCTTTGAATGTAGCAGGGTCTTTTGGCTCAGTCCTTTGGACAGAGGTTGTACCAACTTAAGCCATTAAAACTGATGCTGACATTCTGTTATTTTCAGTTAAGTCTTTTATTCCCAGGAGTGTGCTAATCCATCTGAGGACGAAAATATGGTAAATAAGTGTGCACATAGCTGAATATTAGAGGAAGGCTAGACAATGAAAAGCAAAAGCCCTCTTAGAGGGTGACTTCATTTCTTCTCCCTAGCATTGCTGCCAGAGAGAAAACAAAATCCTGCCATCCTTTACCTCCAACAGTTTGTGCTTTATCCAAAACCGATTGGGGAAACTACAAATAAAAGGATTTTCCCTTACATGATTCAGTATGTCTTGTATCTTTGGTAACTGCCAGTGTACTTGTGAGTTTTCCACAACATGTGACAAACGGCAAATCACTTGAGCCAAGCAAATTATCAATATTCATTTTACTGGTAATTTGCTTTGTTAGGGGTTTACATTAAGTGCTTCAAGAAATGTCAGTTTGTGTAGGGTTCTCTTTTCTGAGTTTAATTTTCTTGACATTGAATAACTTACTTTCTCACAGTTGTCTGTGTGCTACTCCAGCATGTTTAAAAGCTGCAGCTTTTACTCCTTATTGTTCATGTTAAGACAATTTAATTAGCTGACCTTTCTACTTTCTTTTAAGACAATATTAAGTGTTGTAATTATTTAGGTTTTTCAAACATTTTCACAACCATATATTGATTCCAATTAATGTTTCTTTCTGACTAGTTTTAATTCTATCAAATTTATCTCTACCATTGAATTGCTTTGTTTATACGTTTATCTGCAAAGAACTTACTTGGGTTTATTATTGCTTCTTCCCCTGTGTGAGTCACCTTCTTTTGAGTAAGTTGTCAGTAGAAAACTGTCTTCCTGACTTCAGTGTGTTGGAACTGCACTTTGGGGAAAAAATAGGTAATTTCTTGTACTGAAGATTTCTGGGAAAATCTCAGCTCCATTAATTAGATTTTTGGCCTCCTGCATCTTTCCAAGTTTTTTGGGTTTTGTTTGGTTTTTTTTTTGTTTTTGTTTTTTTTTTTTTTCCCCAGCTTTACCGGTTTCTTGATCTCCATTCTTCTTCTGCTTATTATTTTCCTTTACAGTAGCAACTGCAGGCTTCATCAAATTGAGGGCATCATTGTGTTAAGAATTTTGGAACTGCAGTGCAAACTATGTCCTTGCAAACTATGCTATGCTAACAAACTATGTTAAAGGACATATCTATGATGTAATGGACATATCTAATGTTGATCATCATTAAGGTGGATTGCTGCTCTCTAAGATACTGACATGGCTGCCACTACTGCAGTGAGTGCTTTGTAGTATCATCTGTAACTTATTGCATGTCCTCAGTGGTGTGAATATTGAGGAATTCCAGCTACTAACTTTATATCTTTTAGTTGTCTAAAAGATTTTACTCCGGATAAATCAGCAAAAAATCATTCATGCAATCTGCATCAAAAGGCAAACTGAACCTCAGCCAAAACTTCAAACTAATTAAATTATCTGTAGAATTTCCTGTGTGCTACTCAAACACCTTTTAAAAACTTTGTTGGGTAAAATCGAGTAGATATAAGTATCTTTTTTTTTTTTTTCTCCCAAATGGCATTTTTTTAATCCTATAGCAAGCAAAAAACTTGCCAGGAATGACTGGCATTTTAGTGAGTGTCAATGGAAAAGTCTGCTTTGCATTTGGGATCCAATGAGCAAACTGCAATGAATTCAGTTTAAAAGAACAACTAAGCGACATTTGGTCAAATTTGGAACACACAAAAATCTCAAAGTAACTCCTCAAGGTAGAAGAAATCTAGTGTTGTCTCATCCTGCTTTGTATCTCCTGAGATTTAAGTAAATTCTCAGTCTTCATAGAAGAGGGCCAGATCATCTATCACTTTGTCTGAACAATAAAAACCTTATACATTACACAGTAAATGAGTGTTATGGTGGATGTTAAGGAACATGCTAAAGCAGGGGGTTTATGTAAAAGCTCGTGGAAAAGGATGTGTGTTTGGATGAAAAGCATTGAAAAGCGTTGTGGTTTCAGCCCAGCTGGCAACAAACCGCTACGTGGCGGCTTGCTCACTCCTTCTCCCCACACCCGCCCCGTGGGATGGGGAGGAGAAAATATAAAGAAATGCTCGTGGGTTGAGACAAGGACAGGGAGGGATCACTCACCGCTTATGGTCACGGCAAAAGACAGACTCAACGTGGGGGGGGGAAAAACAAAATCAATTTAACTTACTACCAATCAAATCAAAACAAAGATAATGAGAAGTAAAACCACATCTCAAAACGCCTTCCCGCACCCCTCCCTCCTTCCTGGGCTCAAGTTTACTCCCGATTTTCTCTCCCTCCTCCCCCCAGCGGCACAGGGGGACGGGGAATGGGGGTTGGGGTCAGTCCCTCACACCGTGTCCCTGCCGCTCCTTCCTCCTCAGGGGCAGGGCTCCTCGCTCTGCCCCTGCTCCGGCCTGGGGTCCCTCCCACGGGAGACAGTTCTCCATGAACTTCTCTGACATGAGTCCTTGCCATGGGCTACAGTTTTTCACAAACTGCTCCAGTGTGGGTCCTTTCCACGGCCTCCAGTCCTTCAGGCACTGACTGCTCCAGCGTGGGCTTCCCCACGGAGTCACGGCCATCTTGGGGGGCACCCACCTGCTCCGG
>JAVKLA010000026.1:21958507-21974232 GCA_034782735.1 Sagittarius serpentarius
ACTTGGAGCCCGGGAAGCTTCTGGCAGCTTCTCACAGGAGCCCCCCCTGCAGCCCCTCCCCCGCTACCAAAACCCCACCATCAAAACAAAAAGGTTTATTTGGTAAGAGACTGCTGCCCCAACTTCTTCATTACAATCAAGTACGCCAAGTCCAACAGATGATGAGCCAAGACTCACCAGTTAGAGTGAAAATTTTTAACTGGTGAAGTCTTTTCTTAGCCTTGCTGAATATGACTGGGACAGATTCCCAGGACACCAGACACCCCATCAGGGCATGTTGGAGTCCAGGGTAAGTGACAGTGGCATCGGTAACATTTTAAGGATAGAGGTTCCTGCTGATTCTGACAAGAATGCTCAGCGTCCTGCAGTGAGTGTACTTGTTCATGCTTGAGAGAGTAAAGTGGAAGCTGAATGCCTTCTATTTCAGACTTTAATTGCAAGGAGCTGAGGGTTGGATGGCTGAGGGAAAAATGGTGCTTTAGCATCGGGGGGATCCTGGAGGAACTTTCATGGAGTGCTTATCGGATGCCTTGGGGGGACAGGGAATGAAATAATAGATTGAAGGAAAATAAATAGCATAAAAAGCTTTAAGGTGGCAACAGTTTTCGAATGCAGAGTGTGGGAAATGTAGAATTATTACTGGTGTCGATATTTTCTTGGGTTGTCTATGACACCAGCTGCGATAGAAATAATTAAAAGGATTGTGTTCATCTGGAAAATGATGTAGGTGGTGCATCAGAGATGATCCCCCTTGGAAAGGCTGGGGAGCGAAGGAACTCCTCTGTAGGCTCAGAAAAAATTTTTCTTCCGTGTACACTTGTAAAGTGCAGGGTTAGGAGACAGCACTCTGCAGTGATTTGCATGTGAGGTACGGATGGTTTTACATTGTACTGTTGTAGGGTAATATAGGAAGAATCTTTGACTGAGAAGTGTATTTTAATGTTGATTTTGATGCTATAACTACTAATACAGAAACAAGAATGCTCATTGTTTGGGAAATCTAGCATGAGCCCACACCTTCATTATGTTACTGCATTTAAGACACACAGATAAAGTTAAAAAAAATCTTTAGTACTTTAATACTCTTTAATACTTGTATACAACTCTTGTCTGGTGGCAACAATCCTCTTCTGAGAAGGGGCAGCATGACAGGCTGCCTGTATACAGTATACAGAAAAGATGTATCTCACGTGGTATGTTGTTGATATTGCAGAAATGGATTCTTGGAAAACAGCAGGCAAAGACACTCAAGTTTGAGAGACTATTTTTCACTCCCCCTTTAAACAGTTGTTTTAAGTGAGGCAACAGCAGGACAGATGTGACTGCAGAGGTGTTGTCCTTACAAGTACATGCATCTTCCACATTATGACTGAAGCAAGGCTGGCTAAGCCCTTACCTAGCTTAAATTGGCAGGTTCGTTCCTGTTATATTGATAGAGATTTTACTTCACCTCCTGTTCTGAGATGCCTTTAAGTGTATATGGCTTTTTTATACTTGTGGGAGAAACCTTTCTGTCCTATCTGTATGAAGCTGAGACACAAAAATGCTGACTGATTTGCCCAAAAGAATATGAAGGATATGAAAATAATTCAACTATCTTGACTTTCCAAATTCTTCTTTAAATACCAGACCTCTTTGTAAATGCTATGAATATTTTTGTGGGCTGTTACAAAAATACTACAGGCTTTACCCTGTGATAGCATCTCCTTTCCATGCTTGCTTTTGTTTTATCCTGCCTAGGTTATGTTATTACAGACTTTCTTTACCATGTAGACTTAGAAGCTTTGTCACAGGGACTTGAATGCTTTATTTTTAACACTTGCCTGCGGTAGCAAGATTCCTGTTCTTGCAGGAAGTTTTTTAGGTGTGATTTGTTTGGTTTTAGAGCACACTGATTTTCAAAGCATTTTGTAACTTTTGCATAATGTGCAGAATCTCCAGCCTAGGTTAAGCCAACAGACAAAACTGACCAAAATACCTGGTCGAACTACTGATAAACAACAAAGGCTTTTTTCCTCTCCTACTCCACCTCTTCTTCAAACAACAACAACAGAAAGTTGCTGTTTCCAAAAACCATTTTCAGTAGGGGCGGGGTTTTTAACAAACAAATCCAGTCCATATGGTTGTCAGAGATATTATCTTAAATGCGGAGACAAGAATGAACTCCTCGCCAAACAAGACAATTACACGAAAACATCCGAATCAGTGAACTGCATAATGATTGCAAAGAAAGCAGCTTAACATTCTGTTAGACAAATGTCTTATTGACCACAGCCACAGCTGCTGTTGCTATTGCTGATGTTTGGGAAGGCTGGAGTCACTGGAGCTTCCCTCAGTGTTTGAAGCATCCTGATGCTCTGATTCTCCCAGCCCTTATATATACTGAAGGAGTGTGTCCTTGCTTGTATAGGGTGGAGGGGTGTTATAAGAGATCTCTACCTGGCATACCTCCAGCTTGAAGCAACTGCTGCAAATAAAGCAGATGTCCCAAATATTTTTCATTTAATTGTTTTAATGCCCCTGAATAAGTTTTTGGATCAAGTCTGATTGATTTAGGGTAGTCTGCAACTTAAGTCCTGAGGTTTATTGTACAAAGCATTTTCTGCATTGCCAAGCAATTCTGAAAACAGATTAGAGGACTGAGGTACAACTAAGTGATTTAAATCTTCTGCCCTATCTATCAAGGCTTTGATTGCCTTCAAAAGAAGAAACTATCAGTTAAGGTAATCTAAATTATTAGTGCTTGGAAGATGATTCCTAAGCAAAAAAAAATGGAGAATCAGGGGAAAAAAGTGAGAAGAAACTAGAATAAAGTAACAGAGACATTTGTGTGTTCATTACCCAATAGTTCAGATGAAAATCCCCCCTTAAAGGATGCAAAAATCCTCATACAGTGAATGAGCCACCATTCAAATGCAGTAGAAAATAGTACCACAAATCTTTCACTATGGAGATATAAAACAATTTCAAGCCCTAAAAGAAGAGTCTACCTTGGTCAAATACAGAAGCACATCCTCAGAATTGTTGTCCACTTCTACTGTGAGTTTGCCAGCTCTTTGGTGCCAGGGTAACCTCTTCAGGCTGCTATTGTTTCATGGGGCATTTGCAGCTGAGAGTATGCTATTGTAAGGAATGACAGTGCTTCATGTAATAAGTTGTACTCAAGATGTTAATATGTTAATCCTCGGTGTAAGGGCATGCTAGTAGCTTTGCTAAAAGTGATGAGGATGTGACTGTCAGGCCTCTCCTCTGTGAAGTCTTAGGTTAGATTTTCTGAAAGCAGCAGATCATGCCCTTAACAGCATCCATCATGACCATTACTGGATACTATGGTATATGAGATCACAAGATTAAAGAAAATTGAAATACTCTTCCATCCAAGACTGCTAGAACGTGGCTTCCAACCAGGGGAATCGGAGAGATACCCCACTATTGCCTTTCAAGCTGCTGCTTAGAGAAGTTTGCTATTTTTCTATTAATTGTATGGGGAAGCAATGGAACTTGTTTAGGAAGGTTTAATTTATCACTGTTGTCTTAAATGTAGGTACTGTGGTAAGGGTACATACCTCCAATCATTCATGCTATTACTGTATATGAACTTCCACTGTGTCCATTTCCCCTGACAAAGGATGGCCAACTTATCCAGGAAGAGAAAGGGAGATACACACCACTACTTAACAAAGGGAGAAGGCTTGAAACCAGTTTGTGCTGTTGATTGGTATGGGCCATAATTTGTTGTTCTGTCAAAGAGTCAGCATGCCAGTTGTAGGAATTGATGAGCAATCTTAAAACTGATTGTAAATTGCATCTGACTGATTGGAAAAGTAATCAGCTGAAGCTGAGGGAATCAACACTGGGCATGCAGAGCACTTTCTCCTGCCATCAGGTCATGTAGCTACAGCAAGTTCAACAAAACGGCAGATCTTTCAGTGCACAGAAGAGCACAGACTTGACAGTCCAACCCCATGCAAACACTTCACTTAAGTATCATTGGGTGTTTTGTTTCCCCTGTTACTTGTTCTTGGCTAGTATCCATTCACTCAGAGCCTCTTCAAATGTCTGCTTGTGCACTTTATACAGCAATTTTGTTTTATTGGACATTCATTACAGTG
Source organism: Sagittarius serpentarius (assembly GCA_034782735.1). Taxonomy (NCBI): domain Eukaryota; kingdom Metazoa; phylum Chordata; class Aves; order Accipitriformes; family Sagittariidae; genus Sagittarius; species Sagittarius serpentarius. The sequence continues at coordinate 21,962,620 of JAVKLA010000026.1, forward strand.
CCCAGTTTCTGTGTAAAATTGCTATGTACTTATTAGGAGAGATGTTGGCACTCGAATTACACTTTTTTCTCCAGAGGTTTCCCTGCTTTTTTACTTGCCCATTGAGTGACCATTAATGAAAAGCATGGGCTCCTGGGAAATTATTGCAAAAGAGTTCCCTGCCAGAGTAATGATTTTACTGTGTTTATTTTGATTTCTTGCACATAGTTGGTTAAACATGAGTAGACTCAACAAAAGAATCGTGTAAGTAAGTTAAGTGCTGCATGGCCAGTATACATGGATAAAAATGTGTAATATCTACTTGTATAAAATACATATTTACCGCACACACTTAAGCCTTTTGTGGAGGGCCTTTCTAGACAATGTGAATCTTTTATAAAATGTACCGAGTTAAAATTTGTTGAAGCTTGGTGTGTAGAGTTGCTGAAATATTAGTTGTGCCAACTAATGTGAAAATTGCCCCACCTCTCTAGAATGGAAAATAAGGAAAATTATTAATCCCTTAGAAACAGATCACTGGAGCCATTTCCTGAAATTCAGTTATTTAGAAATTTTTCTTTGTGGGTGTGTGGGCATTGTTTGATGTTGCTGCAATTATTTAAGTAAGAAGATGCAGAAAATAAGCACAAAAAGACAGAAAACATTGGCAGTGCTAAAGGTGTCTGCAACTGAGCTATTCAGGCCATGGTGCGGAACTGCACACTCCACCCAGGACTAGCTCCTCGTGCAGCACGAAGTATTTTCTCACACTATAGAGCACCTGGCCTGTATCTCCTCCAGGTCCTAGTAAGTGCACTTGGAGGGTGTATTTTTATACTTTTTCAGCTCAAAGTGCACTCCAAAAAGGTTAAGTCCTCTGCCACAACTTGCCAGAAGTGCCAGATTTGGCAAAAGCCAAATGTAGATATTGTATGCTTTCAATTGTGGCACTAGATGAATGGGGGGACAGTTGAGAGAAAAAAGCACCATGGATCACTCCTTAGGAGTGTGGGAGGGAAAGAGGACTGTCTGAAACATTTCTCCTGACTTTGTTCTCGGAGAGAGCTAGTTGGTTCCTTCAAAAGCTAAGCCTGAGAGCTAACCAGTATACAGAGCGATGTCGAGGTTCTTAGACTGATGGCCAGGCTTTGCTTTCATTAGCACAGCAAGAGCAGATCAAATAGATTGAAGCAGGTGATGCCACAAATTTATTGTATGTGCTTCAGACATTTCAGGTGGTTTACCTTAGATTAGCTCCAGTCTGATCTGTGGGCAAAATATCCCCCAAAAATATGTAGCCTGAAGCTGTCCAAAATAAAATTATGTCCCTGAATATCTTCCCTTAGAACAGGAGACCTTTCATCAGATCATCCTCAGAAGTGCCATGCTGCCCTTTCATCTGTCTTATGGAGATGATGGTAGGAGTTTGCTTGCTTTTTTTTTTTTTTTTTTCTTTCTGGTGTCATCCCCTTTAGAAGGTGGAATCAAGCTCCATTTCTGTTCTTGCCTCAAGTCATGGTTTATTTCTGTTCCAGATCCTAGCTGTCCTGTTCTTCGTGATTCATGAGCAATACCATGGCATTGTCATCCAGTTCCCCTCTCCTGCCAAGCTCCCGGGTTACTCATTAGACACAGGCAGGACAAGCAGGGAGGGGTAACTCATATGTCCACAGAATATTGTTTGGAGGAAACTCCTGATGACCTGTTACCAATGTTCCTAGACCTCTTTACGGATCACTTTCTTGCACCTTCTCAATAGCTCTGCTCTGTCCCAGTCAGAGGAAGTTTATGGATGTAGGAGCTGAGCTCAGGCTAGTGGAAATGTAGTGTCCTCAGTGCAAAACTGAAAGGTGCAGAGAGGCAGAGTTGAAGGCCTCTCCTATAAGCTGTCACCACAACTTTGCAATAGCTGAGCAAATTTTTGGAAGCCCATACTTAAGCTAAAGAACATGATTTTCACGCATTCCCAAGCTGTGGTCTCTTGACACCTACTCGTAAATGGTTAGCTAGTTTGAGATCGGCAAGTTGGGTGCCATCAAGATAGTTGAGGTCTCCTTAGCCATCATCCAAATACTGTCCCTTCGATTGCCACACACTCCTCCCTCTTATACAAAGCCATCTAGCCTTTACTTTGTGTGCATTCCTGAAGTGTATGAGCACTGCTTGGCGTGATACTCAGTATAATCCAGTGCAGCTGTGACTTCACTTCATTACAAGCCTTGTAGTTTGTTCTGCAGGCCTTGGTGAAACACTTGAGCAGGCTTACACCTGCCTAGGGAGGTTTTGCAGGAGAACATGCAATGTCTGATTGCTCTCATTTCCAGCCAGAAGTGACTGCTTGTTTCCATGCCGGGACAGAGCCTTTTACAGCATTTGGGTACCTGTTGTCAGAAAGGCTGCCTACCCCTGTGCTGCTGCGTGATACTGTACCTGGTCAGCACAGGGGTGCATACACAGTTTGCCTTCGTTCTTTTGCATGCCATGTGGAAATACATAGTTGATAAGCTTAGAGCAAGTGGGTGGTTCGTCACCACTGTCACAAATGCCCTCTGAGTAGAGGATGCTGGCTATGCCCTGCAAAACCTCTGTGAGATTGCAGGAGGGTTTTTCCATCCCAACTGGAAGGGTAAGGACCAGTATCTTCAGCAACTGCATGAACAGTCCTCATCAGAGTTCCAAAACGCTGCCAGCTAGTACCCATGTCATCTTTGCCTTCAGTGCAGAGGGAAATGATCACCAGGCTTCCCACTGAGAAGCAAGAAGCAAACTTGGTGGGATGGCAGATGACACTGAAGGGATAAAAAGCAATAGGTTTTATGTCTGTCTCTTTACCTTTCCCTTACCTTCCAGAGGTGTTCAATCCATAATGTCTTTTGGGCAAGTATGGCTATGCTGAACGTGTCTTCCCTTGCTGTCTGTGCCCTTTCTGACCTTGTGGCATGCCGCTGGGCTGCCTGCATTTGCTGCTTCAGGACCCATCGGGATATCTCACAGGCTGAAGAGTTTGTTAGAAATGCGGCTCATGGGCTGCAGTGTAGAGTTCTGCCGGTGAGAGAGGAGCGAAAGGGGAGATTTGCTAACATTTCATTTCTTCAGGTGAAGGTGGGGTTAGCAGGGGCTATGGGTGAGCGGAAGATTGATAAGTCCTGTCTTAGCTGCTGCCAGAGCTCACTGTGAGGCTGGATAAAGGGTAGAAAGGCGGTGATGGTTAATTAGGTCCTGTAGGGAAAAATCCAGCCTCCTCCACTTTGGCCAAGGAAACTTTTTTTTTTTCCTCTTCTGCAGTCAAACAAGAGCTCTGGTTCCGTGGTCGTCCCCCCGCCACCACGACTTTGTCTCTCTAGCTCTGATAAAAGACAGTCTGCCCTGACCTAATGCCTAGGTTTTGACTGACACCCAGTTCATGTCCTGCTGCTCCATGGCCCCAAATTCCTTGCCACAAAGGATTTTTGTAGCTCAGCTTTTTTTACACGTGTGCATACACTCGTTGTGGATATGTGTGTTTTGACATGTGCTTTTGTGAAAAGGATGTATTTCTGGGAAAGAATGAACAGCGTGAAAAGGTGTATAGACAAACAATTCCTTGTATTCAGAATCAAGGTTGAAAAGAGCTTGATCAGACCTGATATGTTCACAGATAATTGTGCTTTCACAACACATTTCACTGTGTCAGTCATGCTGAATGCTTTTCAGGCATGTTAAGAGGCCTTTGCATTATTAAGGTGCTTCTACTATGTGTAGGTCTGGTGAGAGCTTCTTACAGATTATAAGCTTGCTGCTTTTTCCTCACTACTGCTTAATTTGTATCTTCCCTCACTTTGATAAGCTGGGGAAAAAAAAAAAGCAGGCTTTTCACAACTCTTCAATATTTATGCTGCAGCATATTTTTCCTTGGGACATAGGAAACACTTTTCACGATGATCCTTCAAATCCCATCTTTGCTGACCTACCTAGACATGCCACGAAAAAAAAGAACCACAGTTATTTTCCTTTGTGATATTGATCTTTCCGAGGCAGATGTGCTTTAAGATAGCCTAGAGTAGTACTTGTGCATACCTGCAATAAGCATTTTAAGCCCTGGATATAGAGCCACTTTTGTGCTCTGAACACTCTTTAATGTCATAAACATGATAAAAAATGATAATCAATACGAAATTAAAATCTTTATAATACGTATCTCCAAGAAAAGCTATAACTTTGTGCAGAAGAAGGGATCATGAATAAAAAAATTGGTAAGGTTTAAGCAAGTATAATGTCTTAAATACTTTTTTGTGTCTTCTTTCCATCTAATAAATAAATGTAATTTTTCTAGTTATTTGCTACCGGCATTGCTGCTTGTAATAGCAAATCTTTCCATGGAGAGAAGATCCCATGATTTATTGAACCATTTGTTTATAGGGACCTTGCTGGGAGATTTCTAGCCAGTGGCTAAAACTGCTCTGGCAGCTAATTATAAATGCTTTAAAAATCAGTGAAGGAAATATTATTAGGGCCACATTTATAGCCTAAGAATACTAAACCTGGAATGTAACTTGAGATTGTATATCTAATGGTACTTAATACTTGTATTACAATTGCATCCAGAAATTCCCACTGAAGTCAATGTCTCATAGTTCATTATAAAATCTTGTGAGGCTTGGAAGAAGCACGTGGCTTCCTTTCCCCTCCTTCCCGCCACAGCTTGCCCCTGAACTACACTACTCCCCAGTAGTACTTTATACTATTTTTCTATCTCTTTCGGTGTATATTTTGTGATTCATAATGGATGATTAATAATGGGGTTTAGAGCTCTTCTATCAGGACTGTGTTTACTTGGTAAATGAGAGAGGATTTATTGCCTAAAAACAATGGTGTATAGTAGATATAGTATAAATACTGGACGTATGACAAGTGAAACAAGACAGCGTGTGGGATAGATGAGAAACTGAACAAAAAATACAATGACATGGAAGAATGTCTAGAAGGAGAGGCATGGGGAAATGAAGCATCTTATTTAGGATCACATAGCAGGTCAACGGACAAAGAGAGTGAATCCAGGCTGTCTGATCCCCAGCTCAGAACACCAGATTACACTGCATTCAGTGCAGCTTTGTGTTGTTGCAAAGCAACCCCAAAAAAGTAGTGATCAGGTTATTCCAATCCTGCATCAAATTACCAAGAGAGAAATTCCCATCAAGGAAATGTGTGTATTTCATCCTTTCAAAATGAATTTGGCCCAGATGATTGCAATTAAATGAGAACTTTGTTACAAATATTTTGTACTACAAAATATTGATTTTACATAATAGCCAGGATGTGTTCCTAACAAGTCTCACTCTTTTTATGTATATAGATGTATGAAAACGTGGTTTTGATTAGGACAATTGAAAGCATTCCATCTTCTGTATATGCTTTCTGGTTTTGAAAGATTAATTACTGGCTAAAGAGTGCGGTTTGAAAGTTGCCATTATAAACCAGTATTGTCTCCAACACCAGGTGCTAAATAACTGTGTAGGGTGGTAGTTTTCTAGGTCTGGATGCTGCAGCAAATACCGTTTTGGCACAGTACTACTCTTGTGGCTCAGGGTAATTTTTGTGCCATTGTATGAAGATTTACTTGCCTTTAGGGCTGAATTGTTTAGAGATACACCCTTAGTTTACTAGCTTTTGTCTGAAGAAGCTGAATTGGAAGTCACCTTTCTCAGGAGTAATTGAGTCTCCTTCCTGCAGCCCTTTTTCTTCTGGGAAGAAGGCAACAGTGGAAAGAACAGGTTCCCAGCTACTGAGATGTTTTTACCTGTCTCATGGTGGGGAAAACGTTGGCTTTGTGTAGGAGCATTGTACAACTGAATGGTAATGCGTGTGCAGTCAGCTGATGTGGAAGGGGCTGTAGGACATGGTTCTCCCCTGCTCTTATAACCACCAGTGTGGCAGAGACGAAATGGTCAGCCTCACTAATCTGGCCTTAGCGTTACAAGGCTGAGGGGTCTTGATGCTGTTTCGGACATTGGGCTCTAACCTTGGGGCTATCATAACTTAGGTAATAAATGATGATGATAAAAAAGCAAAGTATTTTTCCACAAGAAATGCTGAGTATAAGTAAACTATTGTAATTAACTGCCCTATCATTTGCTTTTATTGAATCACAGAATGGTTGAGGTTGGAAGGGACCTCTGGAGGTCCATCTCGTCCCCCTGCCCGCAGGCAGGGCTACCTAAAGCTGGTTGCCCAAGACCGTATCCAGACAGCTTTTGAATATCTCCAATGAGGGAGACTCCACAACCTCCTTGGGCAACCTATCTAAGTGATTAACGTGAGCATTGTGCAGTGCTGACCAAAGGTGTTATATAGAGGAAGTAACGGATGTTAACATGCTTGCACTTTCTGTGACATTTTAGTGAGCTCTCTTTGGACCAGGAAGGATTAAAAATATGACCTATAATAAAACCCCAATAAACTCTGCTTCAGCCACTCTGCTATGTCCCTCGAGGTGATACTGGTCTCCCCACTGAACCCACTCCCCCATGCTGAAGCAGAGAGCTAATTCTCTCTGCACTTATGAAAAAGAGGTTCAAGTCTTTCCCCGTGGCAAGGCTGCTTTGAGAAATAGGGCCAAAACCCAGCATTTCAGGTTACTCAATGACAAGAGCACCGTGGAAGCTTGCCAGCTGATTAACTCACTGGACTCCTACAGAGTTAAAGCCAGCATGGTGCACAGTCTTGCCAATTTAGTAAGTGTTTCACTATCCAAAGGTCCTACTAATCCTCAGGGATCTAGACTGCTCTATTGCTTTTGACCAAGCAATGGCAGCATGACAGTTGTCTAACAAGTGTGTGGCTTGTGAATGGTAATGTTTATCCCTAAAATGGCAGATCATGTGCTCTGCACCTCCTGGATACTTTCTGACTCATAAATTTCTGCTGACCAAAAAGAGTTGCAGAAACAGAAGTATTTAGGAAAAGCCACACCGTGAAGTGAATTGGTATGCAAAATGCAGTTCCTGGAACTGCTGGACCATAGAAATATCAGCAACAACAGGAAAAATAGCAGGGTTTATTAAGACTGTGCTCACATTAGCTCTCTGTGCAGCGTGTCTGGGGTGTACATGCAGTACAGAAGTTCACTTTTTCTGAATAACACCAGAAGGCAAATCAGAAGCTAACTGCAGTGGCCTGGAGGTTACATCACAACAGAGGTACGATCAGCCAGCTGAGCCGTATAGGTGTCAGCCCATTAAGCTGAAAGAGGAGGACTGTGGAAATCTTTAAAGGCTTGGTTCCTGTATCTCTAGCACATGCACTCCCTGTTACTTACAAAATTTATGACAGAAAGTGCTGCTTCTGAAGATATTCATGTCTCTTATGCTGGATGAGCAGTTTAGGGTTTGAGTGTGAGACTTAATAGGAGATTATTAGGTTCTGTATAATTCTACTGTAACTAGATCATTTTACATCTTGTTCCCAGGGCAATATATCTGCAATGAACGGTACCCAAAATTAGAAGTCTATCACATACTGTACTGAAATATGCTGTAGCGTTTCACAGGGGTATAGTACAAGTCATAAGGTATCAAATCCTTAGTTCATCTCATTTTCTATTGCCTTCAATAGTAGCTGCAGAGAAGTAGCTACAAAAAATACGTGCTGAAAAAGATAAAAAAGCCTGCTTACTTCCAAAAGACTTGCTATTAATAGCTAACAGACATTGGATTAAATTATGGGGTTTTATATCCCTACCCAAAACTTGCATCATTAAGTCAGTAGTGTTGTTAGTCATATAACTGTCCAGTCTCCCTTTGTATCATGCAGCTGTGTATTGCACAGCCTAATTATTCATTGTTTAGAAATAATCAGCAATTGTCCCTTTTTGTTTGATTGAAGGCCTCCTTTATGCCAGGGGGGAATAGTAGTCCCCATTCCTCCTGCCACACAGCATTTGTTTTTTCGCACTTTATTATGTCCCCTCTTGCTTGCTTAATTTCTCCGGGAAATAACACTATTCCTTGCAATCTCTATTCATGGAGGAGGGCTTTATTTCATCTCCTAATCATTCCCATTATCATTCTTATAGAAACCCCCACCCCTGTTTCTCCTGCAATTATACCGCCCTCTCTCCTAGTTATTCCACATTTGCAGATTACTTTTGACATCAGATGCTCAGTTGTCAATGCACAGCAGTATCCACTCCATTCACTCAAAACGTTATCAGATATTGCGACTGTCTGGCTTGCTGGCCAAGCCCTATGTAAGAGGCAAAATGGCTATAAGAAGCAGCAAAAAGTCTCAAAGACAGAGGAACACTGTTACCATCCAAGCGCTTTAGCCATCCTCTGCCATTAGGCTGAAGTGACTGACTTGAGGCTGCTGAGCCGTGTCTGACGCAACATTTCAAGTGCAGCTCCCTTGGCTGTGCTGGTCGATATGGGCTATAGAAAGGCTGTGGTAGCACTGGGGATTTGGAAATAAGTGAAATTAATGCCTGTGGAAGAACTGAAGCACCCAGACTGACAGTCGCTGGTCATCCCTACTCGTGGAGATACCCAATACCCTTAGCTCACTAAACCCAGCAAAATATATTGTGGCTTTACCCATGTGGGTGTTTTGAAAGGCAGAAGTTTGACCATTGTCACAAAACACTGGCACAGGAAGAAGAGCATGGCCATATTTCGTCATTTCCCAGGTTGCCACACCACTGCGTGGCTCCATACCATTTTCCACACTATTTTTTAATCTTGTCAATTCTAGCTAATAGTTCTAGTAAGAAAAGTTGTATGTGAAACTTTTTCTCAGTGTAGACAGTGGCTGCATTTAGGCTTGTTTCCTATAATCTCTTAAAGAGGTTTGAATAACAGAAAATGAAGAAAAAAATTGTGTGGACATAAGTTATAAAAATTAAGTGATACTTTTTTCCCCACTTCTTTTCAGTATAAAAATAATTTTAAAAATCTTTGTTTTTAACAGTTCCCTGAAATTTTCTAATAGGCAATTTAAAAAAAGATAAAACCATTTTTAATTGTTTTCCTGCTGTTCCCATAATATGCCAAAACAAATGCAAAGTATTATTCATGTACCAAAGACTATGGAAAAATAAGGGTTTTTTTGAGAATGCTTTTCATTCTGTTTTAAAATATTCTTTGTGTATATTTTTGTTTTATTTTTTCATGGTTAACAAAATTAAAGAGAACTATGTCCATGAAATTATTCATTCCCCATACATTTTCACAAAATGTGGATTTTGATTGAACTTTTGCAGTAAATGATGTGCCAAATTCCAACAGGCTACAACTTTTTTTAATTTTTAGTCCAATATCCAGAACTTAGGTGCTTCTTAGACGACTAGTATTCTGGTAGGATGTGGAATGGACAGTAAATTTAAATTCAGATCATTCAAACAATTTCGATGCTGTTTGGCGATGCAAAAACTTTTCGGGATGTGTTGCAGGACTGTCTGCCTATGTTCTCCTGTCTATGATCTTATAAAACACCTGATTTCTCCCAGAAAGAAACACGCTTGTTATCGTAACTGCATATTTCTTAAGATTGACCAGTTGTCTGTCTTTCCACTTTTAAAAGTACCAAGTCCTTCATGTGTTAAAAGCCAAAATCTAGTTGCGAAGGACTCAATCCAAGCAAATTTTAAATCTTGTTTATGTTCCCATGACCATACACTTCTGTAGACAATTCTGTTTTCATAACAAATACATTTAACCTTCAAGAAGCCAAGAAGCACCACAACAAAATCCTTATTTTATATATTGCCTTCCAAAATGAAAACCTATTCAAATACTATTTATAAATTTAAATACCATTTTGTAGCATACCAATGATCTTTGAATTTTTCTGATGTAAAATCAAAGAGAGGCCAAATTAGAGATCACATCTTGTTTTATATGACTGCATCAATCCATTTTCCCTCAATCATTATGCAGTTTTTTCCATAGTATCACATATGAAAAGGAGCTTTCTGTTCCATTTTGTGAAATTATGAACGTAATTTCTTTCTAATTTCTCTTCTCAGAATTTGGCTTTGTGTGATACTCTCAAAATGGTTTAACAGCACTAAGTATCCTAGTGTGAAGCACTTTACTGCTTTGTATTTTCAATTTTTCTAATCACGATAATTTCTACTGCTTTGCACCCATGTTCCCTTCTCTCCTGTCTTTATCTAATTACACTGTAATTAATATTCTCTATTCAGTAGAAGTCTATGCAGGCACAGGAGTCTTCATAATTTACAAAATTAACGCTGGCCCCACTGCATTAAACAAAATTCTTCCACTGAGTTCAGAAAGGTTGAAATTCAGCCCATACATGTAAAAAAGTAAGGCAGAGTAGTTTGACCACCTACGTAGTAGTTTTTAGTCTAGAGGTTCTTAATGGGCATATCCCTTAGAAAGACATCTAAACTTGCTCTCAAGACTCCCAAGTGACAGGGGAGGCACCACCTTCTCAGATTAAGTTATTTCCCCGCTTAATTATTATTAGTTTTACAGTATTGCTATTTATTCCTCAGCTGAATATTTCTAGCTTAAAAATCTGCATGTTGCATCTTGCTATTGGCTTTGGGGGATTATTTTTCTTTTGTTTTGCTATTTTAAAGACCTTTCACTACAGGAAATTGTATCCCCAGAGAGATACTTATGCATCTTATTAATTTATATGTTTCTTCAAAATTTTGATAAATATTTTCTCTGCAGTGTGATTCACATAACTTGCTGGATATTATGAACCACCTTATGTATGGACTACCTTTCCATCTTTTCCTTAGATGAGTGGTTGAGTTGTAAGGGTTGCCCATATATCATGCCAGTGTTATTTATGATTACTATCGCCCATGGGTGAAAATGTTTTGCTGGGAAAAAAAAATTAAAAATCCTGTGAAATCCTATGAATCTGGAAGGAGCACAGAGAGCAGCTAAACCAATTTTTTTTTTTTTATTTTTTTTTTTAACTTGCTTAATATAAAACAAGCTAGATAATAATGCTTATGAGCTCAGGCCTACACACTGAGAACAACAGCACCAAACCTCTGTAATGTATCCTTTACTGTAAATTTTGAATCATAAAATCATAGAATCATTTAAGTTGGAAAAGACCTTTAAGATCACCAAGTTCAACTGTGAACCTAACACTGCCAAGTCCACCACTAAACCATGTCCCTAAGTCTACACATCTTTTAAATTCATCCAGGGGTGGTGACTCAACCACTTCCTGGGCAGCCTGTTCCACTGCTTGATAACCCTTTCGGTGAAGAAATTTTCACTAATATCCAACCTGAACCTCACCTGGTGCAACTTGAGGCCATTTCCTCTTCTCCTATCACTTATTACGTGGGAAAACAGACCGACCCCCATGTCTCTACAGCCTCCTTTAAGGTAGCTGTAGAGAGCGATAAGGTCTCCCCTCGGCCTCCTTTTCTCCAGGCTAAACAACCCCAGTTCCCTCAGCCGCTCCTCGTAAGACTTGTGCTCCAGAGCCCTCACCAGCCTCATTGCCCTTCTCTGGACACGCTCCAGCACCTTCTTGTAGTGAGGGGCCCAAAACCGAACACAGTATTTGAGATGCAGCCTCACCAGTACCGAGTACAGGGGGACGATCACTGCCCTAGTCCTGCTGGCCGTGCTAATTCTGATACAGGCCAGGATGCTACTGGCC
>JAVKLA010000026.1:21977786-21997650 GCA_034782735.1 Sagittarius serpentarius
CCTGCCTCACCAGGGTCTTCCCCAGGGGCTGCAGGGGAATCTCTGCTCCGGCGCCTGGAGCACCTCCTGCCCCTCCTTCTGTGCTGACCTGGGGGTCTGCGGAGTTGTTGCTCTCACATGTTCTCACTCCTCTCTGGCTGTGGCTTCTGCACCCCAGTACTTTTTTTCCTTCTCAAATCTGTTATCCCAGAGGCGCTACCACCGTTGCTGATGGGCTCGGCGGGTTCGTCTTAAAGCCAGCTGGCATTGGCTATATTGAACACAGGGGAAGCTTCTAGCAGCTTCTCACAGAAGCCACCCCTGTGGCCCCCCCCACTACCAAAACCTTGCCACATAAACCCATTATATAATGACACGTATATAGTTATACTTTTATATATTCACTTTTTATTTTAGTATCATATTCTTGGGTTTTTTCTCTCAGATTCATTTTTAGGTAAAGAAACAAGTGGTCAGTACCTGTTATTTTATAAGAAATCCATAATTTCATAATGGTATTTGATTCTTGCATAATTAAAAAATCAAAGTAGTATAAAAATTCCAGTTATTAAGATTGGAATTTTTCTTACATAGTGAAGTTTGATCAAAACCCATTAATTTCATTAGCTCTAAATGTTTCTACTAAGTATCTTGAGCTTGACAAAACTTTGACTGAATTACAGGCTGAGTTCCACTGAAAGATTGCCCACTTTCCTGTCGAGATACTGAAGTGGCTGGGTTTTAAATAGTCTTTACAAACTTAGATCCAGGAACCCAGACCTTACAGAGTCTACATTTTCAGAGGGCCTCTTTTCCTGTCTTTGCCAGAAGGCTATGTTACATGCCTGGCAACTCAGGGTGCTTTGGAGACATGCCACCTACCACAGTCCTCATTTTCCTACTTTTTGAGTTCAATAATGCTTATTGTCCTGGTATTCTCAAGTGGTCATGGGACAAAGAGTCTGTAGACTCTGAAACCAAACTCGCATGTCATCCTGATAACTATAAAGCCTTGAACCTTCATGAGGTAGTGAAAGCAATTGTCATTCTTGAGAATTTTCACAGTAAGCATAACAAGCAGTTCAAATGCATTCAGTTCACTAAGAAGCTAGTGTGCTGCTGAGAAAGCACAGCTTCAGAATTTCCTTGGTTTCTAAAACCATTTTATTTTCGTTGTTGCAGATTTTTAAGTGTTTTGTAATTAGAATAAAAGAAAAAAATACAAACTATTAAACTGAAAATAATGAATTTCAAAGCTTGAGGGAATTTCCTTGTGGCCTGCAATGACCTGCTTTCTTATTTGATTTTTCTCCCCCCCTAGGAATAGGGTGGGGATTAGCAATTTTCTTTACTCTCCTTTTGAAACTCTTTTCTCCCCTGATCTTAGTTTTATATGATACAATTTTGTAAGTGTTTGGGAGACAAAGAAAACACACTGTTTTCTTTCTTCCTTGTTAATTGTTTCATCTTTGTACTGCTTTCAATCCTTCCTGAAGAAAAAGGAAAAGAGCAAACGTCTTTGTAAATCTACTCTGCATCGTTGCTGGGCTACTAATGACTGGAAAAGATAAATTAGCCGAACTCAAAATAGTCTAGTGCTCAGCAAGTCAGAACCCGAGAGATAAAATAGCAGTAGTGAGAGAATAATTTTGGACCATTATTGGCTTATAACAGGCTTGAATTATTATACTATTCCTTACTAGTCTGTCTGTACTGATCGTGCCCTAGATGCTGGGTACTGAAGCACTAACCCTGTGTGCTTTAAACTTTCATGGGTCTAAACAAGTTCTTAGTACCTGGCAGATACTCTCCCCTGATTGCTGCCCGTTCCATCATGGTTTACTTGCCTTTTGTTGGTAGGGGTTTCTACTGAATTTTTTCTGGATGTCATGCAAACAACAGAAACAACATCATGGGTAAATAAACCCCAAAGCTAATAGGTTTTGTCAGTTCAGTTTGACATAATTACACAGCATACACTGCTTCGAACAAACAGGTGGTTAAGCTGTACATAGGCCTGTTTTCCAAATAGGAACACCTATAGCTTTTCATTTCAGTGACTTTGATGCTTTTCATAAATTGGGTATTATATATATACTGCTGTGACTGTCTTTGTCGTTGTTTAGGTGAGATTCATGTGATGAAATTTAGATATCTGCTATGTATGCTAATCACTGTATACTCCCGTTAAAGTCAAAGGCGGCAATTCATGTGTATGACTACAGCAAGTCAGTCACCCTCAGCGTGTGACTGTCCCACATGTAGATGTCTGTAACATGGATACTTAAAGATAAATCCCAGCCTGGCTTTCTGTGGTGGGGAAAAGATTTACAAAATGAAGTGGAAACAGCATCCACCAGAACATAGACATGAGAATGTGCCCAAACAATAGGTTTATCTGGGTATTTGCATATATTCATTTGGGGCTTCCTACCTCTGGCTTTCCCCTTAATACATATCCTAAACAACCTGCAGTAATAATGATGAAAGTTTATCTTCCTGTGTGTCTTCAATATAATTTTAATCTTCTTTAACATGGTTCAAGCCTGTTCACTTTTTCCTTCCGAGATAGCACCAAGACTTTGTTTATTTGTATATTGAAAGGAATTTCTACTTACCTATAAAATATAAAAAGAAAATGCTGGGGATGGTGAGATAATCTTTAAATTATTATCCTCCAGATGAAAAGGCAACTGTATCACTATCTTTTTGTTACTTACTAGAAAGTTTGGTACCACAAACTTATTGCATGTTCTTTGGTGCTGAGTAATTTCTGAGCTGAGAGGTAGAGCATCTTTAAAGATCTGGAAATATGCATTTCACTTCTGGAGAGAAAACATAACTGAAGTATAAGCAAATTCTGTGTGATTTAGTCCATGGTAGTAGATCAGCTCCAAGCCTTTGGAGATATTTGTCTGCCAAGATGTCAATAATCATGGCTTTTAATTTCCTTAAAGAAATGTTCTGTGGTTTGACCAGTCTTAGAGTCAAACCTCACAAAAACTCTACAAGGATTCTTTTAAGGTGTACTATGTTGTATGAACCAGACAGTGTTTTGAATAACATGGAAAAGAATGTAATTAACATTACTTTGACGTGAACGATTTCAGAAGTGTTCCCCATTTTCCTGATTGAGACTGGTATTAATTTCAAAACTTATGCTCTCTTCTAATTCTCCCTCCTAGCCTCACACCTCCTCCAAATGCTGGGAAGTCTGAGATTGAAATTATAATTAAGGAAAGAATGTCTGTTTCTGTAGTGTGCTATAAAGCATTGGTATTTTTGTCTTTATATGCTATCTACATTCCAGCTTTTTATTGTATAAGCAAGGAGGTAATGACCAATAAAGAATATATTCATATCCACATCATGACAAGACAGGCAAATGTCATGAAGAATTCCGTCATGCTCATTTTGGAGCTTACGAGCATGCCAAACATCATACCTAACCCTGCAGTCAGAACAACAGAAAGTTTACCTCTCTGCCTGCCTTCAGTATAGTTTTGTTTCTTACGGCTCAGGTAACAAGTTTCCTTTCAAGACTGAGCAACCTTTGTACTGCACTTTAATAGACATGAATTAGGGAATAAATAGAATTTAATTGTTTTACTCATCCACCTTTTTCAGGAAGACACCTGATTAACATACAAAAGCAGATAGGGTTTAAACTTTCAGAGGGATTAGCTGTGAAGGTTACACCACTTCTGACTGATTCTGTAATGTTTAAAGGTCTGTTTTCTTAGGTATAAGACCTTATAATGATTGAAGAACTAATCAGTGAGACAAAGCTTACAGACAAACCTAATGTATTTTACTAGGTCATACCTGGAAAATAATAAAATGAGCTTTCAGACAGAAAAAAACCTTTTTAAGCTTGAAATGCAAGAAGCAACTTCTGAAGCTGTATGTAGAATTATTTAGCAGTACTCACAGTCACTGTATTATTCTAAAGTCTGTTCTCATTTCCTCAGCCATGCTTCAGCCCCACATACTTAACGTGTTCGGTTTCCTTTGATCTGCTTTTCGTAGGACTCTTATAGGTTCTCTTTGGTTTTGCTGTCCTCTTTTACTTGTTACTGTATGGTTTGCAGTAGAAATCTCTTCACTTCAAATATGAGGTCATGCAGAGAGGAAGTTTAGCTTTCAGGGAGAATGGTGTTGCTATTTTAGTCAAGTGGGTCAGAATTTATATGACTTGACTTTAGACACTTATGAGTCTTCTCATCCTATGGCAGATGCACAAGTTGGACAGATGATTCGTATCCCGAAAGTGCTTATTCCTCTCCATTAACTGAAAAGTGACCTACAATTGGGTGCCTCAAATGTAAATATCTAGGGTGGGGTTAAGCTCCAGATGCTAAATGTAGATGTCTGCATGTAAGTTAAGTGTCAACTCCAAAATGCAAAATGACCAATTGAATTGCCTTAGGGTGTCCAGGAAATCTGTATGGAGCTGTCAGAAATAAGAGAGACCAAGGGAAATTTAGACTTCGCGGAGTGGCAGCTGCATGCCAGATGGAAGCCTCTAGGGCAATCTAATTGGCACCAGACACATGCATTTGGGCAACTACATTGAGCACATCATCAGTGGCACCCAGAGGATAATTCAGCTCAGTCTACAGAAGATATCTGTGGTGAAAATCACATCACAAAATATACGTGTCTAGTACCGCTGATATTCATCATGATTAGATACCATTCAAATAGGTAACTCTCTTGTAATTCCTGTGTCAGCTCCTTGTGGATCTCTGATATCCTACAGCATTATAAGCCCACCTATGTTTGTGTAACCTAAACCACGTGTTGGACTATCATTAAATTTAGATGTTTTAAATGCTTTAAACTGAATCCTAGCCCTAAAAAGAGGTGAGATTAGCATTGCTTTCTAATCTCTTTCTCCCTCATTCCACTCTTCTGTAAAATGGACATCATAATACCAAGCACACTAACGTCAGGATGGTTTCTTAAATATGTTATAATGTTGTTATAACACCATTAAAATAATTTCATGAAATCTGTGCATGAAAGCAGTTCCTGCTAGCTGAGGAACCAGTCCAGTAGTTGTAAAGTGCTTTGAAACCTTTCAGTAATGAGCACTATAAAACTGCAAAGTAGTATCTTCTAACAGATTTTTCTTAATTAGCCACTAAAGCTGTAGAGTTAGATCTTCCCCCAAACAAAATTTCATGCAGAGTTAAACATTTTAACTGACTTTGCCATTTAAACATAAAATATACCCTGTTCTCTCAGACAAGGAAAAGTCCCTTGTCCCTTGAATTTGCTTTGTCTACGCATTCTAGCGGTGATCAGTATGACAATTACCGTGGGATGAAGTCTGAAGATCCCTGAGACAATACATCATAACAGAGCAACATGTTCAGCTTACACTTAATGGACTTGATGACGCTTATCTAGATGCAGGGAGTGATACATTATGGGTAAGCCACAAGAGATATTTAAAACCTTCAGCAGGGCTATATTGCACATGCGGGGGGGGGGGGGGGGGAATAAAATAAAAATTTCCAGAGCACTAAAAAGAAAGTAACATTTAAATTTGCCATTTAGCTGTCAAAATACGTCCTGCTGATTGTGCTACCAGTCAACAGAATGCACATTTCATACATATCATGCATGAAAAGCAAAATACTTTGAAATATATCACAGACCTACAGCACAGGCCCATTTCCTCTGGAAGCAGATGAGTGCTATTTAACCATAGCTCAGTTAATGACTTCTGTCATTGTGCAAATCAATGAGGCTTCTACAATGGTTCATTTTATTTATATTCTCTTTTGAACGTGAGCAAGTGTAATTATATTCTTTAATTAAACCAATTTTAATTCTATTTTGCATGCTTAAATACAATATTTTTGTACTATGATGTACAGCCCTAGACACACAAATAATACTTAATAATACAGCAAGCATCATGTTCATTTCTCTGCTCCTTTTAGCAGCCTTCCAGTGAAAGCTGTTCTGTTCGCCAACGCTGCTGAAGACCTTGTAAATGTAAGGTCCTTCCAGTCAGCAGTGAACTTCTATTTCAGTAGGAAAATAACTGATGGTAATAATAGCCCAAAGACAAATTATACTTGCCAAGAGGAAATTTATTTCTGAGCAAGGAGGTAAGTCATTATAGATATAATACTACCTATATAATGAATCCCAGGCACTTGGCCTAAAATTGTATGGAAACCCAAATAGCTGAAACAGCATAGCAAGATCTTAATTCTAAAGTACTTTCCTAAAAGTGTATCAGAAAATACAGAATACTGTTTTGCTACAGTATTTTAAAGCAAATGTGAGCATCTTCACCAAATGTCATGCAGCATCAGATATAATATTTTCCTTCTTTACTTTCACTTACAACTGTTTTTTTATATTTTTAAGCAAGCTGCGCATTCCTTGATGGAGGTAACTTTTTTTTTTGCTGTAGCCTTTCAAAAGCTTGTCCAGCCCTGCTGATGTTAACTCTTAGAGCAATATTAAGAGAGCCAACAAACTTTTCTAGTCTCTCATTTATTATCACCATATGAGTGTCTGTATATTATTTTCACCCCAGTTTCATTGAGTTTTGTATTGTTTAAATACATCTGTTGGGATGCTGGTTGGAAAGCGAATAAAGTAACCTGTATCTAATGAATATGTATATTCTTTTTTTTCCAAAGGAAAAAAAGAAAAACTGGCACAATGTTAAATAGTTAAAATTGACTGAATTAATTCAGACAACTAGTTGTCACACTTCTCACTATCTGACTGCCCTCCATAGTGGTGCACTCCTTAGCAGCAAACAACAGTGCGCTTCAAGTTTTGTTCCAAAGCTGTCTACTATTATTGACTTTGTTTTTCTTGCTATGGACAATATTTTCACTCTAAGCTTCATAAATTTACTGTGATGTTGCAAGTGAGCTTGGCATGTAAAATTAAACAACCAAAACAAACCACAAAGAATCCCCACCCCCCAAAAAAAACAAACAAAAAAACCCAAAACAAACAAAAAACAAACCAACCCCCACTAGTTCATTTTGTCCAGTTTTTCACCTATTGTTTATATATCATACCTGTGTTACTGGATTTATCAGATTTTACAATCATATCTAATTTTCTCTGATATGTAGAGATGTTAGTTATCCTGTTGTTCATGGGCCACTGATGTCTGCTAAACCCCCGAAAGTGAAAAAACTTACAAAGGGCATGATGGATTTCCAAACCTGACAACTTTGTAAAAGTATGTCTTAGCAAGGCCACAAGATACAGACCAGATGACAGAATCATCAGAGGAAACACTAAGACTTCTACATATGTTAATTACTCAACTTCACCACTTTCAAGCATACGGGATATTTGAGGTTCTTTTCTTTTTTTTCCCCAGAAAATTTTAGGTGATTTTCAAATTAAACAGCTTGAGATACACTGCATGTTAACTGTTTAATACATGTTACCTAAAGAGTGCTTGTTAGTATAAAATGGTAATCACATTTTCCTTTCAGAGAGAAAGGACTTAATAAACTTGCATTGTATTAACTTGTTTTGAATTTTGACTTTGATTTAAGTATTTCAGTAACATCAGTTAATATCATCAACCACTTTTGATAACACGCTGATGCCAAATACTATTTTCTATTGTAACATTATATCTGGAAAAAAACTGTAAGACATAAAAATAAGCAACTCAGTTGAAAACATGCAATAGAATCTGAATTCTGCAGTGACTGAATTTTAGAGAATTAGTTATATATTCATCCTGAACATGACTTGAGTTTTTCACTTACAACTACCATGGTTCCACTGCCTTGCAGTGCACCTCCTCTGGCCTGACCTCTCCCTGAACCCCAAATTACTGGAGTCTGAAGAATCATTCTGGGAAGGATTGCTACATGTTTACCCTATTGTTCCAATTCTTCACCACATATTCACGTTTCATTATAGTTTGAAGCAGGATACTGGACGAGGCAGACTTGTCATCTTAACCTAGGAAGGTCATTCATGGGAAATCAAAAGACTATTTCATTTCTTTGAAGTAAGATTAATTTTCAAATTATTTAAAGGATATTGTTAACTGATAGCATTGTGGCACTATCTGTTCTACAGTTCTCTATATCTCACATCAACTAAGTGCAACCTCTTCTGACAGCACTGTGGAGTGTTCCTCTATTCACTCCTGGAAATGAATATTGCTACCTAGAGTTACATCCTCAATCTGTGCAAATTGTCATGGCTCGGTTGGAAATTAGTGCAACTATAGTAATTTATACCTGCTGAGGATCTGGTCCCTGGAGAGTGATGGGAGGGTGGGGGGGGAAGGTGTAAAGCTTTACTGATGTCTCACATCTAATTTAGATTCTCATTTAGGCCACCCTGGCCAAGTTCTCTTCCAGTGCTACTTCCCTGAAATTAATGGAGTTACTCCAGCAGGGAATTTGACCTGCTATTTTTGGACCAGAGGTTCTTATTTTCCAACAGAACAAAACACACTCCTTATAGTTGAAGCAACACTGGAAGTCCTTTGAGTTTATGGCAAATTCCAGGCTGGACAAAATCAGCTGGCGATCAAGCTATGACTGGTTATTGTTCAAACTTAATTATAGTGCAGACCAGTTGCTCAGCTTTCCTGTTTTATGCTGTAAGCAACACGTTTCAGATAGGGAAATCTTCCAAGTTGGCTCCTTCACCAACCAGAAGTCTTTGCCAGTGGTTTAGTTCTCATTCAGAGAAGAAAATAAAGGATGTCAGAAGCCAGCTGCCTCTAGCTTTGCTCCACACAGTACTGCTCTGCCAGTTACTTTTCTCTTGTGATATTTGTTGGTGTTTCTGTTGAGACTCAAGCATTTATTTCATTCACTGAACAGAAGCTCTATAAAGATAGTGTTGAGTGCATGAAATAAGCCTGCAAAAGCAAAGCCAGACACCAACACTGACCAGCAAAGGACAGGACATATTAGGTGCCAGTGAGATACGTTATGTAAATGCTCTGAAATTTCCTGGAAGCTCAAGGTGAAATGCAAGATAGAGCACATGTCAATGAAGTGTCATTTAGGTGGAGTTTTAAGACTTTTGAATCAAGAGAGAAGGCATTTGTTCTCAAAGATTCAAGTATCAAGTTATTTGACATTCTGGATTCAATAGCATTTCATTAATCATAACTTATGTAGATGTTATGGGTGTTTCCTCATGATTTCTTAATACAGTTATCGCCTTCTGCTGAACCCTAATATTCAGTTAAACTCTAGTGAATCTGTATGCTAGATTCATGATGCTCCTTTTTACCAGCTGGATACCTGTGATAGAGGGATTTTAGTGTTTTCTTTAGTCAGTCCACGATAGGGTCTGGATTGTTATGTCTGCCTCCATGATATGCTGATTTCTTTCACCTTTTCAATGAAAAATGAGGTTTAGGCCATTATCAATGTGTTCATGGAAAATGTTTCCATCTTTCACAGAAGTGACATAATTTTCCTATTAAAATTATTTAAGGGCAGGGGAAAAGCTATCTCCCTTTCTCTCCCTGACCCTCACTTTCTGCTGGGAAAAAGTGCAATTGAACTAGACACCAACTGCAGTAATTTTCCCTTCCAAGCTTGAATGAAAAATGTCTGTGGGACTGAAACTTGTTTATTTAGCAGAAATATCCCACTGTTAGTTTTCTTCATACAAGTCCAAAATAAATTATTATCTCAGAGATGCAGCTTGTTGTGACTCAACACCCCAGTCAGCTGATGAGATGTTCTGATGCTTTTCTTTGAGACTCTTTGTTCTGTTGTTGATAAATAACATTAGTCACTTTTGATTTTTCAAGTAATTTCAAGATTGAGGATATCTGGAAACATTATTTCTTTCAGACCAGCTTTTCCTCTCCACGTACTTTTCTAATACATCCAGGTTTCATGAGCTTTTTACACTATTCACACCAATTTCAGTATCGTATCTCAAATGTGAGAGCTGCGAGATCTTAGAAAACCTCCTGAGGAGCCCCTGAAAGGTTCAGGGCACCGACAAGGGTTCTCTGGGTTTCTGTCTGCCCACTGTGTGTCTCTTTTAGCAGTATCAGAGGAAAAAAAGATAGAATATAATGAGAGATATTGAAAGGTCACTAAGGAATGCATGTTCATTTTTTTAATAAGAATATGATTAAAATTCAAGAAGAAGGTTTCAAACCAAATGAAGTTATTTGTCAGATGCTGCACAATTAGATTGTGCAACAGGATATTGGGGAAACCAGGAACATAAAGAGGTTCCAGATGAATTAGAAAATTCATGCAAGATAGGTCTAGTAGTGACTATTAAATATGATGAACCAAGTGCAAGCTCTGTCTCAGAAGCTCACAGACTGCTGCAGGCTGGAGAAATCATCAGTCTGCTTATGTCCTTCTTGTCTTTTTATAGAACATTATTACTAGCTGCTGTTGGTCATCTGATTCACAGCATTATTTTTTATATTTTTAAGTAAAAAATTCAAAACTTTCTAATCTCAGTCAAACACTGTGAGGAGATATTTTAAGAGCCAAATGTTTCTCTTATTTCAAGAGAAAAAAAAAGAAAGCTGTCATGGTTTAACCCCAGCCAACAACTCAGCACCTAGCAGCCGCTCCCTCACTTCCCCCCCACCCAGTGGGCTTGGGGGAGAGAATCGGGAAAAAAAGGGAAAGCTCGTGGTTTGAGATAAGAACAGTTTAAAGAGAACAGAAAGGAAGAAACTAAAAATGACACTAATAACAACAATAAAGTGACAAGAATAACAAAAGGATTGGAATACACAAAACAAGTGATGCACAATGCAATTGCTCACCACTCGCAGACCGATGCCCGAGCAGCGCTCCTCCCCCAGCCAGCTCCCCCAGTTTATATACTGGGCAGGATGTCCCATGGTATGGAATACCCCTTTGGCCAGTTTGGGTCAGCTGTCCCGGCTGTCTCCCCTCCCACCTTTCCTGTGCCCCTCCAGCCTTCTTGCTGGCTGGGCCTGAGAAGCTGAAAAGTCCTTGACTTGGTCTAAAGACGACTGAGCAACAACTGAAACCATCAGGGTGTTATCAACATTCTTCTCCTACTAAATCCAAAATGTAACACTGTACCAGCTACTAGGAAGACAATTAACTCTATCCCAGCCAAAACCAGGACAGTAACCGTACTGAGTATCGTTACACTGCAAAAAAAATTGGTAAGGGTGGACAGAGATTCAAACCATTTTTATTTTGGTCAGTGATTCATGATGAAATCTTAAGGCAAATTTGAATTGTAGATCCACAAGCTTATTTTCTGTTTATCAAGATTTCCAAATCATCCCCAATCCTTTGATATTGATGTATATCAACAAATTACTTTGTGCCAAGATTTTTTTCCTAATTAGGTTGCTAATGGTTCAAAATAGTATCATTTGATGGTGAAGAAGGTATTACCACATATCTTAGCAGTATTTCTTTTATGTGCAACTCTTTATTGGTTTGATGGAATATTATTTACAAGGAGAATAAAATATTAATTGTTAGTTCTTAATTTAACCTACAAACCTATAGAGGAGTGATAGGAAAAATACAGATGCTTGTGTAATCTTCTGGAATCGTGCTTGACACGGAGGAGTCAATCTATTTAAGAAGACTTGATAGATGCTGTAAATAAGTGGAAGTATTGTAAAATCTTATTGTGTCCCTTAAGAGCAGCTCTGTTACCACTACACTGAAAAAAATAATAATGTTCATTTCAGGCTAGGAGTGTAAGGACAGTTTGGATGAAGGAAATGATAAGTTGTGTATATGCTAAGCACAGTGAACAAAACAAATCAAATCTAATTTCCCAATATCCCTTGCAAACAAAGTGGTAAATTAATTGTAGCTGATTCTAGAAATGAATATCCCCATATATATATTACTAAGAGAGTTCTGTTTGACCAGGCACAAATATTTTTTTGTAGTATTTCATTTCTTACCAAAAGCATGAAAAGAGAAGAAAAGAAAGGATTAGAAGCAGCAAATGAGAGGCAAAAGGTCTTTTAACTTCTCAGAAGCATATAAGTACCACCTAATGTTCAGCTTTTATAAACAAAGATCTGTGCTGCAGAAATGGTTATGAAAATGTACCTGCCTAGGCAAAATATATACTTGTCTATTTTTTGCTGAGAAGATTGACACAATAATAATAGATAATATTTGGTCTAGTATCTTAATAATCATATTTAACTAGAGTAGTTTATTTTCCTATCACAGGAGTAAGGAGGATTTTGTAAAGTGCTGTTTTTAAAGGGGAGTTGCATTTAGATTATTGAGTTGCTTTTGTAGACTAAGCAAATAAAATATTGTGACATACTATTTGAGAGGGAGGATTGTAAAATTTCTGACCCTTCATGTGTGCATCCATTTTGTTTGTTCAGTGTGTGCTTAATGAGCAAGCAATGTGCTTTAGCTTGAATAATGGACAATTAATATGTTGTCTCTTAGCTGTGTTCACAAACCTACCTTTTATTGCTCGGTACTGCCCCTCTTTCAAAGGAGACTAGCAATTATCTTCGACCCTGAAAGTCTGACCTACCTAGTGTGACAGAGTGAATCCTGTCTTAAGTCACTACCCAAGAGACCGGTAAAAATTGGTCACCTACCACATATGACCTTTAACTAAATCCATGGAAGACTACAGTGGAAATCTTGGGAGCTACATTAAAGTAATTGTTTAAGACAGGATTTTCTTCCAGAGGCAGGACAGGATATGAGCATTTTGTTCTGATAAGGTTTATCTTTCTTCATTTAAAATACTAATACTGTCAACAAAGTATTTTTTTAATAACTGTTCTTTATTGGCAAGGCTAGTATCTTTTTTCAGTTCATACCCAGTCAGCTTGCAGAGAACCACAAGTTAACTAACAAAGCCCATTACTGTGCTGACATTATTGATGATGCTATCAATGCTTCAGGTAGACTAAAAAGGGAATTGCAACTCGTTTCTGGGGCCAGTCTCCCTGCAGTCTCATCTCCTCTGGCAAGGAGCAGATGGGTTGTTAAAATCTCGAAAGGCTTCATTTACACCATGGTAAAAAGAGATACCGCCCCCACTCCGTGAATTATACAGCCTCTTTTTGTCAGGCCCGTGCTAAGAACAGGTTCCAAAACTGGAGAACTCGCTGAGAATCCCTCTAATGACTAAAATTAATGTGAGAATTACGTAGATTTCAAGAAATCACATAATTGTTACGTGACTCTTCTGTGTCCTTGAATGCAGACTGAATTGCAAATGCAAATTATTTCTGGGGGAAAGGCCTTTGAGTGATAGGCAGATTTTTTTCAGAAACAAACCTCAGAACTTTTCTGTGAACATGTGGAAGTTAGCATCGGTGGTATAGTACAGTTGAACTTCAGTAATTAATTCCTGTCCTATTTTTTTGGTAACAAAAGAATAAGTTGCACAAGATTTTGGCCTATAAGAGGACAGATTTTTCATTGGAAGGTGTTAAACATTATGTGACATGAAGGATACCAACAGGAAAAAAAATCAGGACAGCAGGAGAATCAAGAAAAGGAGAAATAGAAGAAAATGGAGAATGAGGAGGAAATTATGGCAGAGCTCCTCATGCAAGTTCAAAGTTGTAAGTTCAAAGATGTGTAGAGTTTGTTTGTAATGCAGTGAAGAAATGGAAAGAAAGAGAGTGAAGAAGACTGAGTCAGTAAATCAGGAAAGTACTGACACCTGGTTTATGACAGCAGCTTTAAAATAAATATTTAAAAGTTAAATGAGCTGTTAGTTCCTCTTCTAAGAAGGAAGGTGGCTCCTAGAGTGAGAGCGCAAAGGTATCATCCAGAGTGCTTTGGAGACATGAGATGGGAAGGTACTTTCACATATCTGCACCAAAGTTTTATAAAGGTAGCAATGGAAAAGAGGTTCTGCTATTGATGAAATCTTTCAACACTGAAAGGCGAGCTACTAGGGAGATGAATTGCTTCTTGGTATTGTAGTCCTGTTGGTACAAACTTTCTGAAAAGCACACTAGTTTTATACTTGCAGGCAGTGCCTTTTAACCTACAGACTCCTTCGGGGTGACCTTAGAATTAGAAAAGGAAATAAAATATGCTTTATCATTATTGTTTTGTCAGTTTTTTTGATGCAATAATTTGGGTCATTGTCTTTTATTTAAGGAAAGAAACAAAACCTGGGAAATTCCAAGAGAAAAAAAAACTAAACAAGTAATTTTTGCTGAAAACTAAGTGTAATTGCTAAGTGCAACCATACACTAATTTGCTGCCTCATATTTAAATCCCAAACGCTTAATGCCAGGGGAATTAATGGCTAAAGATACCATAATGCTTATGCTGAATACATTATAGATGTAAGAGGATTATTCTGATCAAACAGATGGAAATGCATATTTCATCACACTACTACAGCTTTAACTCTGGCCCAAAATAAACAATGTTTTTCCATCAGTGATTTCAGAATGTAAACAGAGCATAGCACACAACCCTGCAGAAAAAGAAACAGTTATGGCCGAGATTTTCAAAAGCAGCCAATGGATCTGAACAACTGTTTGACTCCCTGGGCTTTGTAAAATCCTTCCTAAAACTCTAATCTTTTTACACAGCTAACACGTCTAAAAGAAGAGGTAGTTCTGTAATTTATCAGTTTGTAACATTGCTTTTCTCTTAAAATCTCTAGGCTCTCTTCAGCTGCACTTGGCATTTTGTACAGACTGATACAGCACTACTTTTTTTTTCTCTTGCTGAGGTAGACGTAACATTTGAATGTATAAGGCATATGGAATGTTCCCCTGAATTAGGACTGAGGTGCTCCTTCTGGTTACTCAAGGTAACCCTGTTTATACATTCTTAATTATTCCCAATCCTGTACTGATTTTCTGTCTTCTAAATGGTAACTTGCTTAATGTCTAATAAAATGTTTGAACATAAAAATGTAAAGGAAAAGATATTTTAGGGAAAAGTCAGAGAGCACAGCTTCAAGTAACTACTTGATTAGTATGTGATCTTACAAAAACAGTTGTTGAGGCTTGGAGAGTCATTTTACAATGCATAAAATAAACTTTGTCCCACCTTTTAATAAATTAATATAACTATCCCCCGGTTCATAAGAGAATCATTAGAAACCTCTGGGCTTTTTTGCCCAGTGCCATTACCCCCTGCACATTCCTGTCTGTTGGGGCAATCCAACACCCACACAAGTCATTGGGAAGGATTTTATAAGCTTCTGTGGATGCCAAGGCATCTTGGGGATTCAGGACAGGAGACCCACCTGATGTTATTGAAAAGATACCCCTTCTGTCTCTCTAGCCCCCAAGAAATAAAATTCAGTTCCTTTTTAAAAAAAGGCTCTCTGTCACAAGGGAATTACTTGTTTTGCACTCTCTACTTTCACTTTTAATGCAGTTGTTGTCCAACATGTTGATAATAAAAGTCACTTCTCACGCTGAAATTTAGACTTGCATGGGTGACCTCTAAAGTAATACTGATTTCATTTTCCCTACCACCATTTTAAGAGTTCATCTCAGTTCTTGCCACTGCTTATATGTTTTTTCATAACGTGTGAGTGGGTTGGTCTTTTGTACAACTTCCTGGATTTTTTTACTATCTCCAATGGGGTCTTCCAAGTGGAAGGCTCCACAATAAAGTTCAACTTCCCTGAAAACCCTTCAAAGATTACTTTTGAATTGAATCAAAATAGCTAAGTACAGTAATGCCTGTACTTATTTTTCCAGAAGGGAAAAGGAATATATATATATATAAGCACAGCTGAATTTATATCTGTCTATCCATGTGTTTCAGACACCCTCCTCACAATGAAATTCATGACTCTAAGTAAGCAGTGGCAGCACACAAGTTATTGCAGTCTGCGTATCATGCACCAGTGCCACAAAATACAAGAACATACTAGATGGAACTCAGCCCTTCAAAATTCTGTGTTGTTCTGATCTGTTTTAATTTTGTATTCTATTTTATGAACCTTCAAGTCACTTTCCAAGTATTTCATCACTTCATCTCATCTTTCTTGGTGGGGAAAAAAAGGTCGTGTGAAAGGAAATGTTGATATAAATGGACAAAGAGAGGAAATTCTTGTAGGGCACAACATTTCTGGCACATCCTCCCAAACTCAGACTGGGACACATATTGAGGAATGTTATTTAATGGGACCTTATCTATTAACTAGTTTTAAATCTGTGTATAGATGCAGAGCTCACTTGATTCTATAAGCTGGTATCTTCAGAAAAAAAGCCCTACATAAGAGCAAGGTTATAGGTGAAAGAGTCAATACAGGTATCCAAATATCATTTACAGACATTTTTACAGTAGTTTCTATACCTTCAGTATTTAGAGATCACATATACTTACCACTTGTAAGTACAGCGGTGTATAAAATGTGCCATCACAATGTTCTGAATTTTACCACCAACATGTATTAAAAGTTTAGATAATGCCAGGTACATAGGAAATAGTAAACAGGGAGGGGGGAAAAGAAAACAAAAGAAAAAAAAAAAAGATCTGTGAAGAGAATCACTCCGTATTAAAGACCTTTCCTCGTCTATGGTTTCATAGACTGGGAATTTGTTTACTGTCTTTTCCTTTGTCAGTAAAGGGAGCCTCACTTGCACTATACACTTCGTCTTTAGATACTTAAGTTAGTTTAAATGCCAATGTCTCGGAACTGTTATCTTACTCCCAGCCTTATTCACAAAGGCTTGCAAGAGGATCTAGAAATAGGAATGGACTATCTTCTTCCTAATTTAATGAAGTCGCATTATTCAGCCGTTCTGGTTGAAAGTCAGAACATCTAAACTGGTAATATAAAGTTAATCATCCGACATGTGGCTATTGAACAGATTTGGCTAAGTCTCAGCTTGAGTTCAGTAATAGCTTTTTGATTATTCAGGTCCAACTGCAAAGAAGTCATTGCCTTATCAATGTTACTGCTTCCTGGTTCCTGTGGGTTTTGAAAACTATTCCTAGAGCAAATGAGAGAGGAAAGTGTGCATTGAAGGCACTCTTCTGTCTCTGCTGGAAAAGAAAGTACTTGTAATTTCCTGTAATGAAGGAATAATATTCTGTACACAGTGGTCTAATTAACAACTTAGAAAAACACTTTGCCAATACTTCTTCATAAACATGTGGGTGAGGATAAGAATGAGGCAGGGAAGAGAAAAGTTAGTTCTTGAATTAACATTCAGAAATGTAACAATTGTATGCAACACTAAAGTAATTATTATATGTGATATTAAAGAGAATGGATGGAATTAATTAAATATCTTTTAATATTACAGTAATGATAAGTTCTTAAGTTCTTGCAGCCAGCTGAACTGATGAATATATACAAAACTCAGTTTTCTTAGGAAAACTATCATCATTACGGATCAGATGAATGGTTTATCTAATGCAGTATCTTGCCTCCAGCCATGGCCACTGACAGCTAGTTCAGAAGGAAGTACCAAATCACCATTCCAGTTAAGGACATACATCAAGGAGACTGATTCACTGCTGTCTTGAAGATAAGGCTGGCTGTCCTTAAATCTTTATCCTACATGGTGCAAATGCACTTTTTTTCTCCTCTTTTCCTTTCAGAATTAGGTTACGCTCCCAGTGGCAGTTTTGCCTTATGGCAGGTCGCGTTACAGTCCGCTTCATAAATAAACAATTGAACAAGTCTCTGAAAGAATTTGGAGAAATACATGTTAACTGATTGCTGATGCTGTCCACCAGTTTTGTCACCAGCCGGTAGTCCAAAGTCATATCATGTCTTTCTATTCATTAACTTTGTAAGTGGAACTGGTAGTGACAAAAATCACTGCAATTCGTTTTGCTTTTAGCCATATGTGCCCTTGCACTGTAAGATGCTCTAGCTATATACATGCACCAGCATATAGAGGGACTGCCCTTAAAGACCAGTCCCCATATTTTGAAGTTGTCCTCTGTACTGAAACACCAAGGCTATAGGCTTCTGTCAGGTAAGAGAAATAAAAATACTATATATTTCCTAGGAAGTCTTCAATTTGAGAAGAAACTCAGCCCCTCTACAGACCAGATTAATTTAAAAAGTGTTTATTCCCACAGCTTCCCATTGGAGTCAGCACTCATCCCTCCACAAAATAAAATTCCAACTAGTTTTCTCCATCTGTTACATTGCCATTTTTCAATCCTTCATTTGTTACCATTTTCTGTATTTGCTCCCAGCCGTGCCTAAATTGTTTCAGTGCTGTAAAAAGGAGCCAGAGTAGCATTTGGGGATTTTCTTTCTCTCGCTCTACAAGACCCAGAAACTCTTCCGCCAGAAAGAGAACAATGGGAATTTTTAAGCTATTGTTCCCATTTCTTTACATCAGCTTTCAGTTTTGCTGGTATCTTCTACAGGGAGGGGAAGAGGGGTGAAGTATAAGGAGGTGGGGAAACTGGGAGTTGTTTGATGATTAGCTGGGATGAGACAGGCAAGGGGTGTGGTTATTGCGAGATGAATCATACCCCAGGGGCTTCAGAAGGCTTCATGTATGCTTAATGCTTCTAATTCTCCTGGGCTGTGATTATCTGAGGATAGGTAAGAGCTATTTTTAGAAATGTCGATTTTCGTGATTTATTGGAATTTAAGAGCTCAGACAGCAGACTCAGGGAGTGGGGTTTAGTGGCCCTGTAAAGGTTGAGACACCAGCTATTTTGCAGTAATAATCTGAGAGGAAGGAAACTCTCGATTTCCCCATCCCAGGAAGGCCAGCAGACCTTCTGAGACATTGATTTATGCCTAGTAAGTAGCTCTGCTCTCCTTTTCTCTGTTCTGTGTGGTTTCTTCATTTGCCTTTCTGCAACCAACTCTTTAACCCTTAGAGCCTGTTCTGTCCCCAGTGCATCACATGGAAGGATCCCCCAGTCCCTCTTCAGCTGCAGCTCTGTATTCCCCTGTTCCATACCTCCCCAGACTGCTTCAAAACAAGCTTGTACCTTTAATCAAGTCCCCTTCTGTGTATTTTCCATCTGTTTGCTTGTATTTTGCATGCTCTGTGATTTCACCATCCCCAAAACACATGCTTCCTTGAGCATTTTTGTGTTTGGTACCCGGCTGGGGTTGAGGTTGTATGGAAAGCAGTCAGTCAGGATAGGCAAAGGAATCTCAGCAGAGAGAGCTGCTGAGACTGTAACCTCTGCAAGTCATGAACACCTCTCTGCTGTGCACAGCTTTCATCGCACTTACACCCTCAGCCAGTCCTGCTGCTAAAAAGCAGCCTGGGATTTGACATTTATTACATGATGTATTTACTGAGTTTCCCTTTATGTCCTGAAAAAAATCCACTTCTTCCCGGAATACACACACACATACATTAAAAAAAAAAAAAAAAAAAAGGTTATCCTGTACATTGTTAAATGTTGGAATTACAGACTGAGAGAACAAAATCTCTATCCCTATCCAGCAAATCCTGCAGCTGCTATCTGTGTTACCATGTGCTGTCGAAAAGGGGTCTCTCTCTATTCCTGGCTATAAACGGATGGTTGATTTAAGGTGCAGGTTCCACAGCAGAGAAGAATACATATAGCATTATTCATTTGTTTCAGGTGCAATTAAGTTACTGTTCTGTCTGGGTTCCCTGCTGAGTATTTAGTCACAGTGTGATCTTGAGCTAATCAGTCAGGACCCTGATTCAACAAACCTTTAGGTACATTTACTGTCGTGGTTTAGCCCCAGCCGGCAGCTCAGCCCCACCCAGCCGCTCACTCACTGCCCCCCATTAGGATAGGGGAGAGAGTCAGAAGGGTAAAAGTGAGAAAACTCCTGGGTTGAGATAAGGACAACTTAATCGGTAAAGCAAAAGCCGCGCACACAAGCGAAGCAAACCAAGGGATTCATTCACCACTTCCCACGGGCAGGCAGGACTCAGCCATCGCCAGGACGGCCGGGCTCCATCACAGGGAACGGTGACTGG
>JAVKLA010000026.1:22004193-22025061 GCA_034782735.1 Sagittarius serpentarius
CTGACCCAAACTGGCCAAAGGGGTATTCCATACCATGGGACGTCATGCCCAGTATATAAACTGGGGGGAGTTGGCTGCGGCAGGATCACTGCTCAGGAACTAACTGGGCATCGTTTGGTGAGTGGTGAGCAATTGCATTGTGCATCACTTGTTTTGTGTATTCCAATCCTTTTATTATTATTGTCACTATTTTTGTTATTAGTGTCACTGGTAGTTTTCTTCCTTTCTGTTTTATTATACTGTTCTTAGCCCACGAGCTTTACCTTTTTCCGATTCTCTCCCCCATCCCACTGTGGGGTGCAGGGGGAAGTCCATGAGCGGCTGCGTGGTGCTGAGTTGCTGGCTGGGGTTAAAGCATGACACTTACTATGCCATTATTTCTACATAATGTGTCTTAATTTAGCATTCAAATAGAGAATGAGCTTTATAATCATTTCTCCATTTACACTAGCCATTGCTTACCATAAACATTATGAATATGCACAAGGCAGAATTAGCTGGTGAAATGTTTTCTTGCTTTTTTTAAAGGAAAAACGAGTT
This sequence comes from Sagittarius serpentarius, assembly GCA_034782735.1. Classification (NCBI taxonomy): domain Eukaryota; kingdom Metazoa; phylum Chordata; class Aves; order Accipitriformes; family Sagittariidae; genus Sagittarius; species Sagittarius serpentarius. The sequence goes on from JAVKLA010000026.1 coordinate 22,004,734, forward strand.
TTCAGTTTTGTGGAGTTTTTGTGGTAATCAACCACTATGTAGAAAATGAATGTTCAAACCTGAAATATTTTGACTGGGGGTAAAATTTCTATTTTAAACCATTGCCTGGCTTCCTCATGGGAGCTAAAGTTATGCTGCCACAAATCCGTAATCTTTCTTTAGGCTCTCATAAAACAAGTGTGCGGAAATTTCATCTATCTCTTGGAGAGTGAGGACTTTCAGCCAAGGCTGCATGGAAAATAAGTGTTTGGTATTTGGCAATATCTTGACGTCTCACACATAACGTTCAAAGAATTACATCCTATATGCTCTCAGGATGAACACCCCAATAATTAGAAACCGGTCTCACAGCATAAAGCCTTCTCTGTGTTTCAAGTATGTTTCAAAGTTAAGGCTCTCTTTCTCTCTGGCAAAACCATCACTGGCTTTACTGGGCAAGCTGGTGATTTTCTGAGCTGACAACTGTCTTCCAGTTTCTGTCCTTTAGCTGGTAATGAGATCATGACCAGTTTTATGTCCGCAATCATTTATTTGGCTGCATTTTATTATCTTCATCAAGCAGTGGGTTTCTTGAGAGCACTTCTCTTTGTGAAAGATGCTTATGGAAAATAGTAAATGAGTACAAATGCATCGAGAAGCAGTCAAGGTGTTTCAGTGAGGAGACAGGTATTGGTGCTTTCCCAACAATACAGAACACCTGTAACAAAACCTCAGAAGTCCTTATTTACCTGAAAAATGACTAGAGTTTTTGTTGGGGTTTTTTTTCGTGTTTGGAATAAATTTTCTCTGGACCAAAGTGCTTTTAAGATACAGACACTGATAACACTTTGACATCCTCTCTAGTCTCACAGTTAGCCGTGTTCAGGGTTAGTCAAACAGTTATTGAGGCCTGTGGAACAAGTTGTCCTCGACTGTCCTTCCTAACCCTCACGTTTCGTCCTCTTGAGGAAGGTCTCAGGTACCGAGGAAATTCTGAACACTGGGAATTTATATCTTTATCTTCTGAACAGAGACGAAGAAAGAACAGATTATTTTTGAGAGATCTGTCAGTAAGATAAGATAGCATTTAGTTTGCCAGAGACTTCAGAATTACTCTGCAGCCAAGAACCTGCTTCACTAGTGGCCTGTGATAATATTCATATTTTCTAGTCTTTTTCCAACTTAGTGGCATGGGTGCCAGCCTGAAGATACTGGTAACAGTGTAGGATCTTCTAGAAGACTTTCACAGTGATCATAAACGAACTTTAGTCATAGGGCACTTGATTCAAAAATTTCCATATGGACCATGTTCACAGTTGTTTGCATTCATTAAAGTAACTGGAATTTGGTGTGGTACTGTGAGTGTAAAAGGTTTGGATTTTCAAATGTATTAAATACCCCCGACAGCTCCAGCCTTTCTTTACAGGTGTCATTCAAGGCTGATGTTTCAATAGTAAGGACATCTATTTGGACGTCCTTTATCTGTGTGTAGTCAGTATCCCAAAGGTCTGTAATGATCTCATATGCAAATAATTTCCTGCCAGAAGAGCAGAACTGAGCAGACTGAGGTAGTTTAGGTGCAATATTGTTTAATAACTTGTCTTAGCACTAATAAGGAAAACTTATCCTAGGAAAATGATTATTGGAAGCTTGCTCTCGTAGAGGAGTTTTGAGCCCTGAGACGTTCATGTCTGAATGGTGACACTTCCTATGACATCTGCCCCACGTAACAGCAACAGATGGGTCTGTACCAGACGCATGTAGTTATCTTGGTGATGTCCAAGATACTTAACAACGTAAGGAAATGTTCTTGGAAACAGAACAAAACAGTTAAACGGTAAACCAAAAGCTAATGTTTCAAAGAAGGTAGGTACCTAAACTACATGTTAAAAAGGACATCAGCAAGCCCATGGTTAAAGTATTCATCTACAGTAATGCTGTAATTTGCTTGGGATTTGAAAGATCAGTATCCCACTTCCCAGAGGAAGTCCCAACAGGCCTTTTTTGGAAACTGATATATGCCTGAAAAAAATAATTGCAAAACCAACATCCTGCTTTCTACAAATCAATCTGTTCCATTCAAACACATAGTTTCGGTAAAAAAAAAAAAAAAGTTTAGCTGCATTCAGTGCCCAAATTTTCCTCTGTTGGTAAGCTTCCGTGCTGTTTTCAGTCTCATTCAGAGAGATGCATCTGGTTCCTTTCCTCTTACTTGTTTAATGCATCCTATGCTCTAAGTGCTTGAAGATATGAGTATTTCACATTTGATTGTTTGATGACCTTCAGTATTTCAACCTTATGGTTGCCATCATCCTTAAGAATGTGTGAGCATCAGGACACATGAGCTAAAAAGCATTTCAGTACAATGAAAGATAAATTCAGTAAATAGGTAACAAGAACTTTACGCTATATGATTTGAATTCGCAAATAAAAGTCAAATAAAAAACGTTAATCTATGGTACTCTAAAGCTGCTCACCATGTTTCAGGGTTACCCATGCTTAATAAAAATACTTATTGTAGTGCAGCTGTAGAAAACATTATTGAATAAGAGGATGTCAGTTCAAGAAAAGATTTCAGGGAAACAAGGTTCTTTATTTCTATGAAATGAATCCTTAAGCTCATCATTAAAGCCTCCAGAAAGAAAGAAGTCTTTTATCAACAGAGGACATTACATGATTATTTGAAATCTAAAATCTCTTTTTAATAGAAGTAAAAGATAAGTGATTTAAAAGAAAACCACCCTCTCCTCTACCTCTCTTCTTTTTTTTTTTTTTTTGAGAATGACTTTTTGCAGAGGAGCTTATTCACAAAATGTGAAAGATAATGTATTGAAAGACTGTAACTTTTAAACATTTCAGAGGAGTTTGTAATCAGAACTATGCAGGATGCATATTTCAATACGAAGTTTCTATGTACTCCTTACAAGCAGAAAGAAAAACAGTGACTTCATCTTTGTGTTGCAGTTCCCTCTATTCCCTGTCATAGGGATATTGAGTCTGAGCAGCTCTTTAGGGAATCTGCTTTTTACATCTCAAGCTGCAAATACAACCTTTTATGTGTCAAGGTCCGTTGGAAGGTCCCCCATCTGGTGTGCAGTTGTGAACAAGCTGACAATCATCACAGAAATATTTCCTACAACCTAATCAACAAATGAAGAAATCCAAACAAGTTCATGTTACATTTTCTTACGTACAGAGCGAACATACTACTTATACAAGGTTTATCGGTTTTGAACAGGGAAGCTCAGGACTATTTCAGAGTCCTCATTGTACAAATCTGGAGGCTGATTTACTGTCTCCATTAACTGCTGAGGGAATTAGGAAACTAGCTGGTTAACCTGTAGGTGACATTAAATCTCTAGGTTACACAAAGCCCGCTCTAGTCTCAAATCATTGTTGCCATCTAATTTAACTTGATACAGGATAAATGCCTGGGTTAAAGCCTGGTTCGTATAGTGGAGTCTGATCTGCACACAACGAGGTGTTCCTCCAGCAGTCCTTTGGGTGCTGGCACTTCAAGTTGTCTCCAGTCATGGTCGCACCCTTTTTTCCCGTAGGGTATTTTGGGTCCAAGCCACAATCTCCCAGCTGGATATATGCTTTCCTTTGTTTCCCAATGTATTTCTTTGCACGAACCTTCATCATCATGTTTCCATGTGATCACTAAGCTCGGCAGTTCAGATTGTCACATAACAGCAACCGAGTGTCCTTCATGTTTTACAGTCCCACTGGTTTTTTTTGTGTTATCCCTTCACTTAATCAGAAATATCTTTATATTGTCATCTAAATCAAGACTAGGAATATTAAATAGCAGTGGAACAGGAGTGCTATTATTAAGTGACCTTGTGTAATGAGTTCTTCTTGCACAAAATTAACAATTGCATTTTGCAATCTGTTAGTAAAGCAGATTTAATCCCTCTATCATAGGATTTAATCCATTCATCTTGCATGAAATTTAACTTTTAATCATGATGCCATGTGATACTGTGCTAATTTTTCATATAAATTCAATTATACTGTACCTATCAGACTTGTATATTTTATTTTATTTTATTTTATTTTATTTTATTTTATTTTATTTTATTTTATTTTATTTTATTTTATTTTATGTAAGTTTGATAAATTCTCCTTCCAGAATCCAAGTGCTTCTGGTCTGCAGCTCTTTTTGAATATTAGTATCATAAATGGAACTGCTGGGTGCAAATAGGCCTTGCCGTATAACTTCGAAAATGTGTTAATAGTTGGTTTAGGTGACCTAATGCAACACTAGTTTATTTAGCTGATTACTGTGAATGAAACCGTTTGGATAATGTGTCCATTTGTACACCTTAATCTTATCTGAATCTCTGTCTTCGCTTCCTTTTAAAAATAAAAAAAATTGCCTTTTATAACTGTAAATGGCAAACAAGCATTTTCTGTTTCCCTCCCTCCAAGTTGTAATATCAATTTTCAGATAACTCCCTCTTTTTCTGAGTAGCATGGTAATTGGAATAAGCTTAAACAGTACTCAATACTTTCTCCAAATCTGTTTTCTCCTCTCTTTTCTTTCTCCTCTTCTCTCTCTTTCTCTTTTCAGTTCCTGTTGGTAATATCAGCATCCTATCTGTCTTTGTAGCCCATCAGTGGGGACCTGCTGCTGCTCGTCTCCCACATTCTCAGTGGTTCAATATGATTGTTTTCTCCGTCAGCTTATGGTTTGACATACCAGCCTATAGAAGCCTAAATATCTATTTGCCAGTGCTTATCCACTGTCCTTGTATCAGTGCCTCCAAAAGTGCCTACCAGTTATTTCCTCTCATTTGAGTACTATGGCATGCACAGTGGGTCAGGGAAAGGACACACTTTTTTTAATACCGGTGGAAGAAACAGCTAGGTTATTTCCATGTTGTGTTTGCAATGACTGGATTTCAAAAATGCTTTGCAAGCTTTAGGAGACTGAGATAAATTATACAAACAAAATAGGTATACCACTACTGATTTTAACCTTGTTAGTGCTGGCTGGAATCCATGCCCTCTATGCAGGGCCATAACATTCACCTGCAGTTACCAAGCTTATTGGGCAAAAACCTACCATTTTTTATAATTTTAAGCTTTCTGATTTGGTAAATACATGAACTAGTGGTGTGGGAACACATACTGGTTTTGTTCCTTGCTTGCCTTTAGCTGCTAAGAAAAAATAAAATCTTTTAAAGATGGGTTGAGGTTTTTGTTTTGTTTTGTTTTTTCCAGTTAATAGATTATTAAAGTATTAAAGTATTTTGGTGGAGGTATTCGATGTCTTTACACCTACGCACTCCTATATAAAATGAGAAAATTCTTGGCTGTTTCTAGTAGTAAATGCAGCCATCATGTGCATGGCAAGGAGAACCTGTCCAGCCATGTCTTCATTATGTGGCTTGAAGAATGGGCACCACGTTATCCTACTGTCCTGTGCTTTGCACTTGAATTTTGAGGGTTTGGGTGCCAGGAATGCTGTTACATTCCACATTTTTCTAAGTAGCATCCCTGCTTCTTGCTTAAGATTACTAGGTATTTCCACCATACTAAGTAATAGATACATTGTATTAATATCATCATTTTATGTTCCTTAAAGACAGAAAAAAATATAAAAAATATGTTGCAGAAAGTTACCATAAAATATGTTACAATGATAAGAAATACTGCCAGTTTTGCTCAGTGAAAATTCAGTAACTGCAACCTGTCTGTTCCTATTATTTGTATTCCATATATTTACTGTAAGTTCTCAGTTTATAAAATCTTCTACATGTACAGAAACTCTTTCCAGATACAACAGAACTATTTGTATAGCAAGTTACAGATGTCACAGAGAGATGCAATGCAATCTAGAGGAACAAAAGGAGGATGTGGATAGTTGTGTTGATCTGCCTAGAAATAAAACTTCAGAGCCTATAAAGTTCACAGAGTGTCTACAATTTTCTGGGATGGAAGGATTGTGCCATTTCACCCATTTTTGTGTTGTACCCTTGCGAGGGTCATTCCTTGTCATCAGAAGAGTCCCCATAGCCACAGACCCCTGAGAAGTCACAGGTGTATCTCCATAAAAATTGATGAATCAGCAGGACCCTCCAGTCTGAATCCTGTATGACTCCAGTGAGAGAATTGTAGAAACACTAAAATGAGATTCGTTTCAGAGGAGCAGGCTGGGAGAAGATTTCTGACATGTAGTCAAGGTAAATCCACTTCACAACATTATTGGATTAGCCTTTCTTGAAGTTTAATTAAATTGGTTTTCCCCCTATTAACTGTTCCCTCTGTTATAACTAGGAAATGGCAGATGAGAATGAAACTTCATCTCATTACAGTTTAGTAAGTTAAATCTCTTCTTGTGTCTCTAATGCTAAGAAATATGCATTATTTTACGTTAATCACACAAGTGGATTTTGTTAGCAACTTCAGAGCGTGTACTATTGTCCATATCTCATCCACAGGGATTACCGACTTTTCAAGTGGTAAATCTACCATTACTGCCTTAGACAATAAAACAGAAAGGAAAGAAGTTTGCTCTCCAATGCAGGCAATCCCAAAGTAGGCGGGCCATACTAAGCTAAGTGAGAAAATAAAAAAAATCCACCTAAAATGTACCAAGTGTAACAAACCTTGTAACCTACTTTACCATCAAGTATTTAGAGAAAGGCTACAAGACTTGTCCTCTTTCTGCCTTTTCAGAAAAATACTTCTAAAATTTCCTGGTTTAGAGCATGAAGGGGTCTAGTGAGTTCAACAGGACTATTCAAGTGGAAATAGGTCATAACGCTAAAGAAGAATTCACGTTTAACTACATTACTGCACCGCCATTGCAGAAGTACCTTTGAAAAATACATTTCTAAGTTGGAATATGAGCTTGATCAGAGGAACAGAGAGAGATGTAATTGTCTAGGTAAAACAGGAGTGGTGTACGCTAAGAACAGAAACCGCCAAAATTGTATCATCCTAATTGTGAACTTCAGGGAACTGAAGGCAGCAACCCAGAGGATGTCTGTGAATGCACGGCTACCTGAGATACTGCCAGTCCCCTGCAAAATATGAGAACGGTAAAGCCCATGGAGTCTTGTTCCTGCTGTGCCCAGATGAGGAGGAGAGCAAGGGCATGATAATAATGAGACTTTTCTGCTTCATGGGCAAGCTGAGAATTATGGTAGCAATTTGAAAGTGAATCATTTGGAACGCTAGAAAAAATGATACTTTATCGTCCCAGATTTCAGTTACAAAAAGCGAAAGGTTTTCTCGGATGTCTCAAGCGAACTGAGGGGTAAAGACTTCAAAGAGGCATTTTTGGACTATCTCACTCTGAAGGTCTTTCAAGGGGAACAGAGGTGGATTGTGCATAGATCCTCAGTGCTGTGAAATTTGCGTTCATGCTATGTAAAGAGCTCTTTAGCGTAAACTCTGTTACATCGTGTTTATCTTCTAAGTCTCACATCCATTTGTCTGTTTCACACAAGTATTGAGTCCTCTCTATGTCCGTGTTAGCAATCTAAACACATGCAAGGCTTTCTCTGACTCTCAGCATTCCCTGTTCATGCTAACAAAACAAAACGCAACACATAAAATAAAATAAAATAAAATAAAATGAAATAAAATGAAATAAAATAAAATAAAGGTACCTGAATTCAAAACGTAGACTGGGAATTGTCTCTGGTTCATACTACCGCCTGATCCATACTTCAGGATCATTTTGAAGAGTATTACCCGGACCTGTCCAGAAACATGCTAAAGACCACTCTGACAATTTCACAGCATAAGGAATTGAATTCCAGTGCCTGGGAATATTTCTTCATGCTTTATAATTTTTTAGTGTAGATTTAGTTTCTGTCACTCATATTATGAGCTCTCTGGAAAACAACAGTTTTGTCTTCTTACTTCTCTATACTGAAAATAATAAAGCCTGATCTTTTATTGACCAGCTAGGTGCTACCTGTAATGGAAATGAGTAATGATAGTAATTATTATAATGGATTAATAGAGAAAAAAACTTGTTCTACTGTAAAAAATAACTAGTGCAGACATTCAACTAATTAAAAAAAAAATCTTTTGTGTATAAGAACTTTACTGATAATAGTTGTGTCAGCTTTTGAGAGAAATCTTTCTTTTTTTTTCACCATGGTGATTCTCGTTTCTACAGTGGACTGAAAGAGGTGTTGACATACTGCAAACAGCTCTTCCCCTGAGTTATTTTTAGTCTGACCAAAATTAATATGCACCTTACAGTTAAACACCGTGCTATTTTGCTTTTGTTCCTTTTCTCTCTGATGTCCATGTATGCTTTTTTTAAAAAACTCTTTACTTAATTTAAGGTGTCTGCTACCCTGTCAGAGAATAGAAGCTTTCTCTCCCACGTTCTGAAATGGCTCAGTGGCAAAAGATATGTGGTATTAGATAAATAGTCCCCATTCCTTTGTTTTCCAATCTGTAAAAGGCAGAAGGGAGTTTTATTTTATTCTACAGAGGTGTAAGGAAGAATGATTAACTATGGATTGGTCTGGAGATACTCACTATCTGAAGGTTACACAGGGAGCTGTGAGAAATACTTGGTGTTCACACTCTCTGTAAGTTGAGTTGTCACTATTTTTAAAAACTTAAAGTTGAAAAACAGTTAGGAAATTAAAAAAAAAACCAGCTTGCAGTATACTATGTATATTCTGCATTTTATTACTATTTCTTTAACTTCTTTTTTTTTAATGTGGCCTCCCAAATAAAACTTTCTCAAAAATAGTACAAAATATTTTTCAAATATCTGACAGAATTTTCTGATTACTTTATTACACTTCATACTGCCTGTAATGAAAGAGCAAGGCCACCAGGCTTTGCAAAAAGTAAATCTCCTTTTATTGAATTTCCTTCACTACATTTTAACATTATTGAAAGGAGCAGAACAAACAAATAAAACACAAGTCCACAAGTGGAGCAAATTCCCTTCGGCAAGCTATCTTTCGAGGTATAAATCAGCGTTCTCACCAAGATTATAATTTACAGATGTAGTTCAGTGATAACCACTGGACAGCCCCCACTGCAGAAGTGCTTGCTCCGTTAGAACAAATCCACATCCCAGCTCGTTCCCGTGGTCTCTGCACGGTGTGTGCAAGCAGTGGGCATTTCTAATGCGCTCAACTCTGCAGCTGACGAACCTGGGGCATGCTGAGAGTCACTGGTCTTCAAGCCAATGAACGAATGACTTGGACACACCAGCTCTGCTTCACAAGCCAGTTCAGAACCTCTATCAGCTAAGGATTTTTATACTTTCTTTGTGGATATTGCTGCTGAGTTGTATCCACTTCGCGTGTCGTCAGATTAAGCTAATGCTACTTGTCACACGAAATTAAAAAACCCCGAGAACCAATAAGACAAAAACCCCAAACTCTTCTACAACCTCATATCAGCTTGGAGGCACAGTCAAAATATATTTAGATTGCTACTCATCTATTAGCTCATTAGTTCTCCTTGACTACCGTAGCCTCCAAAATTTCAACCCCTGACAGTACAATCACACCTATCAATGTAGACAATGTTTTGCAAATGCTGCATCCTACAAATTGAAACAATCAAATCCACAATACAGATCCTGCTAAAAACCCATGAAAATTAGTATCTGTGGAAGAAAGAATACCTGGCAGGGAGGGTGCTAGGTTAACAATTGGACTAGATGATCTCATAGGTCTTTTCCAATCTAAGCAGTTCTATGATTCTATGATTCTATGACATGACTAAATTGTAATATGTAATACATATACAAATATACTTATTCAGTTCATGATGTTTAGTAGCGAGGTTATGATTGTTTGCTCTCAAGCTCCTCAAGAAATTTTTCAGTCTCCTTTGAGGATTAGGACTGAGAGATCAGAAACTATTTTTGCAGAAAATTATGTCATTGGTTACTGGCTGCTACAGTAATTTTAGATTGTCTGTGGCATTCTGTTGTCTACTTTATTGCTGATTTTTGTGCATATAATTTCCTAACAAAATGAAGTCAATCACATTTTGGGCCACCACTGAAAAAAGACATGTAGAATTTTCTTGCTGATTTTGTTTCTGTTACTGTTAATAGAAAACATGATTATCTACTAAAACACTTTTCCTCTTTGGATGAGGTGTTGACTGGGAAATAGTTTACAGTTCAGAATCACATTTTCGGTAAAGGCTGTGGAAGAGGTAATCACAAAATAGCTGTCAATCATATGCACACAATGGTCATCTACTTGCATATGGGTGACCCAAGCTCTTTCTCCAAACAGGGGTTAGCTGGCACTTCTCTGCATCCCAGAAGAGTGCATGAACCAATGGGCCACTTCAGTTTTCTTACTTTTCCCGCTCGTTGGGCCTGTGAGAAGTCCTTTCCAAATCTAGATGCAATTGCATCTAGTTTTGGGACAATCTGAAGTTTTTAATCTGTTTGTGTGGATGAATCTTTGCAAAAGGTTTTGTGTTACACCTGGCAATTTGATGATTAAGTCACATTCAACTAAGAAGAGAAGCCCCTTTCATATTGATTTTTGTTTATGTCCCTTGATATTTTTTAGATTTGATCTGGTTAGAAAAATGGGAGCTTTCCCCATCTTCTGCTTTCATGCTGCTTTTGCAAGATATGCTATAGGCAATGCTTGTGGTGCATCTTATTTTTCAGAGATGAGTCATCTACAGACGCTGCGACTCTGAATTGCAAGTGACAGGACTAAACTCAGTTTTCCAATCTGAGATAATTGTGTGCATTACAGACAATTAATGAAAATAACGTGAAGAAGGCAGCAAATCAATAGTAGGAGTGTTTCATATTGCTCACAAATAGAGAGACAGTAGCAATCAGGGAGTTTATCTAAAAATATTAAAAAGGAAATGTTTTAAAACCATTTACAAATAATTCCAAGTAAATTGTGTCATTTGTGAAATATTTAAATGGAACACCCAAAATGTCATCAGAAAAATAAAGCTGACTGACAAGGAAACAGAGAGAGGAGAGGAAAAGGTAAAAAATCCACTGTAAAACAGTAAATGTTTATTTCATCAAAGTTAATATGTTTGTAGTCACTATTTACTTTATAAACTAAACTACATTGGCGTAGCTCGTAAGTATTTAACTTTACAAAAACCCTATCCAGATCATCACCCAGATCACTGTTTATGTCAGTCCTTTTCTTTTCTGCTGTCTACTTGGGTTGAAGTTTGTTTTCACCCTTACGTAAAAGCCATCCTGGGCAGGATTTGATCCTTCTGTATCCTGGCACAGTAACTAGCACCAAAAGAGACACAGCTAATACAAGTTTTACTTTTCCAGCAGAGATTTATTTTGCTTTCTGTTGCTGATAGACTCATCTACAAATGCACAAATATTACACAGGCATGAAAAATACGAAAAAGCAGATTCTTTTGTAGGTTTTTTTTCATTAATTTACCTTGTGTCTTGATAAGTCTGTTTATAGGTATGAGGTTGAAGAGTCATGAAGTTAGAAAATAAAAGCAAACTATTTCTGCAAGGTTAAACTTGTCCGTACTCATTATCACTTTCACTGAGCGACTCTTGCTAGTTCTCATGCTCATTTACGTTACTGGGATTTTTAAAATTCTTTCTCGTATTTGAGACTTTACAACTCACTCAGGTAAAATTATTTGAGTTGCCCCTCCTTTCCCCCCGCCTTTTACCGATCAATAGAGCTGTAACTTTGTAGCTTGTTATATTCTATTAAAAATGGCTTATATTCCCTTGTTCACGAAGCCTTGGCTTCTAAGGAAAACAAACAAACATAGAATATTACATCTGTAGTACAGGTATAGAAAAAAGAATTGTCTCGTTTTGAGTAATTAAAATTTCCCAACAAAAACAAACAAACAAAGCACCGAAGATCCCTAACACAGCTACTGTTTGCCTTTATGGAATAAGGTCTCCTTCCTCTCAGCCATAATCAAGGTAGACCAGTTAGTAGAATGGAAGATCCTACTGCAGAGCCACCCATGAAAGATTTGAATGACAAGTACTAATACTGCTGTTTTGCTGTTGTTGCTCAGGGTGAAGCTAGCAGAGACTTTTTGGTTTTGCATTGTCCTTCCTCGTATCAAGCATTAATACGCTCAGTCACAAAATGCTTCAGGGACATCTTTTTCTAAATCGCCATTAGTTGAAGGGATGCATGCACCATCTGGGCCATTGTGTTTGTCAGGCGATGGAGCTTTGTAAACACCTATACAGATGTGGTTCATAGATTTTTAACCAAAAGAGAGACGGGCTCATGTAGCATGATAAAGTTTCTTCAGCTAAAGGTCTTTCTGGCTTTTGCCAAAATTCCATGTATCTGTAGTTCTTTAAGTCTCTCAACACAGAATTGTTTGGATTTTGTGTTGTACAATTACTACTTGAAGGGAGTAGAGAGTTTCTTCATGGGTCTTCTGTAAATTGGTAAATTAACAATTTTACAGAAGTCCTTATATAAAATTTAAGATAGAGAATAATCCCACAAAATGAATTTCAGAGTTGCTGTGATTTCTTCCTTTTTTGCTGGGTACCTTCTATTGTGCCATTGATTTCTACAGGCAAATAATTTTCCATTTTCTAATTCTTTTACATTATTATTTTGTAATAATAATCCTTTGTTCGTATCAAAACATCTTTATAAACAAAAGCTGCTTCTACTGAATATCGAGGAGTTACAGACTGGTGTCCCATAACCATCCATCACAGTGCAGTGACAGTGAAGTGACAGCTCCCTGACTCAGCCGTACAAACAGTGTAGAAACCACCACTGAGAGCAGATATTTGACTGACTGCCTCTGTGAGCAGAAGTGCAGCTCCCCCTGTGAATTTAGCAGATACTGGAATTTGCTTTTCCGATTCTTACTCAGGCATTTTTTTTCCCTGAGATTATCAAGGCTGCTTGGAAAGTGCTCAGCATGGGTCAGACTCCAAAATCTGGTTATGGGTACGGTAAAATCATTATTGCTTTCCTGAGATTTGTATTAGCCTTCAGAAAAAGGTACTAATTCTCAAATAAAACTCAGGTGGGGCAAACTGTGTCATGACCCTGTGGCAGCTGTGGAAGTTGGTAATGAATTACTGAACTAAGTCACTCAGGGGGCGATACACAGAGGACCTGGGGTAATCTTGCCTTCCTTTCAATGTAGGTGTCTGCACCTGAACCAGTTGTCCAGACTCCTACAGCTGCTGGAAAGGAAAAAGACATTTTGGAAGTGCAATTTATATATTTTGTTTTAATTATCTATTTTAGGAGGAGAAAAATTGTGCTCTATGAATGCCTTTTTCGCTCATTTACCTTCAGAAAGAATTTAGACAATTAATTCAGATCTACATGCCTACAATGTAGATGGGTTAAAACTGGGTGAGATGAATCTCATAGTAAGAGATTTCTGCTCTCTGAGTCCCTATTACAAGGAAGAGGACCTGTTTTCACCACTGAGAAGACACAGCCCTGGATTATACCTGGATCACCTGTGATGCCAGAGTAGTCAGAATGTCCTGTGAAAAATACATTCAACACAGTCAAGGTCTCTGTCAATGATTTTACCCTAATAAATGTTACTCTGCTGCAGATCAGCTGCAACTGATAAAATCAATGGAGAGCATTGTATAAAAAAACAAGGTGCTGTGTTATTTTTCCAGAGATATGAAGATCTCTAAGGAATTAAGCAGTAAAAGGCAAGAACAATCTTTTATTAAAATTGTCTTAACCCTTTAAAAACAGTCTTCGAAAGAGAAAATGCTTGGCATTTCTCTTTTTTATTTAAGTGATAAAGACTATTTCACTGACATAAGCAGTGAAACAATTCTGAATGGTCATTGCCTTGTGCCCACTGACTGGATTTCATATATATTTATATTAAATTTTAAGAACCAGTTCCTGAGACATCAATTCATCCGTTGCCAAGTAGTAATGATAACCCTGTCTCAGTCCAAGTATATATATAGATAGATATTTGGGTTTCAGTTGATGGTCAAGAATAAAGCAATGCCTCAGAGTTTTCAATGCTGTTTTATGGTAATTAAATATAAAATAGGATACTTGCTTGGCACAGTGTACTAATTTTATTATCATTTTCCTAGTGCCCATAAGTTTAGGCTGAATAAAATATTTGAAATAGTGCTTTAAATGGAAGTTTACTGAAATTATTTTATTCTTTTAGAAGAAGAATGTCAATTTCAGTTAAAGGGGGCTTTTTAAATTTGGGTTTTTTTGAAGCTATTCTCAAAGAAATAACACTCCACTGCCCCATCCCATGCCAGATGTCTGCATAATGGGGTTGCATGACTAGGAAAGAAAACTCATGTTCAAGGGCTGCTTTTCTTTTTTTTTTTTTCCCGTTTTCTTTTAATCAAAGATTTGAACCTATATCTGATACCTCTAACATGGGAGCCTGCATCACTGAAATCAAGATTATTTTTGTATGTCAGCTGACAGCCCTGAAAGGTTTGGGGTTTACCCTTAGCCCAGACTAGCTGGCTACATGGATCATTGTTTGATGTTCCCACCCAGTTCTGCTCACTATCAGCTTCACAGAACCATTTTTGTGCTTTATTAACAATGAGAAAAATTAATATTCTGCTTAATCCTTGGTCTGCAATTAATTATTTTGCCAAATTAAGATCTCAGTAGAAAAAAGAAGATTTGAAACACAAATGAAGCAATGCCAAGTCTATTAGGAAAGAAAAATATTTCTGAATTTAAAATGACAGAAGTAGCTAAAAATATTTTTACCAGTCAATCAACCAGCTGAGATATACAGAGACAATATTGACTGTAGAGGCCCATAATTACTCTTTCAGGCTGCTGCCACACTTTCTGAGTTGAGTTTATTTGTTTTTAAATTACTTTCTTTCAGCTATCTCCTATTTTTGAAGTGTGATAATGATAATATTGGCTGACATTACAACTTGTTCAAGATAAGAATTATCTGCTATTGCAGAAAGTGAGCTTATCTGTAGCAGGCTAATTCCTCAGCCAAAGATTGTGACCCATTTCAAAGTTCAATTGAATGCAGAATGTTTAATACAATTGTGTATTTTTGTTTTGTGTATGAACATTTCTGTCCTGACAAGATATGCATGAAAGACAGTCTCTGCCCTAAAGAGGAAGATTTTTTTTTATCCAAATAGTGGAAAAAAGTAAAAAATTAAAATATAAACAGTGATACAGGGAAAGTGAGTTGACCAGAGTGCCACAGCAGATTAATTAGAATTAGTACATGGTGATATAAGGTCTCCTTAGGCCACTCGTCTCATCACAACCCTGCTGAGACTTGACCTTAACCTGTGGGAGAATAGGGCCCCTTGCCTTCATAAGAAAGAATCAATACTGAAAGTAGGTTAAGATCTGTTATATGCAAAGTCTACAAGCCCATACAGGAAGGACACCATGAAGTGTTTGCACAAGTGGTTAGAGAATTTTTAGTCTCTCTACCCTAGTATTCCATGAACTTGGTTAATATCAAATGAAATTAGTGTCCTAATGCATGATTTCATTTGTGTTGAAGCTGGGGTTCATGGTCTGGGCTGTAACTGGGCTGAATCCATATATGTCTCAGAATCTCTCGGTCTTTCAAAGCATTTATTTCTGTTTCAGACTAAGAGATGGTTGGAGAAACAAGCCAGATAGTTTTAAACATACGAACATTTAAACATTAAATGTTTTCAGGGCATGTTTTTCTTTAAGTTTCTTAGTTCTGATTTATAAATCGTCTGAATAAATCTGCAGGAGTGTGTTTTACTTTACAAACTTTTATTTTAAAGATCATATTTAGTCAAAATAATTTCTAAAACAGTTGACTTATTCCAAAGTGGATTTAAAAATCCACAGACTCATCTGCCATTCTTTGGCTTCTCAAGTAAGATAGACAAATTCAATGACAGATCTATGAATTATGTTAAAAATCCCTAAACAGAAAGATTTCAGTTACCCCACTTTATTTTACTCTTGAGATATAGATGATAAAGGTTATAAATGTGCTCTGAAATCCTGCCATAATAATCAAGTTTATACATCCTGCTGTCATTTTTAAATCTGTTACGATTCATAAATCCTTTTCAAGTTTTACGTCTCTGATTTTCCCCCAAAGCGAAGATGTAGTAAGCAGCTCCAAGTTCATGCTGAGTTCAACCCGGCGGCGCATTTTACATGACTACATCAACCATGGTGAATTCTCCCAGTGAACTTCGAGACAAACCAAGTATCTCAGAAGTGCCTAGCCACATGGCTCAAAATTGAGAGAGTCTATGGTTGAGTGATCTGGTTAGGAGCAGTGCAGAAGGCGGCAAACATGCATTATTTTTCTGTAGATTCAAAGCAGTAAACATATTTCCATTGCTCTTGAATTTCATTCCATGAACCTGCAAGATGAATAAGGAGTTAAAGTCAGGATTTTCCCCTAAGAACTACTCTAAACTCAGATCCAAAGCTGGTCATAAAAACATTTGAATTCCATCCTTCAGTGTCCCTTACTTAAACAAGATTCACCACAGTGAAATTACTTGTCTCTCAAGCTCTCAAGCTAGGATGTCTCGGTATTTTAACCAGTACGAGCTCTTTTAAGGTGCTACAAAAAGAAAGCTATTTGCAATGCAGAGCAGAAGGTCTGGTTGGTCTTACAAAACTTAGGAACTATATGTGATGCATTTCAAAGTCCCGTTTCATCTACTAGCAAAATCTTTAGGTGTGTGTATGTTATTGTGTATTTTTATGCATTATCATATCTATATTTATATTTATGCTTCTCCCAATTTCAGAATGTTCTGTTTTCTATTACAGTGACATTCCCTGATTGCTTGTGCCTTACTGAACTCATTTGTGAGACAGACATTGCAGATGCTCCGTGTCTCCTTTACAAGTTCAGATAAAGCTAAAGGGGACTGAGTCAATCCCAAGTACTGAATAGCTTCCAGTTTTAAGTAGTGAATAGTCAAAAGGGACTAAACTGACCACAGTTTTCCAGACTGGATGAGCCCATGGAGTATGTGCATGACAGAGCACCATGAAATCATAACGAATATAGAAAAGTGGATGTGAAATAACTAAAGCTAGGTGATCTTAGTAGCCAAGTTAAAGCAAACCAGATGTGCCATTACAAAAAAATACAGTGTAGCTGTGGAACTCAGTGCCACAGAAACTTGTGCCAGGGGCTTATGTGTGTTGAAAAAGCAATCGGATTAATAAGAAATCTCTCCAGACCTAATAAATAAAAGATAGCACTAGCTCAAAAACTCTCCAAGCTATAGATTATTTGAAATCACTAGGGAAATATACTGTGAAAACATTGTCATATTTGTGTCTTATTCTTAGGCTTTTTTAAAGTTACTTGCCATTTGACACAGTAAAACAGAATACACAAATATATAAAATTCTGATGTTGTTTGGAAAGGACATTCCTGTACTCCCACAGTTTACTCACTTCCCTCAGACCATTTTTCTGGTGACTTGGAGCTCTGCATGATTGTACAGTATCAGGTAAACAACTTTTACATAAATTAGTACTTCTCTTTATTTTCATGTATTTATTAACCTAGGGGCTTCTTAATATTTTATTTCATATTATCCTGGGGGTGTTGGAGACTCATTGTTCACTATTCAGAGCTTAACACACTGTGAACAAGCTTGTGTAAGGCAGCCATAAATATTTCACAGGATACTCTAAAGCATTTCAGAAGTTTTGAAGATTTTGGAATTTCATTCCCTCTTCTCTTATGTCAAAGTACTCAGGCTACATGGGTAGTACTAACATAGTGTCCTTCC
This sequence comes from Sagittarius serpentarius, assembly GCA_034782735.1. Taxonomy (NCBI): domain Eukaryota; kingdom Metazoa; phylum Chordata; class Aves; order Accipitriformes; family Sagittariidae; genus Sagittarius; species Sagittarius serpentarius. The sequence continues at coordinate 22,022,454 of JAVKLA010000026.1, forward strand.
TAGGGAGATGGGAAAAAAGTAGATCCAGTTATCTCTGCCAAGTACCATCACGGCTGGAAGTTTTGCATTCAGAAATTCAGGTCTCGCATATTCAAGAACTATAGAAGCGTTTAGTTGCTTATCTCAGCTGAAGACTTTGGGAGGATCACGACCGAAACTAGAATAGTACTGTCAAATCCAAATTTGCTTCTTGTTCTCACAGAACAAGGAATAACACACGCATTACTCCAGAACTGATTTTTGCTCAGTTTCTGTGTTCTTGCTATCTTAGACTCAATGGAATGCATTTTAATACAAGTATTGTATAATTTTTTGGTCCACTGCCTTCCCATATCTTCTTTCAATTCTACGTGCAATAAAGATGATTCTTTCATTGAAAGAGGACGGTGTGAAGATAATCGTGACAGTTCACCATGGTTGAGACAGCCTTGTTCCCTGACCTGCTCAGATTGCCGATTCTGCTGCCACTGGTGCTATCAATAGACAGGTCTGTAGTGTTCCTGCATTAGGATCTAGTACTCCACTCTGACTGGGAGTTTTCATTTTATAACATAGTTGTTAAATAGCTAGAGCCCCCTCGTGAAATGGAAGAAAGTTCTACCAGAATAAGGGATTTTTTCTCTAGAAATGCATACTAGAGATAATAAGATTTCTCCTGGGCCAAAGCCACAAAACAATGCCAAGTGAAACCAGTATCCAAAGGTACTTTAAATGACTTGCTTTGTCTATAGGAAAGAGGGCTGCAACTTCTATAACAGTTTATTTGGCTGTGACTGCAGCCATACATCATTCAGCTCAGGGACACTTATTTTCTAATCTCATGGCAGACAGTTTTTAAAATAAGTTTTCTCTGATTTTCTTCCCTAACCAGAAGTCCATTTCCACACTAGGAAATCTTCTCATGGCAACCCTAATGAAGCTGCACTGAAGCACAGACAATCTTTTCTTTAGGAGACCTTTTGGTTAAAAGACTCCTCTGCTCTGTTGACTGTCTGATTACATTCAGATTAGATAAAGCCAATTAAGCACTTACTACTTAAAAAATGAATGTCTAACCAGTTATGTTGGAGTTATTATGGGAAGTCAAAGGGTGACTTCAGTAAACAATCTATGAGTACTTCTGTATCAAATCTGATGTATCCAATAAAGATACAAAATAGGGAAAAACAGGACAAAATCACAATAACTCTGCTAACTACTTTCATATTTACAGTCTGATTTATTAAACATACCCTTGAGGGAAACTTCAAAGAACTTCATATATTTCTTTTTTTAATATATTGACTATATATTTATTCTTTTGCCAAAGAATTTCTTTGCTATATTTGGTTAATACCTCAAAGAATAGAACTTTTCTGGTTTTCAAATTGCTCATTTTATCAATTTTATGTCAGTTCTTATTATTGCATTACCATTGTGTCATGGTTTAACCCCAGCCAGCAACTCAGCACCATGCAACCACTTACTCACTTCCCCCCTACCCAGTGGGATGGGGGAGAGAATCAGGAAAAAAAAGCAAAACTTGTGTGTTGAGATAAGAACAGTTTAATAGGACAGAATGGAAGAAACTAACAATGACACTAATAACAACAAGAAAGTGACAATAATAATAAAAAAATCGGAATACACAAAACGATGCACAATGCAATTGCTCACCACTCGCCAACCAATGTCCAGTTAGTTCCTGAGCAGCGATCCCCCTCCCACCCCAGGCCAACTCCCCCAGTTTGTATACTGGCCATGACATCCCATGGTATGGAATACCTCTTTGGCCAGTTTGGGACAGCTGTCGCGGCTGTGTCCCCTCCCACCTTTCCTGTGCCCCTCCAGCCTCCTTGCCGTCTGGGCCTGAGAAGCTGAGAAGTCCTTGAATTAGTCTAAACCCGACTTAGAAACAACAGAAACCATCAGGGTGTTATCAGCATTCTTCTCCTACCAAACCCAAAACACAGCCCTGTACCAGCTGCTAAGACAATTAAGTCTATTCCAGCCAAAACCAGGACTTACTGTTATATTATCATGACAGTACCTTATATTACATTACTAACAGAAACAAGAAATCAAAATTTTCTCACTTATCTATAGCATTGTAGTTTTACCGCTCCATTAACTCAATTGACAACATTAATGTGGTCCTTGCAGGTAATAATCTAGTTTCTGTACATCAACACATCCACAGTTTTTTCATTCATGCCAAGCAGATTTTGTAGACCCAGGTTTTTGTGAACTAAGTAAAAGCTCAATTTGTAAAGATGATAGGGGACTGCATGAGCTACAAGGTAGTATCATCATAAAAATAACCATCAGAAAAATATAATCAGAAAAAAAAAATTTGTTCTCCTCCTATATTTTTTGGAAGGCAAGATTTTGGTGAGACATCATCCAAAACTGTCAGCATTAATCCTGTTTTCTCGGTAACTCTGTGTCTCCCTTCCTCCTTTTTCAAGTCACAAAACCAAACACAGTATTCGAGGTGCGGCCTCACCAGTGCCGAGTACAGGGGGACGATCACTGCCCTAGTCCTGCTGGCCGTGCTAATTCTGATACAAGCCAGGATGCTACTGGCCTTCTTGGCCACCCGGGCACACTGCCGGCTCATATTCAGCCG
>JAVKLA010000026.1:22025081-22047219 GCA_034782735.1 Sagittarius serpentarius
GTGCTAATTCTGATACAAGCCAGGATGCTACTGGCCTTCTTGGCCACCCGGGCACACTGCCGGCTCATATTCAGCCGGCTGTCGACCAACACCCGCAATGGGTATATGCCTTTTCTTCTGGTTTGAAATCTATGATGTCCATAATAATTTCTGTACAAAAAAGATGATAGAAGAATTGAAGAGAAACCTCAAAACATGAAAAGCGAGGGCATATTTTCACAAGTTTTCCAGCAAAAGGCTCAATGAATCATGTGTTCTGGAAAGTGCTTGCACCAGCACTGAACTGAGTGTGGATAACGCTGCTCAGTAATTTCCTTCTGGGCTGGCTGCAGATGGTGCTACTGAACGGGAGTACTGCTGAAACCAACCTAAGTACGTACACATCCTGTGTAACCTTGCTCTGCGGCTGCCTTGTTCTTACCAGCCGCCTTGTGTCACGCAGCTGCAATAAGAATTTTGCTCTTCCCTAGAGCTAGAACTCGTGGGGCAAGTTTGCCATTCTGTGGGTGTGGTAGTGCATGGGCTCGGGACCTGGTCCATTACATGGAAAAGCAGAAATTCCCATATTTAGGAAGGAACAAAAAATGAAGTGATATTGCAGGTCCCGCCAATGAAAGAATAAGAGAATAAAGGCTCAGGTCTATGTAAACAGACATCTGGGTTCAGGGATTTATTTTGTCCGCAATTTTGTGCCTGGATTGCTGAATCTAATCTGTCCCACAGCCCATCAATGTCTACAGTTCTTAACAAAACATTATAAGGTATGTGTAATAGTCTAAAAATATTTACTGAGGAATCCACCAGGGCTTTGTTTTAATCAGTTCTTTTGGTATTTAAGTAATCTTTTCTATTAAACCATCTGACTGTATGTGGCAGAGCTTGACTTATGCTTAAATGATATCCCAATGAGAAATGCAAAATGAGCTGTGATTGCATTTATAAAAGAATGCATAAATAAACATACTTTGAAGGAATGAATCAAAGGAGTAGGAAGAAAAAAAAAAAAATCCCAGAGCCTCACCCTAGCAGGTTGCTAGTGAAATACATTTTTTCTATTTCAAACCAAATTAAAATTCATTTCTTTTGTTAAGAACACTTAAATGCAGTGCAGTTACCCTGCATTTAAATCAGTGTAACTAAGACCAGATTTTGATCTTCTGTATCTTGACTGCTCTTCAAATAATGATAATCAAAGATGTTCAGAGAAAAAGGGTTGTGGCTAATACCATCAATATTGACAGTCATTTTTACTTTTTGTAGCACTCAACTCTTGTTATACATTTCCACACTGCTTCATAATACAGCACATTTTCAAAAGAAGATAAATTATTCTAGCACTATAATTATGAGCAATCTCAAGTAAAATGTATGTGAAAATAAAAAACAAGATCACACAAGGGAACAGAGTTACAGGGCTATTCAATCTGTTTGCCTTGCCATGCTAAAAAGGAAAGTGAAAAAAGAGACGAGGGGTATGAGTGACATTTTTGTTCTTAATGTATTCATCCTGCTGTATACGTTAGTGAACATTCATAATGGTAGGTTTATAGAGATATTTATCTTACAGAAATTTGTTTTGCTAAAAAGCACACATTAAGAAGTCTGTCAACTCTTTATAGTGAGATATTTACCCTCAAACCAGTATGAATTGTGATCAAAGCATCATATGCTTTTATAAAGTGTCTTGAATCTCACTTCTTAAACCTTTGCAGATATATATTGAAAACATATACCATTCACGCAATCCAGTTAACTTGCAAAATAATTTTCTGAACATTTATATGTCCTATATTACAAAAATACTTGAGTTTTCTTAAATAGTTATCTTGACAAGATCACAAGTGTATGGCATAGCCAGGAATTCAATTAAGCAGTCTTGAATATAGATGACAAGAAGAGGAGATAGCAGTGGATGTTGTTCATCTTGACTTTAGCAATGCTTTCCACACTGCCTTGCATAGCATCCTCACAGACAAACTGATGAAGTATGGACCAGATAAGTGGAAAATGAAGTGAACAGAATACTGGATGAACTGTTAGGCTTAAAGGGTTCTTATCAGTGGCACAAAGTCCAGCTGGAGGTCTGTCACCACTGGTATACCCCAAGGGTTGGTACTGGAGCCAATACTCCATCTTCATTCATGACCTGGATGATGGGGCACAGTTCACCTTCAGCAAGTTTATAGATGATACAAAGTTCGGAAAAGTGGTTGATAAACCAGATGGTTGTGCTCTCAATCAGAGGGACCTGGCAGGCTACAGAAATTGTCTGAAATGAACGTCAGGCTCACCAAGGGGATAAAGTTAAATCCTGGCCATGAGGAAGATCAGCCTCATGTACCAGTACAGGCTGAGGACCAACCAGCTGCAGAGCAGCTTGGCAGAAAGGGACCCAGGGGTCCTGGTGGACAACAACTTGAACATTAGCTAGCAATGTCTGCTTGTGGCAAAGACATTGGCTTCCTGTAGTGCATTAGGCAGAAAGGTGCCAGCAGGTTGAGTGAGGTGATTCTTCCCCTCTGCTCAGGCCTGGTGAGACACATCTGGAGTGCTGTGCCCCTTTCTGAGCTCCCCTGTACAAGATAGACATGGATATACTGGAGCAAGTCCAGCAAAGGGCAACAAAGATGATTTAGGGATTGGAGCATCTTTCATATGAGGAGAAGCTGAGAGAGCTGGGGTTGTTTAACCTGTAGAAGGGAAGGCTCAGGAGGATTGTATCCATGTGTATAAATACTCGATTGGCAGGAATAAAGAAGATTGAGCCAGAACCTTCTCAGTGGTGCCAAGTGAGCGAGAAAGAGGGAATGGGCATAATTTGAAGCATAGAAAATTCCACTTAAACATGAGAAAGAACTTCTGGTTTTGTTTTTGTTTCTTGGGGTTTTTTTGTCAGTGAAGGTGGTCAACACTGGATTCAGTTGCCTAGAGAGGTTGTGGAGTCTCCATCCTTGGAAATATTCAAAACCTGACTAGATACTGTCCTGAGCAACCTAGCTGACTTTGCTTGAGCAGAGGCTTAGACTAGATGATTTCCAGAGATGCCTTTCCATCCCATCCATTCTGTGATTCTGTGAAGGATAGTTTAACACCAAACTGCTGAAAAAGAGAAGGATACCAGATCCTCCACTGTCTACATGCAGAAAAAAACCCAAAACAGTCTGGCTGCAGTGGGTGCCACTAGAAGGTCTCTCTTAGCTTAATGTAGGCAGACGAGCAGTGGAGTTCGGAAAAGAAGCTTTTTCTGTTCTTCCTGGTCACCCTTCTGGGAGCCATACAGTATGTGATCTGGATCTTATGTTTCTTATGCCAAAAATAAGCTTAGCGTTCTTCTTGCGATGGTGTAACAGTGTTATTTTTGTCCAAATTGTAATTAATTAATATAATCACCAGTAAAAGGGAAGATAGGAACACAGAAAAAAACACGCACATGTAGATACCAGACAGAGAGACACATGAGTTCTTGGTGGCATTACAAGAATAATGGTGCCCAAAAAAAGCAAGCAAAGGCCTTGAAGCATTACTGGCTTTATGATCTTGTTATTCACATTATCTCCGCTCAAAAAGTTATTTCATTATATTATGTTGACTGCTTTTTATGTCAGTCTAAGGTGCTCTGACTTGAATTTTTATTTACAACTTCTGAAAATAAAAAATCATTCATATCATCCGTATCATCAACCAGCAATATGTTGGTAAATCCAAATTTAAGATATGGACTTTCTTGTTTAAAAGCCTTTTCTTAAACTTGTCAGTGGTATTACTGAAAATTGTAAAATTAAGTTTTCTTTAATGATGACATTGACCTCAGATTTTTACCAATTTTTTAGTGTTCTCTTATTACAGTACACAAAAGGATATCTCCAGAATTCACATGTGTCAACTTGCACTGTTGTTTCTTATATTTAGTGTCCTGTTGGGAATAATTCTGACAGAGAAAATCCAGGAAGTTTTTTTCTGAAGATGTGGTTATAACCAAACTAGGAGGAAAGTGTGTCTCAACATTGTCAAGAAGAAAAGTACAACAGTCATTTTAAGCATGTTGTTGCATGTTATGTGTATTGAGAAGCCATTGTTTTTTTTGGTTTGGTTTTGTTTGGTTTTTTTGTTGGGCTTTGAGAAGGTTTGGAGGATTTGGGTTTTTTTGGCATAGTATGATATATAAGGGTTGTGTACATTAATATCATAGTAATTTAATATTTTACAACAGAAGACATCCATCATTATGACTGTGAAATGCAGTAGTCTAGTTAGTGTGAAATTTCTCAGTACGAATACTCCAAACTTTTATTTTTAGTGAATTTCAAAGCTCAGTTCAAGACTTTCAAGGAAATTTCATGATTTGTCATTATAGTTACCTTCAACTGTAGTTATGCAAACTCCAGCCGTCAGAAAGGAAAACAGACAGTAGGTGGAGTAAGCAAGATTAGTCTGTAGGATTAGATAGACTGGATCAGCCACTGAAACAACCATATTAACAGATATTGCCTCACCCAAGGATGATTTAAGTTTTTTAAGGGTCTTTAATGTATTTTGGATCTGTTCCTCAGGACTGCAAGTTATTTATTTTTCCTGAATAATTTTAAAACACACACAAACCCTTTAATCTAATCAAGGCTTTGCTGGTAAGAGCAGGATACATGAGGGACAGAGAGACACGCTGCTATTTCTAATCTACTTTCTTTGAAAATTATCCAACGCTCCAGTCATAAACCTGGGCAGGCAAATGCTATCTGCCAAACCAAATTACCACATATATATTTTATGTATTTTAATATTTTTCTAAGTAAGCAGGTAACATAACAACAACAGTGGGTAGGTCAGATATGCCTGAGCCCTCCATCTGCTGTTTATCTTCAGACGTATACAATCATTTCATTTCTGAAGGTAGTTTGTCTATTTTTTTTCCTCACAGCTAAGTTTTCTTTGTTTATAGGGCCCATAATGATACTTAGATAAACTTATTTATTTTAGATGCAATCAAACTTTTACAGCATGACTATTTATTTTAGTCAGACCTTTTAATAAGTATTTTTCCATTTATAACAATAATGCTTCAGCTTATGTTGACTGCAGTAAGTGCTCTACTGCTATTTTGGCTGCTCCCTAAATATTTACAGTTTTAGGCAGAGGTGAAGACATTTTGTTAGGGACTCTGGCAGCTTCTTAAAAGACTGCAGGTGAAAAAAGCAGCTATTTATTTAAATCTGCATTTAAAATAAAATATACTTCAGGCAACTTGCCATGGGAAATAATCTTTCAACAGTTTTTAAAAATGAGACATGGGCACAACTTAAAACAGCAGATAATTATGCCAAACCTATGTTCTTCCCTTTTGTATTCATGCATCTTAAAAATATATATTTTAAAAGAGAAGACAATCTTATCTTTCAGCAACACAAAACAAGGTATGCTGTAAAATGTATAATGAAAAAGTCATGTAATTTATCATACAAAAACACAAGTCACTTTGGAAACTTCAGTTTTAGAAAATGCTGTATGTTCTTGAAACAAGAATTGTTAAAAGAAGTTTGTTTTCACATAATTATAGACACCTTAGAGACAATCCTGAACCACAGTGAAAGGAATAATAAGCTTTGTACTATAAAGAGATTTGCAATGCTAATAAACAAATATGAAAAAAAAAAAAAAAACAAGCAAAAAACCACAGTCTGAATGCTAAAAAGCTAAAAGTAGTGAGGCCCGGGGGAGCGGTACAGAGATGTTAAACCTCTTAGCATGAGTTAAAGTCTGCCCCACATTGTCAGTGACCTCAGGAATTTATAATATAAAGGCAGTGACCTACATAAAATAAAAATGAAAGTCTGTTCCCTCTCTTTCTCTCTCTCTCTGGTATCAGAGATCCAGAGGTTTAGTTCAGAAGCTTTCCTTTGACCCTTCAGCCTGGGCTCCCCCAAAACTGGGGATTAGGTTAATTAACTAATCCATTAGCATAAGTTAGAACAACCTCAGAGTTTCATTATGTACTATTCACAACCACCACAAGCCCATGCTACTAGTTGTTTTAACAAGCAACTTAGACTGGAGATGGAATAAACCTCATTTAATTTCAGCTGTGTAAAAGTTGGACATTACTCTAAACTAGTCTTTACAACTGATGGAAAAGAATGACATCTTCAGAAACTAATTCCATCCTGAAATGGGGGTCTGAGCTGGGCAGGGTGAATTGCTCTCTGGAATTACTATCCTTTTCAAAAAAACATAGAAAGAACCTTGACGGTTCTGTTGGAGCAGAGGTGAAGTTCATTTCACAGGTCAGGACATCTGAATGCCACTGTCTTCACCAGGTACCTGATGTGAGCCAGGTTTCTAGCATAACTAGTATCCCCAGTTCAGGGAACTATGCTGGTCTCCTTGAAGTAGACACCTACATGTGTTTAACTGAATGGATGTACAGGCTTGTTTGATTGCATTGACAAGGGATTTGCCCCTAGAGATGTTTGAAATGCTCAAAGGCATCTGCAAAACACGGCAGAGCTGAGCCAGGACCTCTGTGAGAACATGCCCATCTGGAGCGTTAGCTGGAAGCCAGGAAGGGTCTCCTCAGGACATCTCCGCTGGCTCTAGATGTACGTGTGGGTCAGCGGCACGGAGCCCCCGCAGTCTGCGTTGGTGATGTTTGCGTTTGAGATGATATGAGCTTCACTCTAAGGACTCGATTCTGAAAAGTTCTCTAGCCTCAGTTCATAAAAAACTCCTGCACGAGAGTATCATTTTAGTCTATCTTACTAGAGTGTGAGCTTACCTTTAAGAACATGAACATTACCCCGTGCACAATGTTGTTTTTTCGTGGGCTTGTTGCCTTCAAATGCTTCATTTGCAAACATACAATTCAGAAGTTATTAACATGCCATTTTTTCCCATCAGTGGTTCACCTGTCATTCTTGTATTAGCATCTTTTTTTTTTTCCTCCTTTTTTCAGATGCTCATTTCAGGAAATTCAAATTATTTACATGTGGAAGTACTGAAAGAAAACAAATAATCTTTTATTCAACTCACGTGATGCGGACAGCTTTATTTGAAATGAAGGGGGTGAAAACTGCAGGAGTCGCATACATGTTTTGTTAATAGTACTCGTTAAAGTAACTATGAAACACAGCACAGTTTGACACAATATTCAGCAGTGGGAATCACGTTCAACAAATCACATTTCCACATTCAAGCCATTCTAATGAACACACAGGACAAACAAAGTACATCAAGTTGGCAAAGTTGCGTTAACTCAGTAGGGTTTATAAAAAGTAAGGGTTTACAAAACAGTATTATGGTTTGTTTGTAGCTCTGGCAGAAGAATAGAACAAATTAACCAGATTCACCTGAAGACTTCCTTGCAGTCAGTTAAGCCTGGGAAGATCAAAACTTTTTTAGTTTCCAAACCATCCTTCTGATGTTCATGTATCCTCTCTGGATTGCTGAGGAAGGACATGGAGCTCCAGAATCCTGTTGATCCTCCTACAACTCTCCAGCTCATTTAGCAGACTTCCTCTGGGTTATATTTTGATTCCTCAGAGATACGCTAGATAGGTACAGTGTCATAGGCCCTGTAATGTATTTCATTATCTGGATATACTTTGTACATAAGTAGTATGGGAGAATTCTTAGGACTGAATGATATTATGCCCACCCTTGCTCCTCCCTCCCTCCTCCTATTATTTTATTTTATTTTATTTTGTATGTATGTATGTATTTATTTATTTATTATTTTTACTTTATTTTAATTTGGGTGATAATTTTTGTTTAGGGAAGTCTTCTTGTTTGAAATGTTTCCATTCTCTTTTTGAGATGTATAGCTCATCAGGAAATGTAGGATTCCAACTTTTTCTCTTTAAACAGCTTCTTACAGGGGGAAAAAAAGCCAAAGGAAAATGATCTGCTGAAGAAATGGGTAAATTTCTTAAGGCTTTGATGCTCCTTTGATTTTTTTGTCATGACTTTTGAGACACAAGCACTACTACTTATGTACAAGGAGAGGCTGAGAGAAGTGGGTTTGTTCAGTTGAGCTTGTTCATTTCGAAGGCCAGGAGGGCATGTTATTGCTGTCCTCCTCTATCAGATGGGAAGATGTAGAGAAGAGAGCCAGACTGTTCTCAGAGGTGCACATGAAAGGCGATGGGCACAAACTGCAACAAGGGAAGTTCTGATTAAGTATTAGGGAAAAGGTTCAGCAATGAGATTTCATGGAATCTCCATCCTCAGAGATTTTCAAACTTGACCAACCAAGGTCCTGAGTAACCTTTTCAGAGTTGGCCTTGCTTTAAGCAGAGGTTTGGGCTAGATCATGTGCTGAGGTCACTTCCAAACTAAGTTCTTCTGCAGCAGAAGCAGAGTTCTTTTCTGTTGCTATTTGTGTAATTCATAGTGATTTCTACAACTGCAGATAAAATGCATAAAGCAGGAGACAATTTCCGATTTAGTGAAGACATTGAAGTCTATTTGCCACATATATTACTCAGGTGATGGGACCTGCAGACAATTCCAGTAGTACATAAAAGTCTTGTGGTGTCCTCTGGTGATGTCTTAACTGTTGAAGTTAAGGGATGTTTATATGGGGTTTAGCACATGCAGTCTAACTAACCAGGCTTTCCCATATAACTCACCGAGGTGAAAATCTCCAACAGAGGCTACAGGAGAGAAAAGATATAGAAAAGAGCAAGAGGCAGTGAGAGAATTGCATTCATTGCTAGTTATAGGACTTTTAGGCATTTTGCAGGAAATGATCCTACAAGAGTGATGCCTTGAATGGTGATTTCCCTGAGACTCAGTAGAGACACTCAATCAAGACCATTTCAGGTCTTGGAAAATCAACATTTTGCAATTTTCAGCCATTTGGAGCATTTTTTTTTTTTCCCCTAAGAAATGTTGATAATTTGGAGGGGGTGGGGGGGAACCAAAGCAAACCAAAAGCTTTTACTTAGCACTCGTTTCTGTTGAATACCACTTGAATCAAGAAGGATTTCAGCTAGCTCTAGTTTACGTGTTCAAAATCTTTGTTTGTAAAGCATTTGCAAAGTATGAAAACCATAATTATACCAACAATGAACTGTTGATAGAATCTTCTATTCTTTGCATTGAGTACGTATCAATTTTTAAACTCTTCGCAGACACAAAATCCTTGCAGAGCAGAACTTCTAAGAAATTGCTTTTCTTTTTCTTGTCAAATCAATGCTTCCTCTATTCAGTATGTAGTTCTAACCTATCAGATTACTGAAAGTCCCTTTGATATATTTAGAGTGATATTTTAAGTGAAATGGGAATGAAAAGGAAAAGGTCACAAGCTTGCAAATAGTTCCTTATAAAAGGTTTGTTCAACTACTTGGTAAATATGCCACAGAAGGAACCTGTGTTAGATTAAGGTTTGTAATCTCATGTCAACCAGCTATTTCTCCTTATAAATATTACCATTCCACAGTAATAGTTTCAGTAGGATTACTTCTTGCAAAGAACTGTATGATTAATTCCCAAAGCAAGATTCATCTGATTGTTTATTCATTTTCCAGTTTTGAAATTGCTTTGAACTGCATTTCCCCCTGTTTTGGAATTCAGGTTTATTCCCAGTGACTCATTAGAGACTTGCCACACTCCAGCATCTCTCTTTTAACATTCCCATTTAAATTTATCCAGACCCCCCTTTTTATGTAGCTGTCTCATTTTGTCTTTTCAACTTCATCCAAACTAAGAAATATTGTTATTTTTTTTCTTCCTGATAATACGTATTTTGATAGTATCTTGAAGATCCAGCCAAGATGAGGACCAGTTTGTGTTAGGTTGAACCCAGTCCCCGAGATCTAGTTCATTATTTGAAGAATCCAAACAGACAATGCAATTGTATTAATTTGAAGATAACACTACTCTTTAAACTTGTAATAAATTAGAATTATTAGTAGCAGTGATCCGCCTGTAGATTTTAATAAGAATCAGAGCTCTCCTGAGCTAGGCAATATAGAGTAAGGAAAAGATGCTTTTTGGTAGATAGTTTATAATCTGGGTGCCTGAGAAGATGTTGCAAAAGAAACAGGTAGGATGATACTGTATTTAAAAGTATGCAAGTAAAGGGAATTTAGCTTATCTTTCTGAGAACCTGTGTTATGAAATGGCTTTCTTGGTTGTTTATTTTTTATTATGTATCATTGACAATAATACAAAGATATAGGCACAGAAAGACATCACTCGCACAGGACAGAAATTTAACCTTTATTCTGACCAAAGTACATGTTCTCTCCATCTAACCTTACCCCTCTGAATGAAGTTATTCATTTCAGACCTCATTTCAGGATGTTCTGATGAATATGGAATACACCGTCCCTTTCCAGACCAGTTCCCACCTGGATTTCTGGTTTTCTTCTTAGGTTTCGGCTATTTCTCTCACTGTATCCCTGCAGGCTGCCTAGGGACTGAGTCACGGGATTACCTTGCAATGACTAGCGGTTCAGATTTTGGAGACCCTGATTTCAAACCTGCTTTCAGTTTTTCAAGAATTTGTAATTGCTATTTTCTAGCCCCTTTATGTTTTCAGTCAGAGATAATCATTGTAAACTTGTGTTTTCTGCCTACCCTTATGGACCCAGGCAGCGAACACACATGAGATCTGCACAGCCAAAGGCCAGCACATTTTGGCTACTAGCAAATTGAACATGCCCAGAAATGTTTCCAGACTTCGAGGCCAAGTACCATGCCTTGGCTTTCAATACAAGGTGGCTGTGTAGAAACTGGCTATAGGGAACCACCTTTGGAATATTTTGACAGCCAAACCGTATCAGGGAAATGCACAGAAAGACTGGCAAAGTTCATGCCAAAGAACACATTAACAGCTTAATGACATAGCAAACACACTCCAGTGCCCGGGAACCTTCCTGAGCCCACATGATTTACTACTATGTGCAGTCTTTGTGCTGTTTTCATATGAAAATTTGTTCAGGCACGTTTCTGACACAAGCTTAAATTATTAGAAGCTTTTAATATTTTTATCTCATTGTTTTAAACTGTCCATACAGTAAGGACATAATAACATAAACATGGGTTTCATCTCTGTGCACAGGGTCAGAACAAAACTTTATGAACCACTCAAGCCCTGAAGCCAGGAATAAGTAGCTGTATCCTAAAAATATTAAGGTTACGAGAAAGACTAACTGGTAAAGCAGCCTGTCTGCTTCAGTCTTGGTGAGCTGTTTGTGTGGTTTCTGATGGGTATGCTTGGCTGGAAGACAGGCATTTTCTTTCCGCCAGTGCCATTTTTGAAAACATTTTCTTTTGTTATGAACCGGAAGAAAACAGGGGAAAAAATTACAGTTCATCATCAGCAGGGAAGAAACAAAATTCATATTTGCAACTGGGAGAACTTTTTGTCAGTTTTGCCTTCCCTCTCCAGGACAAAGTAATTTCTGCCTAGTAGTCAGTGTTTCAGTTTTCCTGGGAGAAAGTTCAAGGTTGTTCTTTTGGTTTGTTTGGGTTGGGGAGGGGGGTGTTGTTTGGTTTTGTTGGGGGGTTTTTTCAGAAAAAAAAATCCATTTCTTCTGTAGAAATTGTTGATTTTTATTTTTTTGAAATGGTATATTCTATTAAAAATGAATTGAACAAAAATCTTTATTTTCTGCATTTACTATTCTGATCAAGAATTTGCTAAATATTCAGAAATTAGCCACAAAAGTTTCTTGAAGATGACTCTTCACTTTAACCTATTATAGATTCATAAAAATGATAAATCACAGAGGGTACCTTAAGAATTTTATTTTTTTTAAGTGGGGCTTTAAATAAGTATACGTTGGGTACTTGCTTTTCAGGACAAATCTTTTCAGTTCTAACAAGAAATCTCTGACCAGGATAGCACTAATTGCATTGCCTAGGCACATTGAGTAGGGATTTCATTTCACACATCACAAACTATCCACACAACCTTGTCATTGTAATATTTCATACATAACTTTTTCCCAGCAAAGTCTAATCTTCCTATCCTAGTTTCACAGTCCACTACTCTGAAACAAAGCTCAGTTAAATCTTAATAAAAAAAGAAGCAAAATTAAAAAGAAAAAAGCCTCTGTAGTTTCTCTCAGGCCATTGTCCCTGAACTTGCTGAAAGTTTCTGCAGCCTCAGCCGGACTCCAGGGACAGGCCTCCGGAACTCGGCAATGGACAGGGCTGCTAATACAGCCCATTCAAGGGGGAGGAAGATGAGGTGTACAAAGACACAGAATACTTAGGGTTAAGCTACTGTTATAGACTTCAGTAACTTTTTTTTTTCTCATTGCTTTTGTAGAAATGCTGTATTTGAAAGCTTTGAAATTCAAATTCTTCTTTTTTAATTTATACAAATTATTTATAAATCAAAACCAAAATTACGTTTTGTGCTTTCTCTTGAGCTGATTTTGGATGGTTCTTAGGTTAGTTGTTCTCTATTGATTTCATGCACCTGTTTTACCTAAAAATCACACTTTTCAACCAGCAGTATGATGAGAATAGGTGAAATTTTCCTTTTGTGAATATGTTATTTCACTCAAGTGTGTCACAAAGATCTTATATCCCCTCCTGAAGCACTTTTACAGGTCACTGTCAAAGTCAAAATATTAGTTGGTCCATTGGCCTGTTATGGTGTATGCTTCTGTATATTGCTTTTCACCTCTAACTCTCAGATAGGTGTACAATAAAATGAAATAATGTAACTTCTTCTATTTGACATAGGGCTAAGGACATTTGTATATATCACAGTCTCTATTTTTCAGAAAATTACTGTTCTCACAAAGTTATATGGTCATTTGTTGTGGCTGAAATTCACTCCTGGCTGCAAAATTCCTTAAAAAAAATTTTGCAAGAAACCAGTCCTCAGCTGGAGTAAATTCATTAGAGTATGATAATTAGTGGAACAATGGCATCAAGATTGCTACAGTTTGGATGCAAAGTTTGCATCAAATTGGAACAGTCTGCACCAAATGATGATCTGCTTCTCTGTGTTTGATGTGTTGAAAAGCAGCTTCAGATTGAATATCTGATTATTAGAAAAAATGGCAGGTATTTGAAAGTGTGCATACAGAGGAAAGTGGATTTTATTAAAAAGTAAATAGATCTTTTTCTCCTTTAGAGTCAGAAATATGGAATACTAAGCACACCCTTTTCTCACAGGACCACTGGGAAGACCTGGACCAGAATAAATTTTCTCTTTTTATGATAGTTTTAAATGCATCTTTTAGAAACTTCCATTTCACTCTAATTATTTTTTAAGAGATTCTGACTCTTTCAAGATGTTCTTTTCTATTTATTCCTCTGAAGAGAACATTGCTGCTCAGATAACAGTCATTGAAAACCAGATAGCACTGACATATCAATAATGTTAGCAGGCGTGCTTTCACTGTGTAGAAAGCAATTTACTATTTTCCTGCAATCCACCGAACTTTCCTCATTTGGGGGGAAATTTAGTGGATTTAGTGAACTTACTTGATTTGGTCATTTTTAAGTGTCTGAATCTTGAAGAAAGCTTAGCAGGCATTTTGGCTGTTATGCAACACTTTTGTGTCAAGTTTTATTCCATATATATATTGCTTTCTATGATTCAGTGTACTGAGATCATATTTTAATGTACTAGAGAGACATAATTTTCTGATAAATAAACAAAAAATTGCACATTTGATTTTTTTTCTGAAATATATTCTTGGTTTTGCCACAGCTTGGGTTCTTTATGATTATTAGACTGGATGTTTAAATTTCCATGTCATGAACAGCAGAGTACTATTGGGTAGTAGTTCAGTAGTTCGGTCAATTTTGTGTGGAAGGAGGTGCCTGCATCTTAAAATGTGTGTGCTTATGCATCTATCTCTCCATTAAACAAGTGCTGATATTTCAGACTGCTCTGACACAAAATTAGCCCTGCTTCTAACAAATTAAAGTATGCTTTCATTGTAGCATATTTGTTTATAATATCTGACAAGCTGCTCTGCCTGAGTGCCTGATACAGATGAAACCATTGCCTTCTGCTTGGCAAGTCAAATGAATGCCACTATAGGATTGTTAAACTCTGATAAAACCATACATAAAAATCTGTGTTCCTGGGCTCCTCTCTTCAGTGCATCTGTTCCAATTCTCCAAGCAATGAGTATGGGATTCTTCAATGGTTTTCTGTAGAGTCAGTGGCTTTTTTCTGATGTGTGTCCACAGAGTCTGCCCTTGGCTAGAGTATTCCAGAGAAACTGAAAACACACTGTGCTGACTAATTAACGGAAGTACAAAAAGCTTGCTGCCAGGGAATCAAATGTTGGCAAACAGGTCCCTTTAGGCTCTTCCTGAGAAGGCTGGCAAATGCCAGCTGTCTACCCATTTGGCTTAGGATAAAACACAAAGCTAGACATGGGCTCTTTCATTTTATTTTATTTTTTTTCTTTCATGCAAAAAATTCTGCAATAACTTACGTGGCTTAGATTGACTTCAATGCAATTATGCAGGGTGCAGGCCAATATGGAATTCACTCTGCACAATCATATGTTTCATATTGGGTTGTCATTCACTTCGTTACTCCAGGGTATAACTCAGGAATGAGTCTGCCAAAGGAGCAGAGTTACATTTTGTTTTAAAGCAGATAAAAAAGTGAGAAGAGAATAAAACCTATATTGTGAGGTTAAAAGAGAGAAAAAAAGCCCATGGAAGTTGAGTGGTACGGTTTCAAAACTGCATGTTACGGAAAAAAACCAACCCTCCATTTCCTAGTTTTAAACCGAGATAGTTCTTCAACATGGCAGTAAGTTAAGCCTTGCTGTGAGTCCACAGCTCTGTCCCTTACAGTGAGAACCGTGAGAGCTGACAAGAGTTCACTGCTTCTTTTTTTGATTTTTTGACCCACAGAATATGATAGAGACATATCTTCAGTATATATCTTAGTGCTCCCACCTGATTTGGTATGCAGAAAAAGGGTCAGTTATGGACGTTTTCCTTCTGTCAGCTTATCCACCAGTTATGAAACTGGGGAGTTTCCCTTTGGAGCACCTATCTACCCTGCGCCACTCCTCAGCTTTGCCTGGCTTAAAAATGTCCTCGGAGAAACATCTACCAGCACCGAAAAACTGGGGTAGCTCCTTACGTCCTGAAAAGAAAAGACAAGTCAGAATAAGAGAAAAATATCCCACTTCAGCATAACCGACAGCTTAGATGCCTTAACTGGCACATGGGATATGCCCCACTTTCACATCCCCGAACCCAGTTAGGTACAGCAGACATTTGTGTCATGGCTTCTTCCTTTTTAAGCGCTTACCGTCATCACACGGGTACTGTGCTTTTTCTACTCATGTAAGACCTTTCAAAAGTCCTGGGTTTGACCCCATGCAGCGTGGAGACATTTCTGAAGTCTCAGTAACTTCTGCTGCTGTGAAATCTGGTACTCAGCCAAGGACAACAGTACTGCTGGTCATGCCCTGTCATCCCCATTATCAGTCTGGCTCAGATGCTCTAATCATAGACTCATAGAATCATAGAATCTCTCAAGTTGGAAGGGACCCATAAGGATCATTGAGTCCAACGCTCTGCTCCTTGCAGGACTACCTAAAAATAAACCATATGACTAAGAGCATTGTCCAGACAGTCCCTGATGTCACAGTACAGGATTGCACCCACACCTTGACAGCCCCACGCTCACCGTGACATGACAACATAGATCTTTCTGTGCCCATCACTGAGAATAGCAAGCCGTCCATTTCTTAGGCAACCAGACCACAGTTCACATTATCTTAAAAAAGCACCATTCTCTCTTAAATTCCTTAGCCTTCCTAAATAGGATGCCTAGTGAACGCTACTAAGATTGAAAATACTGTTTCACCCTCATAATGACCCAGTAAAAGTCACAATCAATCCCAAATATTGCATCTAGTTTTCAGTCCAGTTCATTCACAGCCCATTTTCATCGTGTATGCAAGCACCGTCTTCATTCACCATTTTATATTTGCTCTCAAAGTGCCTTTTTTTTTTTGGTCCCATGGTGATTGCCACCTACTGCCGTTGACAACATGTAAGTAAATAAATTAGACCAGACCTTGGCAAACTATTTAGGTTTTCAGATGCGTATTTGCAAGGAGTAGGCAGACACTTGGAATAGACATTTTCTCTAAGTGACACAATATGCATGCGAAGCTGTAAAATCAATACACCATTTACTGAAAAGGAGTTGATTTTCTGAAAAGTTGTGTTGATTGTAGTTGCTTTAAAATGCTTTTTTTATAGCCCTAACTGATTATGGTCTTCCCTTTTGTGAAAACCATTAATTAAAATGACATCACACTCAGAATAACTTGTATATAAAATGAACAGTAGGACTATGTTTTTATAATGAAAACTTTGATTAAAAAATAAAAGGAAGAAATAAATAATATGCTTAAACGTAAATGTGTCAGGTAGGTGCACATAAAAGGCCAACAAGAACTTCCACTTATATTTGTCTTTAAGCAAATAACCAAACCCCATGAGTCTTCACAGGATCAAGGACTATGTCAAACGGGTGTTATATTCAACACCAATTCTTAAAACTTACAGACAGTTGGAACACTAAAAATATTTTCATTTTACAGAAATTAGTTACTGTCTTGCTTTGTGGCAGTATGCAGCTTCTCTGAACCTACTTTCCAGTCTTCATATCCAGATTTCTCAGTGGCTGAAATTCATAAGTTTCCTAGCTGTCCGTTCTGGTAATTCTGGCTGCTCTGGAGTATGATGCTGCAAATATAGAACAATTGAGAGCACATTGCTCAGGACAGCTTCTCCCACGCTGCCTGCAAAGGAAGAATGAGCTGCGGACAGCACAAGCTGTCATTACAGCTCCACAGAGTCCCCTGCAAACTACATGCCAGTAACCTCATGCTACTCTCTAAGATGCTTTAGGTCCCAGTTTTTTGGGGAAATGCTTCTTTCCTTCTGTGCTACTGAGTTTAACATCTCAGGGCAGGTGATGACAAATTCCCAAGAGAAGGCTCTCCCCTCTGGAACTAATTTCCACCAGTAATGCAGCAAAACCTGAAGGCATAGATAAAAGACCATCTGTTCAAACAGGGTTTTGCCTGAGGTAGATTAGTAGGATATTTCAGTCCGTGCTTTGTTTCTGTTTGAGGATGCACCTTTATATTTATGCTTGCTTGGTAGTACTCAAAAAAACTAGAGGAAGTTGCTCAATTCAGCCAGCTATTGGTAAATATTTTAAAATGGTGTCTGTATGTTTTATTTGTTAGAAATGAACTTGGACTATTAACAATGGAAGTCTGTTTTATTTATGTTATTAGAAATGACTTACTGATTTACATTGATGGAAGCATGAACAAAAGAGGCAAGAAAGGCTCAAATATCTCTCAGCTACTGATCTACCTCAGCTCCTTAAGCCCAAACTAACATTTTTTTTTTGAAGGCTGGAGATGAAGATGAATTATTTGTAATTACTGAGTATCTAGCTGTGTGATTTTGTGTTCCTTATTTTATAGTTGCTACTGTGAGGATATAAGAATTGATTCCTATGTACAGTAGATTTGCAGTTTAGCAGTTATTATCAAAGCCATGTGAAAGCAAAGGTGAAGGTCACATTTACGTTCAAAATTCTCCATACACTACAAATAAAACAGCACAATAAGTTAAAGAGTGTCCAACTTCAATAAAAGAATAAAATGCTGGTGTATTAGAGCTACAGGGAGGTTTTTTGGCTAACAGCTTCTTGGAGTTATGTTTCCTTATGCATTGAGAATCCCCATCCAGAGACTACCCCCATTCTGTTTGCTGTTATGCAGAGGTTATGTGCTTGAGAGGTACTGCTGTCCTGAGAAACCTTGATTTCAGACAAAGGATGAAAAATGGGCAATACTGTCACCCCCAGTTTACAAAAGATACTGACTTAGTAAAGAGAGATAAGTCCCCAGTGGAGAGGGTGCCTGTGAGTGGACCACTGCATTTTTTTCGGGTCCCTCGGAAGTCTCAGAGTTCACTGACTGGGAACACCACCTCAGCGCTTAGCACGTATTTAAGCACATCAGAATCAGGCACATCTATAATCCCCACTGATTTTAATAGACTTTCAGTAGTTCATTTAGTCAAATTTAGACTGCATGCTTAAGTGCTTTTCTAGATCAAAGCCCTCTCTGCTTTTTTGGCATCCGAGCTATATTGCCCTCTGTGTTAGCAGCTCCCTTGTATCTGAGACAATCTGAGCATTTGTAGCCCTTCCCTTTCCGGAAGGATGAAGGATGGTATAAACTTGTCAAACCACCTCTTGTTAATAAGTTAGTTATTTTCTTTTCTTATTCAGTAATTAAAGTACAGCATCAGAAAAATAAACATTGTTTCAGAAGAGTGGACAAGCGTATCCATCTGCTAAAATCCTGTCATTTTTTGGAACTGACAGATACTCAGGTCTCCTTGACCACTCTCTGGCTTACTTCTACTTTTGATTGTCCCTCAAAACTTCCTGTATTTGCTTGGCTTTATTTCTGTGTCACATATTTCTACAAACTGGATCATTCCCAATAATGCCAATTATGCCGGAGTACTTCAGACTAAGTAGGGTTCAAAGCAGCTTGTCCTGCTACTAGTTTTCAGCAATTCTTTGATGCTTGTTCACAGGTAGCTACCAAGAGCCTTCCTTCTCCTTCCCATCTGCAAATGACTGAGATAAATCAAATGAGACACTATATAGCAGCATATATAATAGCAGCATATGGCCCTACCAAGCACATCAGATCCATGACCAATGCCAAAAAAATCACATTTCCATCTGTGGAGATATCCAAAACTCAGCTGAACACTGTCCTAGGCAACCTGCGCTGTCTGACCCCATCTGAGTAGTGAGGTTGAACTAGATGATGTCAAGACATTCCTTCCATTCTTAACAATTCTGTGATTAACAATTAGCCCATTTCGCTCAGTTTTTCAGCATCACACATATTTACAGCTGAACCAGTTGAACTTACTATATATGTGAGAAATACCATTAATTCTTATAATCCATAACTGATAAAGCAAAACTCTTAGCACATCTGTTAACTATAAAGCTAAAGCATAATTAACTGACTCAACTAAACTAGTTCAAAAGGACAAAAATAGATACTTCCAACAGCATTACTGTTAAAAGATGTAATTCCTTTCAGATGAGCAGGGACCCCTGGCTGTACTGTCCATTTCTTCAATTCACTGTTGAAAGCAACAATACAACATGATGTCTAGTTAGGTATGGAAATGACGCAACACTACCTCTCCCTGGGTAATGCAACTCTGTTAATGATCTACTGAGAACAATTAAATATAGAGGAGATAGGTGGGTTAATTCAGAAACTTTTTAACTGCTTCCAGTACTTGGGTCCCAATAGGTGGTCTGTCCGCTCCAGAGGGAGAGAGTGAGGCTGCTTGTACCCTGCTTAACTAAGGTAGAGCACAGAATTTCAATGTCTCATTTTACATATAAGCAGGTTGTTCTCAGCTAACATTTCTCCATCAGATAGCCTTTGATCTTACCTTTCAGGTTCTAAAATGTGGCACCAATCTGGATTAAAATATATGCAGGGTTTTCAAAAACAGTCTATGATAAATTAGGAAAGAGAACTGACAAAATGAAAGTATCACTGACTGTTGTGCTGCTTTCTTTTATACTGAATACAAATGACAAATTCACCTTACACCCGTTTCATTCTGCACAAATTTCTAATGACATTGCTGTGAAGTAATGGTACTTTAAAGCCTGTTTGATGGGTTCAAAGTCAGTCATTAACATTACAGAACATGTCCCTCTATTTGCTAAAGCAAAATTGATCTTTTACAAAAGTTGCATTGTTAAAATTAATACAGTTATTGACTGGCAAACAAAAATGCTTTTCAAAGCTTAACAGATCTTTTTGCTATAAAACTTTTCTTGCTTGCTAAAATTTTCCTTTTTAAGGTTGAATCTTAGACAGAATAAACTGCAAGTTGATAAATATATCTGACATATACTAGAGAAGGAATCAGCCCAATCTCTCTGCTCATTACTTCTAGCTGAGTGTATTTCCTCACTCTGACAAATGTGCTTTTTTCCTTAGGTGTTTGCACTTTCCAAATATTAAAGACCATTAAAAAGTTCTCATTCCTTCTGCATGAAGAAGGTGTCACCAGCATCTGACACTGTGTCTCTTTAAAGGATTGCTCAATATAACATTAGTTTCAGGAGGCAGGTTTGTGGGCACCCAATATACTTAGTGAGTGGAATGATTAGCTGATCCTTAGAGAGTAGAAAAAAATTTTTTTCAGTGCCAAGAACCCGAGGGATCCACAATTACTGCTCTCTTCTGAAAAGCAGACACAGGACTCCTAACTTGTCTTTAGCAAATGGCTTATTGAAATGCATCTCATCCAATTCACTTATCTACAATGCGAGTGTCCTACCCCAGCTGGTCAATCTGGGCTCCTTCAGAAGCCTTGGAAGGAAAGCAGCACTGTCGGGATAAAATCCATCTGACCTAGTTTATGTGTCAGATTAAGATACCTGGAAAGGGACTATGCCCCAACTCCAGTATTACAGAAGTCATAACTGGATTTGCAGGAAAGATATACTTATTCTGAAACTGGTGCATAAACATGTGAGATCAGTATAGAAGAATAGCACGCTTGTTCCTCTGATTGTGGAGTTTTAAAAGCTTCTTTGAACACTGCTGGCTAAAGCAAACAATATAGGTTAGTAAAAATCTATACCTTTTTTAATGTTGAATTGGATTCTTAATTAACATGTAGCATTTCTCATTGCCTTTCTATGCTTTTGAAATTGTATGATAGGAGATTTTTAATGCAATAGATAAAAATATCTGTCTTATTAAAGATCGTAAACACTTAATGCTTTAAGTAACTAAAGAATAATAGGGTAAATTTAGTAATACATCAGTGACTAATTTCTCTGTGTTTCTGAATGGCATAATTTGATACCTGTAAACCAGACCACTTTTCTACTTAGTATTTTTTTAATCTATAACTAAAAAGTCCAATTAATTAAGCACTGTATAAAAATGTCATTAAAAATGTTAGGATACCTTTGAACACAGAAATCTGTGGAAGATTACTCAGGTTATGTTAGTCTGGGTGTAGGAATTGCAAGTGTCTTAATCCAGCTCCAAACAAAATATATCAGTAAGTGAAATAATATTATGAGTTGATTGTATAAAATAATATCTTTTGACAAAAGCGGCTCTGAAAGCAGCTCTGAGGAAAAGGTAAACTGAAAACCTCTAACATTTTAAAGATTTAAAATAATTAAAAGCATATCTTTTACAAGAATCTTATTTTTTTAAAGCATATCTGCGAAACTTGAAATGGATGTGCTGCTGTATTATATGTATTGCAGAGGGAAAGCAGGATCTAAGCACACTGACATAAGATCTTTTTTAAGCATAACAATTTGGGATGTGCTGAAGGGTTTTTGGATGAGGAGAGAGGAAATCTGAGAGACCCCCAATAAAGCAAAAAATTTTCTTTACTAGTGAAGCACATACAGTTTATGGGAATTAACTCAGGTACTGAATTTTGTTTCAGCAACACTGGTTGCTGTCTGGAAATTGGTAAATATATACAAACTCCTGGGTGTCTCTTGGGGATAGTAGAGGAAAAGGGTGTAGGCAAACAGGAATATGACTGCTGTAAAAAGCTAGGACAGGAATAAGATGCTGGAAATTTGCAGAATGCTGTCTGAATACATTTAGTAACAGCCCATGTTAGTTACATCATGGAATGGAATGGAATGGAATGGAATGGAACGGAACAGGATAGAATAGAATAGAATAGGACTGTTTCAGTTGGAAGGGACCTACAGCGATCATCTAGTCCAACTGCCTGACCAAGTCAGGGCTGAGTAAAAGTTAAAGCACATTATTAAGGGCACTGTCCAAATGCCTCTTAAACAATGACAGGCTTGGGGCATCGCCCACTTCTCTAGGAAGCCTGTTCCAGTGTCTGACCACCCGCTTGGTAAAGAAATGCTTCTTAACGTCCAGTCCGAACCTTCCCTGGCGCTGCTTTGAACTGTTCCCACACATCCTGACCGTGGACACCGGGGAGAAGTGCTCAACACCTCCCTGCCCATGTCCCCTCCTCAGGGAGCTGCAAAGAGAAATGAGGTCGCCCCTCAGCCTCCTTTTCTCCAAACTAGACAAACCCAGAGTCC
>JAVKLA010000026.1:22052462-22063081 GCA_034782735.1 Sagittarius serpentarius
CACACTGAAAACACAGCGCTGTACCAGCTGCTAGGAAGACAATTAACTCTATCCCAGCCGAAACCAGGACAATGTGCATAATGGTTTTTGATCCTGGTTAGCCTGCAAAGTAAATCCATAATATTCTCCAGTTATGATTTAATTGCATAATTCTGTCTTACCTGATGTGGCAGGGTTGAACTGCCCAAAAGTAAATTTTTTATGGTAATTTTGTTGACCATGCAATTGGTATATGAAATAGGACATGTTTTACCAATTTACTACATTAAAACTGAGAGGTGTAATTAATTCACTGAGTTCACAGATGAAAATCCAATACTGTATCAAACTGAGACAGGATTGTTGACCTATTTTCATGATTATCAACACATTTATTGTGATACTGATTTATATTATCATAGCATTTGGAAACCACATTTAGAGATCTGTGCTCCTTGCACTGGGAATTGTACCCAGCTGCAAGGAGAAAAAGAGTTCCTAGTGGCATGAGGAAAGTTTTAGTGTCATTAGGAAAAGATGTGTTGCTACAGCAAACAGAAAAATGGGAAGCAAATTTAACAGGGAGTTTACTGTAATTTAGTGTAACAACCTGCTGGCAGTGCACCACAGAACCCCAGCCGATGTCCAGCAGTTATTCCATAACAATTTATCATCGGTGGCTGGAAAGTCACTTCTAAATCAGGGATTGTCCTGCCAGATGTCTCTTCTGCAGTCCCTTGAATATATTTTTTAGAGTGCAGATCTGCAGTTGATTTCTCCTCTCCTACTGAATCTCTCCCTTTGTGTCTGCTGATAATTTTGAACAGCATTATTGTGTACTCGTGTGCTGTTGGTAACACAGAAGGGCTGCTAGTAACACAGTACGGGTATGTCTACATTGCCATTGAAGACATAGCCTTTGCACAGGTAGGCATCCCCCAACACCTTAAAAAACCAGTTAGGGACTGGTGGATTATTTAGGGTTGCCTGAAAATATGTGAGTCAGGAGGGATCAGACTTGAAAGGTCATGAGAAACACTGAGCAAGATTAAAAAATTCCCCTGCTGGTTTTACCCTTGTGTAGACACAATCCAAGATATAAGATGTCCCAAGTAAGAGAGTTGTTCATTAGACTGGCTAAGTATTAACTTAGAAATTTAGATATGTATGTTACGTATTTTGTATTTCCCTTATTTTGGAGTTTGAAAAAATCTAGTGATCCAGAGGGAAAAAGTATTTTGCAGATACATTATAAGAACAAGATAAGCCGAGGGATGGTTTAGGTTTAAAATTTATCATTTCATGCTTTAGAAGTCAATAAAAATAAGGAAGAAAGGAAAAGCCCAAATAAAGAATTTAAAAAGAATGCTTGTGTGTCTGTCCTGGAAGGGGATGAAAGAATGGAGCGCACATGAGAGCTACAAGTCATTCTGTGTAGCTACCAGAAGTCAATAGTTCCTTTGACTGCAGGTGCAGTATCAGAACAGCGACAGTAAAGATGCTTTAAAAATCAAAGCTCAGGCAAAGAGTATTTTGGGGTATTTGAACCCAGTGTGCAAAGAATGTTTAGAGACAGAGAATGGGGAGTGCTACCCATTCCTAGGGTGTTTTTATATTTACGCTAAGAGAATTCAACTTTTCTTACCCTGACTTATTCTCACTGTACCAGAGCTCGGTCCATCAGAAAGCCTGCAGTTGAGGTCATCAAAGCTGAAAAGGAAGAGACAAACACAATCAAAAAGAAATGTTATACTTAGACAGAAGGAAAAATCTTTAATTTTCTGTTCCATTCTCCTCCTTACCCCCTCATGACCCAATATAAGATTTTTAATATACCAAAGATAACCACTAAAACTCCAGTCTCACTAACCCCTCAGAATTCACCTAATGCTTAATGAATTAACTTTAGTGAGATTACTCACAGAAGTAAAAATAAGCTTATACAACACTGTTTGAAAGTTCAGACTTCTTTGTGAAAATAGTTTTGTGAGCTTTCTTTAGCTCATACACAAATAAAACTGCATAGTTAGGGTATATCAAGGAAAAAAATATAGTCTACAATCGCAGGCCATTGAAATATTTAGATATCAGCTATTTGTACTCGCAGAACAGAGAGTGTGATGGGACTTTCGGCCCCAGCAGCTTCTGTAAATGGTTTGGAAGTGGTAACCTACAATATGGATAACAAATCTATAAACGGCCCCAAGGATGTCATCTCAGCTTTGGGGAATTAATTCACCTAAAAAAATCCCTTTTCTTAACCTGATGCTTAGTTAACCTAGGGTCCTAATAACAAGGACAAATGGCCGTTGGTATACAAGAAGCTTGATATGTGGGAGGCAAAAGGCCATCCACTCTGATATTTTGCCAGTAGTTTGTTTTCCTCTCCCTCACCAGACTAAATATGTCAGTGCTTCCTGATGTTAGATTTGTACCACATGACTTTTACGTAGGTTCTTTCTTAAGCAAGGTTAAAACCACCACTTTCAGCACCATATGTAACAGATACTCTGTCTAAGAAAGCAGAATTCAGTTCATAATTTCATTGAGGAAGGACTGTCCTTATTATTATCCAAAGTACACATCCATTCTTAAATTTTTAATTGGGACCATCTTTTGACAGGAAAAAGGCTTTTGTTTTGTTTGTGTGGAGGTTAGAGGAACAATAAATCCAAAAGACCTCTTAAATTCATACCTTAATTTTACCACTGTCTTTCATAAAAGAGGCCTTGAATAGAGGAGTTACAGGCAATAAATAAAAGCTGCTCCTAGTGGTATGTATGAAGAAATATTTCAAAAGAAATCAAATGATAATGACTAAACATTAAAAAAAACCCAACATTTCTAGTCATCTGGCTAAACTACTTAAGCCATTGTATACCACTGCCTCGCTTCATTCATGGTAAGATGAGGGTTCCTCGGCTGCAGTGTGTCACGGGAGATTTAAGTCCAGCAAAAAAGATTGTAACATATGAAAAATAAAAGCCCATTATTAAATAGAAATTTTAACCTATTTTCAGGATGGCAAAAAATTCTGTTAGTACCCATTTTTTGTGTGAAAAAATAACATTTCAATATATTGCCTTCTGAAAACAAATAAAAAAGATGCATGGAAAGCAGGCTGCAGTTTAAAACACCTGACAGCCACATTTCTCTCACCTACAAAAATAGTCTCTTGAATGTGTTTGACCACCCATAGACAGACCAATGTCTTAATGAGCTTCTATGATAAAAAAGTGGGGTGTTTTTTTCAGTTAACATGTCATAAGCATCTGGAGATAATCCAAGAAGAAACAAAGCAAAAATTAGATTAGGTCATATAATCATTGATTATTTCCAGCTCTACCAGTTCTGTCTCATTTACAAGTGGAGCAGAAATCTATGGTTAATTACTGCTTAAGCATTGTGTGGATTTGATCATATATATAGCCACACTTTCAGAGGGACAAACCAGAAATTGCTGTAAAATAACGCACAGAATATGTGTGTATGGGGAAAAGAGAAATGTTGCTCTGGGATATTTTTGCAAACCAGATGTTGATATTTCTATCAAAAAATAACTGCAGAATTCCTGGAGGCGACTTTTCCTGTAAGCCTTTAAAATGGAAAGAAAATTTAAGGTAATTGTATATGTTCAGAATCATGCAATGATTTCAGCTGGAAATGACCAGTGGAGTCCAGGCTCCCACAAAAAGCAAAGCTAACCTCAAAATTAGATCAGGTTGCTCAAGACTTTTTCCAGCCATATTCTGAATATCTCCAAGCCCAGAAATTTCACAGTTTTTCTTGTCCCCTTTTCCAGTGCTTGCCTACCTTCATGATGAAGAAGTTTTTCCTTATATTTCTCTGGAATTTCCTGTGTTCCAGCTTGTGTCTTATCCTATTACTCTGTACATACAGGAGAGTTTCTGCTGAAGATGGCAATAAAATCTTTTAAAGTCACAGATTCAGAGAATAATTTAGGTGGGAAGGGACTTCTGGAAGGCTTCTAGTCCAACCACCTGCTCAAAGAAGGTCTAATTAGATCAGATTGCTCAAGACTGTCTCCAGTTGAGTCTTGAAGACACCCAAAGACAGAGATTGCACAGCCTTTCTGGAAGAGCTGCTCCAGTATTTGACCATCCTCTAATTGAAAAAAAAACCCAAAAAAACAAAAAACATACAACTTATATTTATCAGAATTGCATTTGCCACTGTTTAACTTCATGGGGTTTCTCTCAGCCCATCTCATCAGCCTGTTGAGATCCCTCTGATCATGTTCAATTAGCTGATTTACACACTAATATGACTCGACTTTGGTAAGAAGCATCTAGTTCTTCCCTCCTCATTTAAGGTAAACACCATAAGTATCTGAATCTAGACAATGTGAGTCTCTCTTATAAAACTGAAAAGCACATCTTGACTCCATAAAATTGAACGGTTCAGTTGAACCAGATTTTCTCCTTAGATCCTTAGTCTGATCCTTTTAAATCCACCAAAATGGGATGGAATAGTTGATTTTACTTTCTATTGTTGGTCTTTAATTTCATTAGCTTCCACTTATGGGTAATTTAATTTACATTGTTTAACAATTAAAATAAACAAATAAAAAAGATGATGGGTCTCTAATGTAATTAAATGAGCATGCTGATATTATGATACTAAAGATGTAATAAATACTAGTGCAAATATTTAACACACATGCATGTGTGTTTGAGATTTCTGCCTACCCACATGCATGTACAAAATTGCACGAAGTATCCAGAGAGTAAAAATGAGGCCCTCAATATCAGGAAAGGCATTTTTATAAAGGTAATAATGTAGTTATCACCATGTCATGTAGCGCAATTGATAGCAGTATTCAAAATTAATGGACTTTGTAGTGCAGTGGATTAATGCACTCTGTGCACATTGCATAAATCTTCCTGTCTGGAATTTCATCTGGAATCCAGAGCTAGACTGAATGTGAATGGCAGAGAAAGACTTTTTAGTCTCTGGGCTGTACTGAAAATTGTGCAGTGTTTTATAGACTGACATTATGCATAAATACAATTTATTAACAGGGCAGGTTTGTCTAGAATTCAGCAGCATGTCCTAAGAAAATACAAATATATGGCTTGTAGAGTTTTGATGTTTTTCTCATTAGTCTCAGCAAATAAGTTCTTTTTTGTGTTTTATGAAATGTGATCCTGAATGGTTAGAAGGCTGTAGTTTCCAAAGGGAATGTGCCTTAAAATGTTGATTATATTATTTTTTTCTGTGCTGTAGTCAGTTATCCCTTGCTGCAAAAAAAAATGATTGAAGCCTGGAAATGTATGAACTAAATTCTGCTTTCAGAAAACCATGTAAATATTCATAACGTACTTTCATAATTATGCCACTTTGGATTTATATAGTTATAAGAAAAATCAGAATCCAGCATCCCATTTCGATTACTGCTATGGAAAACAATGCAACTCTCACAGAAGAAATAATTCCTATAAGTAATATAGGTATTCTTTTCCTCTAGCGTTATTTTATAGTATTAATTTATTTTGATAAATTTAGATACTTCCAAAAATCAGTGTTTCTGAGCTTTTTTATTGTTGTTGGTTTTAAAAAAAAGGTGAAATTTTTGCCCCAAATTATATGGAATGCACATCTATTTTCAGTAGTCTCATTACTCAACATATTTAGGTACTTATATGGAGAGGTGATAGTCGTCTTCACTACTGTCAAAACAAGTACCCGTTATAATGAGCTATTTTAGCTTCCCGCCCCTGCCCTGGAAATGGCCTTCTCTTCTGTACCCTGGAGCAAAGCCAGCTATACGTGCTTTCTCTGCCAGCTAGGATTTTCCTTACAGAAGAAGAATTCCTGGGAGTTTTACTAGCTCAGCATTAAGATAACAGATCAATGCAAAGGAGCTATACCCAGGAGCCAAAGATTTAGATCAAAATAGCTTGTATCCCATCACATTACACTAGATTCAGTCTCACTTGCAAATTGTCTTTGCAACAGTTTTCTGCTTTTCTTTTTTTTTTTTTTTTTAATTAGATAAACACGGTATTTCCATTTTAATAGTGACTGAAGGTTTCAGAATGTTGTTTCAGAATGAGGTTCCAGTTGAAACAGACTTTGTACATGTTGGAAAGAAATAAATCAGCGTACTGCAGCTTTCAGGTGCTGTTCTACCAAAACTTCCACAGGAAATTATTAAGAAAATTGTGCTGGTAGCCTCCTCCTACTGGGATAGATTTTCTGCCAGGAGGCTATGGTTCACTATCCACTCATCTGTTCTTTGCTATATAATTAGTCAAAGAATCATGCAGTAATTAAGGTTGGAAAGGGTCTCTGAGATTACATAGTCCGACTTTCTTGCAAGTCCTCTACAGGACCAGCTTCAAAGCTAGACCAGGTTTCTCAGGGATGCACAGGTTCCCTCTGCAAGGATGGAGACTCCATAGCCTCTCTGAGCAATCTGCTCCAGTGCTTAATTACTCTCATCACAAAAGCTATTACTCTAATATCCAAACTGAATTTCCCTTGTTGCCCCTTGTATTTTCACTGTGGACCTCAGAGGTGAGCCTGTCTGTGTCCTCTATCACTTTTTTCTTTGTAGTTGAAGACAGTTTTTCTTTCCCCAGTTAACAATTCCGGCTCTCTCAAACCCTCCTTGTATGCCATGTGTTCCGACCACTGATCTTCTTGGTGGCTTCTGCTGGACTTTCCTCAGTTTGTCACTCTTATACTGGGGAACCCAAAACTAGCCATAGTACTCCGGATATGTTCTCATGATAGCTGAGCTGGGGAGAACCACCACTTTCCTCAGCTGAGTGGCTACACTGCTGTTGATGCAGCCCTGAAAGTGCTTAGCCCTCATGACAGCAAGGACATGGTGCAGATAGGGATGTTCAACTTACTGCCCATCAGGGCAGTATATTGTTTTCTGCAGAGATGCTCCCCAGAGGGTTGGTCCTCAGACTGTGCTGTTGCATAGATTTGTTTCAGTCCCAAGACTTTGTTCTGCTCTTACTGAGCCTGTAATTCCCTGGATCCCCCTCCTTACTCTTTCTAATTGAGTGTAACATTGCCTTTTTCCAGTCACTCGGCCCCTCCAGCAATCGTTGCAATCTTTTAAAAACAGCAGAAAGCAGTCTCCAAATGACATCAGCTCCCGCAGTATACTTGGACACATCTCAGCTGTTTCCATGGCTTTATATATGTCCAGCTTGCTGGAGTAGTTCCTAGTACTATTGTCCTCTCTTGTGCTTTCCCTCACTCCCTGTCCTGGTTTCAGCTGGGATGGAGTTAATTGTCTTCCTAGCAGCTGGTACAGGGCTGTGTTTTGGGTTTAGTAGGAGAAGAATGTTGATAACACCCTGATGTTTTCAGTTGTTGCCAAGTCGGGTTTAGACCAAGTCAAGGACTTTTCAGCTTCTCAGGCCCAGCCAGCAAGAAGGCTGGAGGGGCACAGGAAAGCTGGGAAGGGACATAGCCAGGTCAGCTGACCCAAACTGGCCAAAGGGGTATTCCATACCATGGGATGTCCTGCCCAGTATATAAACTGGGGGGAGTTGGCCTGGGGAGGAGCAGGGCTTGGGAACTAACTGGGCATTGGTTGGTGAGTGGTGAGCAATTGCATTGTGCATCACTTGTTTTATGTATTCCAATTCTTTTATTATTATTGTCATTTTATTGTTGTTATTAGTGTCACTGTTAGTTTCTTCCTTTCTGTTCTATTGAACTGTTCTTATCTCAACCCATGAGTTTTGCCCTTTTTCCAATTCTCTCCCCCATCCCACCGGGTGGGGGGAGAAGTGAGTGAGCGAGTGGCTACTTAGTTGGTGGCTGGGGTTAAACCATGACACTGCCCAAACTCTTGTTAGGCACAGAGATGTGGTCAGGTTAGAGAAGACTTACCAATAAAACTGGTCAAAGAAAATATGGAGTGAATCAGTCTTCTGTATTTTTCATCACTGTGTCATCAACCCCCTTCAGCACAAGACAAGCATTTTCCTTGGCCTGCCTTTTGCTGCTGATGTGCTTACAGAAGCTCACCTTGTTGCCTTTCACATCTCTTGGCAGACTGAACTCCAACTGAGTTGTGGGGCTGTTCTACCTCGATCCCTGTTCACTTAGGAAATGTCTCTATAGTCCTTTTAGACAATCCATCTCTGCTTCTTCCTTCTTTGTACTTCTTTTTTGTGTTTGAGCTAAGTCTTCATTTCCTTGTTTATTCATGCTGGTCTTCTGCTACAGCTGCTCAAGTCCCTGCACATCGGGATGGGCCATTCTTGCACTTTGAGGAGGTTGCCTGTGAAGATAGAATCATAGAATAGTTTGGGTTGGAAGGGACCTTTAAAGGTCATCTAGTCCAGCTCACCCGGCAATGAGCAGGGACATCTTCAACTCCATCAGGTTGCTCAGAGCCCCGTCCAACCTGGCCTGGAATGTTTCAGGGGATGGGGCATCGACCACCTCTCTGGGCAACCTGTGCCAGATGTTTCACCACCCTCACCGTAAAAAATATCTTCTTTATATCTAGTCTAAATCTAGCCTCTTTTAGTTTAAAACCATTACCCCTTGTCCTAGCGCTACAGGCCCTGCTAAAAAGTCTGTCCCCATCTTTCTTATAAGCCCCCTTTAAATACTGAAAGGCCACAATTAGTCCTCCCCGGAGCCTTCTCTTCTCCAGGCTGAACAACCCCAACTCTCTCAGCCTGTCCTCATTGCAGAGGTGTTCCGTCCCTCTGAACATTTCTGTGGCCTCCTCTGGACCCGCTCCAGCAGGTCCATGTCTTCCCTGTGCTGAGGACCCCAGAGCTGACGCAGCACTGCGGGTGGTGTCCCACCAGAGCGGAGCAGAGGGGCAGAATCCCCTCCCTCAACCTGCGGGCCACGCTGCTTTTGACGCAGCCCAGGACATGGTTGGCTTTCTGGGCTGCGAGCGCACATTGCCAGCTCATGTCCAGCTTTTCATCTGCCAGTACCCCCATGTCTTTCTTGGCAGGGCTGCTCTCAATCCCCCCATCCCCCGGCCTGTATTGATACTGGGAGTTGCCCCAACCCAGGTGCTGGACCTTGCACTTGGCCTTGTTGAACCTCATGAGATCAGCCAGGACTCCTCGGCTTTTTTTCCCTTCAGGGCAGTTTCCCATGAGGTCCTGCCTAACAGTTCTCTGAAAAACTGTAGTTTGATCTCCTGAAGTCCTGAATGTCTTTATTTTGCTACTTACCTTCAGTTCTCAGAACTTAAAATGCTATGTTCTCAAGGTCACTGCATCCAACTATTGCATTCCCGAATAGTATTACATTCATTACATTACATCCCTGAACCAGTATTACGTTCATGACTAGCAGATCCAGATGCCATTTATTTCCCATTCCACATGCAGTTGTGTGCAGTAAAAGCTACTCCATTCAACTCAGCAGCAGCTGTGTCAAAACAATCTGAAAATTTCTGGGGTTGCTTGTGCCCTGCTGTGTGACCCTCCTAGCAAATACCATTAGTGTCTTCCATGAGAACCAAGACTAGTGATCACGAGATTTCGAGGAGGCTTCATTCATTGTCTCTTTTTGATCGGGCTGTCTCTAGCAGATGTGTGACACACCTTCCTTTTCTCTTGTGACCTCCCCTCTGATCCTGACCCATAAGGCCTCAATAGGCCACATGGCCTGTTCCTTTGGAGAACTCCGTATGTGTTATCCATGCACATGCTGTCCATCCGTACATGTTCCACATGTGCATCCATCCTTGTATCCATCCACCAGCACACTCCATCACCACACTCTAGTTTTACAAGGTATCCTGCTGGCGACTGCGTAGTTGTGCAGTTGTGCACAAACTTTTACAAAAACCTTCAGTCTCATTTCCCCTGTGTATGTTGACATGCCCTAGAGATGGGCCTACAGATTCTTACAGGTCATTTTGTTTGCCTACATTATCAGATTATTGTCATGTAATGTTCTGGTGGTAAATGAGTATTGTATTTTAACCTGTTTGCTGCTTGTTTTCATGCCTTTAATTATTCTCTCCTTCAGAATACATTCTTCAGAAGTTGGAATTAAAAGCCTTTAGTTATGTGAGTCACTTTTGTTCTAACTTAAGCTAGTAAACCTGCTGTTTTCAAGTCATATGGTACCTTTCTGTCTTGAAAGGTTTGTTACAATCCTTGTGCGTGGATTACACTGCCTTATGAAGGAGCCATATGGTGTCACAATCTGTGAACTGGATGAAGACCACTGGATTGTGTCACATAACTTTGTCCTGGTTTAAGCCCAGCTGGCAAGAAAGCACCACACGGCTGCTTGTTCACTCCTCCCCGCAGTGGGATGAGGAGGAGAAAATATAGCAAAAAGCTTTTGGGTCTAGACAAGGACAGGGAGGGATCACTCACCAGTTATGGTCACAGGCAAAAACCAGACAAAAATCAAATCAGTTTAATTTACTACCAACCAAATCAAAACAGGGCAATGAGAAGCGAAACCAACTCCTAAAACACCTTCTCCCCACCCCTCCCTTCTTCCCGGGCACAGTTCCACTCCCAGTTTTCTCCACCTCCTCCCCCCCGGCAGTGCAGGAGGACGGGGAACGGGGAATGAGGGTTGGGGTCAGTCCCTCACACCGTGTCCCTGCCGCTCCTTCCTCCTCAGGGGCAGGGCTCCTCGCTCTGCCCCTG
>JAVKLA010000026.1:22063549-22106936 GCA_034782735.1 Sagittarius serpentarius
ACTTGGAGCCCGGGAAGCTTCTGGCAGCTTCTCACAGGAGCCCCCCCTGCAGCCCCTCCCCCGCTACCAAAACCCCATCACAGAAACCTAAAACAAGCTTGCATACCAGCTTCTAGTCACTGGTAACATAAAAGTGAAAAGATCTTCTAATCTGCTATCAGTACTTCAAGCCATACAGTTTGTTCTTAGTACTGCTTTACATCCTAGTTCATTTTAGCAGATAAAAGTGAAATTAATGTGGAAGAAACTGAAATTATTCAGTTGCATTAAATTTGCATTCTGTGGTTGGTACCTTTTCTAATGTTACTGTATCTGTGATATATAGATCTATCACAACATGTGCTACTGTGCTCCAAATTTCAAGACTTAAAAAAAAATGATGAATGTAGACATTAGCATTCTCGTGGGCTTGGCCATCAATATTTCAACTTAGGTAAACAGGAGCTTTGCCTAATTTATTGGTTCTCATTATATCTGGCATGTAGAAGCTGAATTCCCCTCTGCTTGGGAAATTCCCTGTCTGCCAGGAAAATGACCTTTTCTCCTCTGCAAATCAGTCTAGCAAAGGGACACAGTTGGTTAATATTGTAAAAAAATGACTTCACTTGTCACCAGCTAAATTGTCATGATTTTGACCCATTTTGAAATTAGTTAACATTGGCTTCCTTTCTCATGTTTCATGCATAATTCATTTGGATTCTCACTATACTTGCGCTATGCTTCCAGAGTGGGGATGTTTTGTATAGTCACTTCTAAGAGCAATAGTAACACAACATTTGTCAAAGTGTCATAGTGAACAATGAAACCTCATTATATGTCACTCAGAGAGTTGAATGAAAAGTGATGCTACATCTAGGCAATTTTATACCTAAATCATGGAAGGTGAAAGAAGGAAAACAAGTTTTCCTTGCTTTGATTGTATTCCAGTTTGATTTGTTCTCCGAGAGCTCTCACATAAGTCAACATTAATATTCTTGGTCTTGATCCTGCTCTGCAGGAGTTACTGGGAATTTCACCAGTGATTTCACTGGGAACAGAAATAAAATCCAGGTGAATGAAATTACTCATGTTTAAGAGTTTGCAAGATAAGATCCTCTAGAGCCGAGGCTGTCAATTTTGTTTGCACTGCACGGCACTGAAGATACTCTTCATGCTAGACTGAAAAAAAGAAGAGAGTTGAACGCTGCATGCCATACCACATTGCTATGCTGCAGTCCCCTCAAAATAAGAGGTCATTACTCAGACAGGAAATACAGGCAGTATGAACTGTTCAGTTTGACTACTGAAGTGTACATTGGAAGTTACAATTTCTAATTCCAAAAAAGATACTGAACATTTGCACCCTATCTTTGGACAAATAGCTTTTTCTGTGCCGCATTCCTTTTCACCTTGTCTAACCACCTGGATATATGGCTTTTTCTTATGGATGGGATTCTTTGCTACTATGGTGATGAAGTGTCTCTACCCACCAATCCTGAAGACAAAGAAAAATAATTTCATCCCTGTATTGATTATATCCTAAGTATTCAAATTCCATGAAGTAACACTTCTTTTCTCAAAGTTAGAATTTGCTCACGTTCCATCAAAACCAGATCTTCAATGGAAAAATGAGCAGAATCAAATGTTCATCGTCAACATACAACATTCAACAACAAAGCAGGCAATATAAACTAGACTTTCTTAAGCTGAGAGTTTCCTCACCCTGGAGTGAAAGTACAGAAGAAGCATCAGTGTTCACTAGGCTTACCTGTCACTTTACCCAAAACCTGTCTTTCCCTAGAGCACAAGTTACTTCTATGGGTGTGGGGTGAATCGAGGCTTACAAGCAGAATGAATTATCTCTGTCTAGAAATTTCATTAGAAAAGTTTTATGTGATCAAAGACACTAAAAAAACAGGAGTTAATCCAAGGATGACAATGTAAAAACATAAGCATAAGCTTTTCCATGTCGATATACAGCCACACTGTCAGTCATTGTCAAAATTATAGAGCGTAGCAGCATATCACATCTTTTCCTGTCAAAATGTTCCCTTTGACAAAGGTCAGTGCCTTCATGACATAAATCTGTTATCCTATTATTGTCATAAGTATCATGAGAAGAAAGGAGTTGAGTCAAATGTTTGGAACAGATAGAGTCAACGCAACTTAATCCAGGAAAGGGCCATGTTTCCCTTTTCCCTTTGTCAGGCTGCCAGCCATCAGCATGAGTGTTCCCTCTCACAATCTGTTTGTGTTCCAGTGAGTAATAGCTTTTTACTGGCCTGGAAAATGACTATCCCATTACTAGCAAAGTGCATTCATGGGATCAAGTGCCTTTTGAACAGTTAAGTACATTGTGCCCTTTAAATAGACAAGACGGCTTCAGATGAAACCTTTAAAACTATGGCCAATCTGTTGGAAAATTAAAAATATTGTAAATCCTGCTGAAATCAGGCATATTTATGAGCTACTCAAATATACAGCCACTTAAAATAATTTGTTACTCAGTGGAATTTATGAGGGTTTTTTTTCTCCACAAGAACCAACATCTCCAATAAGTCATGTACATTTGTAATAGATGGAAACCAAAGAAAAATAATAATATCTAGCATAAATTATGTCAAATTGCTCACAGCAGTGTTTTGTTTCACATCTATTTGAAAAGAACCCAAATCATCATAAAAACTAAGAGCATGACTCTCTTCCCAGTAACGCCAAGGTGAACCGGTAGTAAATGCAACTGAAATCAATAAATGCACATGAATGTAAAGCTACAGTAAATAGTAGGACCATCAAGCCTACTGGACATAAACATATGTTTGTTAAGACACATATAAACATGCATAAACATGTGTCAGGAAGTGGAAATGATAGATATGAAGTTTTCCGGATCAGACTGGCCTGTTTCTTACAATCAACAAGAAGACTGGGCTAAGTCTGCTGCCTCCCAAATCTGATTCATAAATTGTATTCACATGATCCATGTGACTTCAGAATTTATTGTGACATAGTCATTATAATGTTGTAGCCATGCCAACATTAAACTTAAGGAAATGGGGGAGGACAGCGACCTGGAGTTTACACTCTAGTGTAAATCGTAGGGTAAATTCTACTGTAGGGTTTGAAGGATCTGATTATTCAGTCACAGAATACAGAATTGCAGTGTTGGAGGACTGATTGGACTATTTTTCATCTCTGACTGGTTAACTCTGTGATCTACACTAAATTCCTTTTTTTTTCTCCGTTGAAAATCAAACAAAAGCTTTGCAGATTTCATATATGAAACACCTGCTGATCCCTCCTTCTGAGTGAATGGACCTCCAGGATTTACAATTCTAATAACAGGAATTTTAAAAAGGAATCATAGAAAAAGTGTATTGTTTGCTTGTTTGTTTGACAGTCTCCTATTTTTCTTTAGAATCTGAAAATGGAAAAATACAGAAACTGAAAAACAAAACAAAAAATGCAACCAGCCTTAGATAAAATAAGGAAAACATGGTCAATTCCATATTTACTCCCTAGAGAAATGAATTTAGAGCTTCATTCCCATCCACATCTGTTTCAAATACCTCAGCCCTGGTCTTGCCTCCTTCTGCAGTTAATATAACTGGAGAAACTTTCCTGGTGAACATCACATCGATTTGCAGCTTTCAGAAAACCTAATGCCTGTACTTTCCCCACAACTTCCTTCCTCAAGATATTTTATGGGTTCCAGCTGTAGCTCTAATGTCCTCTTTGCTCATGTTCCCTTGAAGTACCCTTTTTCCATGGTGTGTCTGGCAGAAGTCAGTGTCTTACTACACTTGCAAACAATCTGTAAGTGAGAAGTAGGTATTACAAGCTTGCATAGGAAGGTACAATGTGTCAGCAAAGAAATCTTTTGACTGGGGTCTTCAACTCTGCAAGAAGGTGCTGGTAGGGTATCTCTGAATCGTGCAATTAAGTTAAAGCAAAAGGAGGTGCAAAAGGAGAAGCAGGAACTTGGATCTGAAATAAGGAGATGTATCTCTGTGGGCAGCAAATTTAAGGAGAAGGTCAAGACTGAAGTTTGTATTTGGCTGTTAGTTACCAGGAAAAATATATTCTAAAAGGGTCTTAAAATGGGTGCTGTAACTTAGATGCTTATTCTGTAATAACTGGGGTGGGAGGTATAATTGCGTTGAAATACAGGTTGCATTGACGGACTCATGCTCTCAGTCTTTTAGGACATACCTGTGTAAGGAAACTGAAGGTAAATTAGTGATAATTCAGCTTCATACATTTAAGCTTTTTCATCCATCCCAGAACAAATAGCGATGTATGTCTGAGTCCTTGAAAACAAACCCCCAAACCTGTCCTTATAATACTTCATCTGGTCATTTCATCATAGAAACACAGAGGCCAAGGTATTTGAGTGAGAACTTTTCTGATCAGAACTGAAAAAATTCGTCAGAGAGCAGGGGCAGGGCTTAAAACCCACTAATTTTTACTTTTCTGTGAAGTCAGACCTGAAGCCTCTTTCCTGCCTGTTTTGATGGCCACTTCTGGTTTCAGAGGTATCTTGTAGCAATGAGTTTCAGAAGCTCAATAGGAATCTTATGAAGAATCAAGTGTTTCTTAATGAGCTTTACATTTTCTTTCCTTCATTTCCATTCAGTTCCCCTTGCTTTTATATCATGACTAAAATCTGAGTAGTAATGCCAACAATTTGATCTTTTCATCACTCTTGGAGTTATATGCCTTTATTTTTTTACTGATTGTTTTAAAATTGCATGAAGAACAGTAAGATAATACTTTTAAATTAAATCAATAGTAATTTTTATTTTAGCCTCTAAGAATCTGAAATTTTTAGTTTCATTAGGCCTTCATTAAATATGAAAAGAAAGTAATGATAACCCTCGGGAATGATGAAGAAATCTGTGGAGCTAAAAAAAATCTTCCAGAAATCCAGAGAGTAGGTTCAGCTATTGTTTTGAAATTAGTTGTCCTATTACTTTTTTCATAAAAGATAAGACCAGAAAGCTTTTCAATCATTATTAATTTCCTCTATCATTTCTGACGCAATATATAGGTGAGTTTCATATGCTGATCAGACATGGGGCAAGAAAATGAATATTAGCAGCAAATATGTTTTTAAATGTTCATCTACAGTTGGGGTCAACCAAAGGCTGGGGAGGAGGATGTGTATCTTGAGGTATTGCTGACATGTAAAGTTCTCACCAGACTGGCTGTCTTCATATATTCCACAATCGTAGTTTTGATCGCAGTCTTTATTTTTATGTATATATGTATGTACAGATTTTTATTTTTTTTTCTCCTTAGGAAGTTGGCTGCATTTTCACAAGATTTGTTCAGACGTCCTGCTGGCTTTGTTAAGGTACAAGTACTAGATGTGGACTATGTATATCTTAAAAACATCTGTCATCAACTTTGATGTACAACTGAGTATAAAATCAATTACGAATTCATTGTTTAGGGATGATGTTGGAGATTTTGTTGTGTGGGGGAGGCAGTTTGTGTCAGAGGAAAAAAGTGTTGTCAGATGAAAGGAGTGGATAAAACTATTCATTTTATGCTTTAATGTGGTACAATCAGGTGAACTGTTTTTGGAAGTCTGAGTCACTGTTACACACGCCAGCTGTGTGGCTCCTGCACGAAGTGTCGGGGTATCTGTACTCTGTGCACCCACCGAGTATGAGAGAGGGAAGGACAGGGTTTCCATACCCACCACCCATTTGTATTTCGATAGCTGCTCCATTCCCGTTGTCTTGACCAGGATTGTTGGTGCTCAGCACAGTCAGGCCATGCAGTTGTGAAAGAGCGGCTCAACTTGTGATTTCAATGGTTAAAAAGAGAAAAAAGTAGAAAACAATGATTTTGTTTCTTTTTCTTGCTCCCCTTAAAACCAGCCCCTGTCCCTTCTTCCCTAATAGCCTTGATATCGTTTTGGTTGTAACTTAAGAGTGCTAGAATCTTTTTGAATTGCATATGGCTTTGTCCCAGGTTCCTTTGGAAATGTTCGCTCTAAACTTCTGCTAGTTTTGTTGTCTCACATATGGGGTAATTTCTGTAATGGTTTGGCAGCCTGGCACCAGGGTCTGGTGTGTGCTATCTTGGGTAATCCACCCGTCTTTTTTGATAGGCAGCATTGCTATTATACTCATATCAGCTAATTTAAAAGATATATGGATTCCCATGTGTGATATTTTCATCGGTGGCTGGATTAAAGATGGCGTTAGACATATATTTCTAGCCATGAAAGGAGACAAATGGTCAAGATTTTCAACCTTTCTTAACAAAGTACAAAAGCCAAAGTCCAAATCTGAATGACTGTTTGTAACTAGCAACATGTGGTTCACTCTCAAGGGGTTTTACAGTTCATTCCCACCAACGAAATGGCTGCGCCAAGAAAGCTGCATATTGTTAGAAGTCAATGAAATATTTTGCAGTGAAACAAGACAGGCTTCTACTCTCTACCACACAGTCCTGCACGAATGTAGTGAGAAAGGGACTAATATAATTTGCTTACTTGTTAATTACTCTTATTATTTTCTGTTATTTCATGTTTGTACTGAAATTACTTTGAAGTCTTGAACCAGGCTGGAGCCCATGAGTGAATTTCACACAGGCAGAAAGATGTTGTACGACTACAGTCTTTTCCTGCAGAAGGCTGGTGCTGTCATTCCCAAGGAGTCAGTAAGAGGGGTTGAACACATTACCCCTTACAATGCAAAAGAAATCAAACAGAAACCCAGGATTCGTTTAAACACTAAGATGATGTTTTAAAATACACAGTTTTACTTTCAACTTTCTGGTTTGGTTTGGTTTGGTTGGGTTTTTTTAATTATAACCTATGTTATAATAGAAAATGAAGTTTTCATAGGGCTCATGGAATTTACAGATTTAAAAAAAAATGCAGAGATGTGAGCAATGTAATAAAATTAAGAGTATTTAATAGACATATTTAAAACCTAACTTCACATATACTTATCATGGAATCAAAGACTTCTATTTATTCATTATCTGTGCCTGATCCTTAGTTACCCAAGTCTCCACCATGTTATTGAAATCCCCCTCCCTCCCCCCACAAGATATTACACATTTGATAAAACAATATAATATAAAGGGAAGGGGACTTCCAGTGTTCCGTATTTTCTCATATTAATTGCCATGCTTTTTTTTCTTTTATGATGCTTTCCAGGCACGTTTTGCATTAAGTCATTGCTTATGACCTTGGATAAAATTACTCCACTCCACTCTTTTTGTTGTTTATTTCTCCATCATCCACCCGATAGAAGAGCCATTGAGAAAAATGTGTAACATCTCTGACATTTAGAAACTTTAGTAGAAAAAGCACGTGCTATAGCTACCCGCCCTGTGAACATATGTGGAGCAGTTTGTGTGTGGTATGTGGTGTCAAGAATGAAATCCTTGTGTTTGGCTACTGCATATGGAAGAGATGCAAGATTCTGTGGAACAGACTTCTAAGAGTGGCATATTGTACGAGTGTGATTGTCACTATGGCCTTTCTAATGTAAATCCCCAAAACATGATGGGATACTGTTTGGAGCTTTTTCGGTTGGAGTCTATCTTGCATGTCCAGTCTTTGCTGCCTCAGCCTGTCCTGTTTACAGCAGACTCGTGGCTGCCCTGACATATGCTGCTAACATCAAGTCTTTAACGAGCTTGCACTTGCAGATCTGAGCTCCACCATGTTCCTCACACATCCTACACAAAATGCCCCCAGTAGAAAACAGACTGAATCAGCATTATCAGTTTTCTTCAGTACAAATGTGTCTAAATCCAGCTACTTTACACTTTCTGAACAGAACAAAGAGAACGAATTGGAATCTGGCCTGAGGGTGTTTAATATTACATGAATTCAGGTTGTGCAAAGAGGCTCAAAGAATCCCTTTATGAACTGAGACTACAACCAATTGTGCAATCTCAGCTACCCTACGATGCCATACATATGCAAAGGATCTCTAGCCTGACAGAAGGGTGGCTGATGCCCAGCACTGTGATATTGTGTCCTCTTTATTAATCTCTGCAGGTTGATTTTGACACAATCTGCTCTGCACCCTGAGATCTTTATGGCTGGGAAGAGTTTGGTTTGCCTTGCAAAACTCACTCAAGGCATCTCAGACTTCCCAAGCAGAGCGCAAGCCACTGGGATAACTTTGAAAGACCAAGCTGGAAGGAGAGAGTGTTTTCTAGCAGGATCTATCCAACTGTTTATCAGTGCAATCAAGTCAGGGCAAAACGTTGGTATTCACTCAGAATGGGAAAAAGCCATCTGCCGAATCCTCTGGGTTGCTTCCTCCTTTCTTCCTGATCTGACCATGGGTATTTCAGAAGTTGAGTTTAATAATATACTTTCATTAAGCTGTAAGACAAACTTAATTGCTGCTCAACCAAAGAACTAGGAACTTAGCATTTTGTTAAATATCCCTTTCAGATCATTTACTTTATTCAAAACCTTCCTTTCCTCAATATGCTCATTCTCTGCAAACAAAACCGTCATCACCTGTTCGCTACTTGTTTGCATGCTGATAGCTCTTCTTCTCTCATAAATCCCATTAATTAATGAATAGTCAGCAGGGAATTGTCTCCTCAGGCTCATTAAAGAAACGGACACTAAAATGATATGAAAGCAGCTGCCTCCTTTCTGTCATTCCCTTCTGACGGCTACTGCTTTCCTCATCAGTGCTAAATTATAACACTGCTTTGATTAGCAGTCCGGTTACTTGCTGCAGCTGCATTTGGAGATGGAAATCTTAACTACACAGTCATATTTAATTGATATTCTCATCAAACTGTTAACATTGTGAAAAAATGCAGCACTTCAATACATCAAGCTTGTGTACGTATATTAAATCCTGCTGGAAGTTTTTTTGACCTTGTAGGCAGATTGAAAAGACATGTTGTTTCTTCAAGCTTTCTAATAAGCCGCTGATTATTAGCTGAGCTCATTTGGGAACCAGAGGTAAAATTTGTGAAAAATGTTAGGCCAGAGATCATCCTAAACAGAAACATCTTTGATCACTATTCTAGTGCCTAATGTGGATGCTCATTTCTATGCTGAAAAATTTAGAAATTATTTATTTTAAAGCAGAGGATGAGATCTCCTGAATTTCACCTAAAGTTTTCTAATCAAAAACTATTTCCCATCAAAAGAGTAAAGCTGTGTTGGACAGATGATCTACATCACGGCTGGTGTAAATTAGCACAGTTTGGAAGATGTTCTAATTCATGTAAGAAGGGTGGTTGGGCCAGACCTGCCTATACACACATTTGTGTTTAACCTGTGCCAG
Source organism: Sagittarius serpentarius (assembly GCA_034782735.1). NCBI lineage: Eukaryota > Metazoa > Chordata > Aves > Accipitriformes > Sagittariidae > Sagittarius > Sagittarius serpentarius. Next base: position 22,072,822 of record JAVKLA010000026.1, read on the forward strand.
ACTCATTCTAACTCATTCCTTGTTGCTGAAACCTTGTTCATAGTCCAGACTGCATCAGGACAGGCCCCCGTACCCTGAGGTAGCTGAGACATCCTGGTCCTCTACTACCATAGGCTTTAAACAAGAGATATCTTGCAGCTTTGAGGTAACATAACAAGAATTGTTGCTAACTTCCACTTAGTGGTTGGCACTTCCTCTCAGATTAAATCAGGTCACTTCATGGGACTAAGTGGGAGATTAGCCACAGGGCAAGGGGGAAAGTGTTTGGTCTGGCGCTGACTTGCGGTGCTGAAACCCATGTTCAAGTTCAGCCCAAAAGAGAAAGAGATCGTTTGCCATGGGTTATTCCAGAAAGCATCCAAAATCAGGATGAACAAGAGCAGCTATTCCTAGAATTAATATATTGAACACAATTCTGAAATTATCTAAAATGAAATGGAAACACTTCAAACCTCTTTTTCTCCCTGTTCATGAATTTGCATTTCAGGAACTGGATTTGGACTTTCATTTCGTCACCTTTGGATGACAAAACCAAAACTTTCAAATTCAAATGCGTTACCCATTTTATTCAAATAAAGAATCCTTGCCTGACCCTGAAAACTGCTTAACTTCACTTGGAAAGATTTCCGTTAGATGTTTCATATTTTGTGCAGGGTGAATCTAGAGTATCTGATTAACCTACAGTGAACTGGGAACTTAAAATCCTGATTTTATTTCATACCAGGATGCATATTTGAAGGCAATCTCCCAGTTGTCTCCATTTGCTGCATTGTTGGAACATCATCTGTTCCCATTCTGCTGTACTCCTCAGTGTGGGCACAGCCTCAAGTGCCTAACTGAGATCTGGGCTAGATTCAACCTGTTTATGGTAGCACTTTTGCTTCAACTTTTGGAGCTTCAATAGCTAAAAAATGGGGTGATTTTTACTAAGTTTGATGCGCAATCCTAACTTGTTACAGAGACCAGTAAAGGTGGGTTCAGAAAAACCCTAGGTGAGACACTTTTCTTGTTCACCAAACAGGAGACCTAGGCTCTTGCTGTAAACATTTTAAATCATCCTGCTGCAGAGAATCTCAGCTTTTCTACTCTGATTGGACTTAGCAGAGAAATTTGGCTTTTAAACAGAGGCAGCCAGATTTTAAAAAAAGTAGTTACAGCCCCACTCCCCCACCTTCAATTCTTCACATAAAATGCTCTCAGGTTTTGTTGATAGTTGGTGCTGTATCATGTTAAATTTTGTTACATTGAGTAAATAACCTAAAATATTTCCTTTCTTCTTTCAGGTGCTTAATTTCGTTCTTTGATAGCCTGTGATTGCACTGTATTATTCTGTATTAATTGAATAATACCTCCCTTTGAACTGTCTTGTAGCCGCAGTGAAAAGCTCTAGGTAGCTTAGTATATCATATATATCACAATTTTCTGCAAACCTGTGGGGGTTTCATGTCTGTTATTAGGATTGTTTAGAAATGTCATGGCTCTACCGTAACAAAAAAAAAAAAAAAAAAATCATTCTCTGTAGCAGTTTGTAATTTGGCTCCAAGTATGGGCATCTCAGCTGCCTTAAATTAGATGAAATTAATTTAGGCCTAAGAGGATGATCCATGGGCATGGTATAAAGTTCATAGTGCAAATTCAAAACTTCTAGTGGCTTCAGTAGGTTTTGGCTCAAATTCAAACAGAGCAGGATTCTAAAATGAAACAACTGTTATTTTTGAAACCTAGTGCACATCTACTGATTGTTGCAATACCTAGACTTATTTTTTAATTTTTGAACAGAAATTTTCGTAACACTTGTGTTCATTAAAGATGTTCTAGCTATCCAATTCCTTCAGACCTTTCATTTGCTGAACAGAAGTCTCTTGAAAGCTATTCTCTAATCCAAGGATCTAGTAAGGTAGACGGGGTTTATCAGTTCATTTCACATAAACAGCCCAGTTATCCTGTGGCAGAAGTTCTTTTGCCTCTCAGGGATGTTAAATATGAATTTATTCCATGTATGTGAAAAATTTTACCTCTTATTAAACCTTTCATATATTTTCCACAGCTACACCTCTTTTTGTGTATACTAGTCTCTAACCTTCAAGTCATTAAATGATTCATGCCTCTAAGATAATTTATTAATTATAATACACATTTCTTGTTAATTAAAAGGTGCAGTTGGCTTAGTATTTTATATTGTTGCTAAATTAATTCATTAGATCCTTTAAAGTAAAAGCCAAGATATGACCTTCTTATAGTGTTACCCTTGATGCTGTTGTACCACACCAACTACCGTAACATGTCATAATCAAATGAAACAGAAAGAGTGCATCCATTACAGAGATGTCAGGCTATCTGGCTGCTAGTAAGGTTCTCAAGACAGGAGAGGAGGGCAAATTATTAACTTTAAAATCTGTGTCCACACTCGTAATGAGAAGGAGCTTGTATAAAGGGAAAAGGAGACTTCTGACAGCACAGCCTAAATATGTAAGGAATTTTTACTTAACCATACAGGCAGATGAATCAGTGTTTTGTACCACTGCTTGGGAAAAAAAACCCTACTTCTTTTCTAACATGGGAGTGAAGAGTAACAGGTAACCTGAATTAACCTGAGATGGGTTGTTTTTCATTTAGAATTGTGCAGTGTATAGGTCTATAATTCATGCATTTTGATTGAAGTAACTTGTAGTTAGAGCCCTACTGGAAGTCCTGCGATGAAAACACTTCTTCATCTGTGCCTCACTGCCTGAAGAGCCTTGCTGCTGGGATTATTGACAGTGGTTGACAGTGTGGTGAACTGCAGCTATTTCCACGCAGTCAGGAATCTGAGATTTTCCCAAGGCAAAGAATTATTTTTGGCTTTTGGACATACTTGGTATTTTCATTGCCTTGGAGAATATGATAAAGAACACTTCTGCAATACAGATCTAACAATATTTGGAGGAAAAATCAGTTAGGATGTAGTGTTTGATCCAGCAGACTTCAAGAAGGCTTCAATAGATGCAGGAAATTCCTGACATTTCTGACCCCTTCCTAGGTAACAATGCCTTAGCAGCCCCTAATATGCTGACATTCTGGTTTGCTCTTGCCCAGAACTATCCCAGTGTCACCAAAGGTCCCCATGGCAGAGAATCTGCTTTGTTTTCCCTGTACCACTTGTTTACTTGTATATATCCATGTTTACTTTTGATAACTCTTGTTTGGCTAATACCATTATCAACAACACATATTGTGTTTGGGCCATACATGCATTTCTGGCCAGTGCATCATCACAAATTTTTCTATAGCTAGTTCTCATGTATCAATTTGTTAATTTCCTTTTTTAAAAACCCAGGAATACGCATCTTTCATATTCATTGCTGAGTTTTTAACTAATTGGTCAGCAAGTGAAATCAGTGGAAAAATACCACCATGCCAGAAGGTAAGTGTGAAGATCAGGTAGTCAGGTCATTATTTGCACTAACCGCATTATTTGGACTAACATGCTGTATAAATGAAAGTGGCGCCAGTTCCTTGTCTAGTCATACAGATCATTCTAGATTTCTATAATTTCCAAATGTCTGAATAAGGAAGTACACTTACACTCTTATGTAAACCTTGCTCGCATCTTCAGGCAGGGAAATACATTCTCATTTATACGGTCCTCCTTTCTAGGAATTCATACAAATAGATTAAAAGAAATGGCAATAATCTAAGTTATGAAGAAAATGGTCATTAGGTGAGACATTTCTAGCCATATTTTTCATCTAATTCAAAGACTCTTGAAACTAAATGGTATTATAGAATTCACTTTTTCATTTTTTATTTTCTATGATGATGATGATTTCTTTCAAAACGTAACACCAATATGAGCAGAACATGAGGGCAACTGGGGCAGAGTGGTCACGTTAGAAAGTGACATGCCACCCTGATTCCTTTTCAGGAGTGTATATCAGCTAAGTGTACAGCAATAAAATGTTTAGTCATGAAGGACAATAGGAAGGTGCTGTCTTGTGTTAAAGCAAAATTGAAATCGAGTACACCCAGGGGGTACATAATTTATTTCTAAAAGAATGCTTTCCCTCACTTCTTACCCTGCTCATTTCCAGTTAATCAGAAATAAATTGTCCTGTTGTGGGTATGAATGTCCTATTTACCCGGATATTAAAAAAGGCTTTTAATGGTCCTTTAAAGCAGAAGTTCAAATCAACCCACTGTCAGACCTGTCAAAAGCGTATTTCCCAGCTCTTTAGAAAGAAGAAAATTTGAAAATTTAATGATAATAATTGGAATTGTTTAGATAAATGACACAATATAAAGGGCACATAATTGTTTAAGGAGAAAGAATAATCACAAATGTCTTCCTTCATGTCTGTTGCACTCTTTGTCAAAAATAAAATAAACAGATATGCATCCTATGCTAGATATGAAAACAGCTTCACTGTCAAGGAAAATAAAGGCATCAGAAGGATAAGGAGTTTCCAAAGCCATGAATGTGAGTAAATATTAACACAAAGAATTTAGGGGTTTTGGCGGGGTTAACCCAAATAAAATGGCTTTTAATGTCTATCTGGTTTTGTGAGATGCACATGAAATACACAGATGCTTTAGAGAAGATCAAATTTAACAACTCTGAAACTTTGTGTATTTAAAAGCATAATATAAATTTTAATCGGCATTTCCATATGAGAAGTTCTGCGAACGGAGCTGCAGAGCTCACAGAAATAGAACCATTTATGCCAGCGTTTGTGGCTAATGAGAAGTGTCTCACGAGGACAAAAGGGAAGGCTGCCTTAAACACTGGGATCAGTACCACGGCAGAATGCTGACTTCCATCCCCTGCCACCTGCCATTGGCCTCAGCCCTCCTGCTCCTTTTCTGTAGCACATTATAACCGTGATTTTTTGGGAAGTTCTGAGCTGTGTGGGATTTGGGAGAATATATGTGGAAGACGGTACATTTGCTGTATGTTTCCTACAGTCACAGCTGACAGGACTTGATGATCAGATGGTCATTCATCTTTTTTTCTTAAGGAACTGTTGGCCACTGAAAATGCTACAATACCTTTAAGAGAATAACTCCTAAAGAACCCTTAATGAATCAGCAGATAAGTTAATCATTATCAAGTTTCTTGTTACAAAGACTTATTTTGAAACAAATTACATTGTACTCTAAGCTTTCACTGAATGAAAGCAGTACTCAGGGGTCTTGAACAGTGGCCACAAAAATATAAAACAAAATTAAAGAATTATTACATTTCTATGTCCACAGAGCACACAGGTTGCTGAGGTTGTGATGATTTTTTCTCTTTGTACTTACTCTACTCAGCTTTTAAAAGTGGGATCTGCTAGATGATCAGCCATTGACAAAATTTATGATATTTTCAAATTTTTGGGAAAAAAATGTAAAGATCACTGCATTTCAGACAAGGTCTATTTAGCAAACACAGCTTCCCCTGGAGCTTTGTACTCCACATAATTACATTCCACATACAGTAATTGAAACTTGTGAATACGTCAAACTGTGTGTTTTCACAAACCAGCAGTAATCAACTCAAATTATTTAAATTCACTATTTGACATAATTGCTATAAATATGATAGAAAAAGATATTTCTAAGGTGTGTTACTTCATAACTCTATCAAATGACTACCTAGGGAGGGAACTGCATTGTGTTCCTATGGAAATCTGCAGGATAGCAACACTCACTTCTAAGTTCTTGTTTTTCCACAAATGCTATTTAAGTTTACTAAAAGGTTTACTAAAAGTTTTACTGAAATGGAAGGGAAAGCTCTGCGGTCTGGGACCATCCGCGTACCTCTCTGATTCAGAAATTACCATAAAATCAAGCAACTGGAAACTGCTGGCCAGAAGCTCAGCAGCTGTCAGCAGGAATAACTGAAGTCAGAAAAAACAATGCTGATTTTTACCAACAGAGGATTCAAATTGCACTTCAAGGGAGAATACCCATGCTACTTGTCCTACATTGTTGCAATAGACTTGTCACCTCCACAAAGGCTGCTCTAAGACCAGAGATTGTACTATTTGTTGGGCATTTCATGTGTGACAGAAATGGTTCTCTAGGGGTTCATGAAAGCCAGATGCTGATTGTAGTTTCCAACCTTTCTGAACCTTTGAGATGCCATCAGTCCCTGAGAAAAAGATTTCTCCAGCACATTTGCTTTGAGAAGTGCTCGGATTGAAAGGAAAAAGAGAGGGCAGGGGGGGATGGAATGGGTCTGGATCTCCTAAATTATGGTTGAATGTTTCCTAACATAAGGTCAAGGCATTCATTTATCCCAGCCTGACAGCTGGCTGACAAAAAGGCACACAGGATATTAATTGATAATGTGTGTCACTGATGGTGAAAAGAATAAATGGAGTCATGGCAGGAAATGGATGCATACGAAAACATTTGTACAGTGGTGTTAGCAAACGCGAGAAATTTCCAGGGGTCTTTTACAACATCTTTGTTCTAACTACTCTTTGATAGTCCCTGGAGGTAAGATGAAGTAATGAAAAGGAAAGAAAAAGCAGAAAGCCATGCAGATAACTTTTCCATCCCTTTAATTAAATATGTGGATTTTAAAAAAAGGCACCAAAAAAAAAAAAGCAGAACCTGCTCCAATTGTATCACAGTTGTTGAAGAGTAACATAGCCACCAAACACATACATTACAGCAGCAGGAAAACAGAAGGAGCAAGCTTTAAAAGGGGGTGATATCTTCATCCCTCTGACTGTATGGTACAAGGCTGAATTTAAACTCAGTAAATCATCTTGTCTCTCTCTGTAAGTTCCCTCAAGAGTCAGAGCTTCCTGTGGACAATTCCTACAGTGGTGCTCTGAAGCGGCTGGATGCAGAGAAATGTCATAGAAAGGAGAGCTAACTTTTTATCATTCTCTTTCTCTTTTTCCATTTTAATGGAGATATTGTGTGTTTTTCTTCTGCGGACTGATCTGTGCATGTATACTTATCTGCAGAACCACAATATTTTCTTTTTAAAAAAAATCGTATCTATCCAACACCTAGTTTAAGAAGAAGTGATATAAAGAAAGATGTAGTTAAACACCCCAGTTATGAATCAGGTGTCACTGCTTCAGCCTGTTTCATGGGTATGAGAAGTATTGGCCTGGCAAACCAACACAGCAATCGTTTCTCAAAAACCAAAGCTGGTTCTAGCTGCGGAATGACCACTTGAGCTGTCCAGTGGCATGTAAACAGTTGAAGTGAAAAATAACCAAACGTTCTTTTTAATCAATACACTGATTTAAACTGATGTTACATTCGCCCTCTATCCAAAGTCTAGTCTGAGAAAAAAACCTCAAGCCGTTGCACATTGAGACACATGAATAATTTTTCAGAGAATTTACACGGAACTCAAAACATTCCAAAAAGTAGAACTAATTCAAAATTATTGTTAACATATTGTAAGATTAGGAGATGCTCAAACAGAATGAAAATGCAGTAAATCCAGCACATTGTGCCTTGCAATGAAGAGCTGACACACAAACCAGACTGCTTCAGTAGAGGGCACGTAGCAGGGGGATTACATCCCTTCCACTTGTCACATAATATTCCCAGAAGCAGCACATAAATAAACACGCCACTCTTGCATTGCATGTCCTCCCACAAGATTGTCAATGTAGTGAGGTATACAAGTAAAACTGGAAACCTGGGTGGCAATGGGAGGGTCTGGGTTTTTACAAACAGATGAGAAGAAAAGAATTTTGATTTAGAAACTTGTTACGGTTTGTCAAGCTCAACAGAGCCTTGACTGAAGCATAGGCTGGAGAGAGAAGATATATGAGCTTCCAGGTTAAAGCAAGTGCCTCTTATGGACTTAAAATCATCTAGGAATCAAACAACTGGATTTTAGTCTTCACATGATCTTCTTTTTGCTCTCCTATTAGGGCAATTATTCTTTGTGTCCATTCCCTGACCCCAGTCTCAGGCAAATTTGCTCCTTCTATAGGAAATAAAGAGGCCTTGAAGGACTGCAAAAATCTTTGGAATGGATGGAATATAATTAACACACAGGAAGCCATGGCCCTTGCCCTTTAAGAAGCTATAAAAATGTTTGGAAAGGAGAGTTATGTGTTTTCAGTGTATATTGCATAAAACCATATAAAAAAACTAATTAATTTTAGATATTTCTTCTAATTTTCTTTTTTTTTTTTTTTCTTTTTTTGCCACTTTTATGCCACTCAGTGAACTTAGGGAGGGAAATGACAGATAGATGCAGTCGGACAAGTGGTTTTATACATACATTATACATATCCATGGCATATATATACGCACATAATTGTAACTAGGTCCCGGGTCTTTCTAGGGAGTTGTCAGGAGCAATGTAGGCCAGAGGTCCACCCAGGAGATGGGACCAAAGACATGACTGGCGATAGACTACCTAAAACGCAGGTCCAGGCTCCGCCCAGGACAGGGCTGAAGAAAGGCGCGCCTATGGCATAGCTCAGAAAGGGACAAGGGACCCTGTGCCAAGAGGGTCATTTGAAGGCCCCAGGTGAGGCTGGTCAGGACAATTAAGGCTAATTAGTGTTCTCAGGATCCTGACATAGGGATTGATTAATGTAAAGTTAATTAATTATAGCTTTTTTTCTTTATTTCATATTGGTATCACTCCTCCTAGCAAACCAAGAGGACTCTTTGTTGGTAGGCAAATTTTACATTCCACGCCAGAAGACGTCTTTTCCTTTAAGATATACCATTGAATGTACGTGGCTGGGAACAGAAAGGTAGGGAGTTTCAGAAGTATGTGTTCCTGTATACCTTGTTGGAATTATGTAAGATAAAGCCTCATTTGAAAGGTAGTGGTTTCATTTTCAGTAATGGGCATTCACAGTTAGGGGTTTGGGTGCCTGATGTCTCCTACAATATTGTTTTAGAAGCTTACACCCTAAAGTGAGGTTAGCCCTTCTGCAAGTCCATCAGCACAGGAAATGAAGCATGATAGTTTATATTAAATTTGTACTAGCAGCTGCTTTCAGAATATATTTGTTGGACTAAAAAATGCTAAGTATCCTGGAACACGTCATCTTGGGATATTTTAATTTTCAGAAAACAGTAAGAAAGTCCAAAATAATGTTAAAAAGGCATGGTTTGTATCCCCTTGTTCTCCCCAGTCACAAACAAGCAGCTTAGTCACAAGAAGGTTTATTGCTATTATGGTTACGAGTTCTTTCAGAATTATAACGTAGCTTAACAAATAGATTTGTATCAGTGACACGTGCTAATGGTTGGGTTATCGCCTGAAAATGTGACACTCCTATTAACGCATCTTAGTTTATGTTCTCTAATGAGCATTCAAGTTTATTTTAAAAGACAGTGAAAAGAAAGTTATTACATATTAAACAGTTGCCACTTGTTTTTTTAGCACATTTACTGAAGATTAACAGCAACAAGGGCTGTTCTCATTTGCGCGGAGTCTATCTACCAAATCTTCCAGTGGTGTCTGTTAGCACAGGGCCATTTAAACCAGCTGCAGATTTACTTTTGGGCATGAAATAATCACACCAATTTAATGTAATCCAGTTTATCAAAACCTTTTAATCACTCAGATTTAAGGAAACCTTTATATTTATTGTTTTAATCTCTGTACCGTTCCAAGTTAGATTTTACTGATAGGTAAACAAGAGCTGAAGAGAATTGGATTTTAGAATACCAGGTGTGCCTATTGCCTATAGTGTAAGGTGACATTCATTATATTAAGCTATTGGTCCTAAAAGCTAGTGTCATACTGTGCTACCTGAATGTATTTCCATAGTCTCTTTAGGACGTGTTGATAAATCATTCTTTTGTACTATTTTCCTGGAAGGCTTTGACCAGAAGAAACACATCTAATTTTCTATTTACTCCAGTTTTGTATCGATAACTTGTAGGAATCTATTTTGCAGTGGTTTGCAATTTTTGACTAACAGAGATTTGAGCACTGATATTATGAATTGTCCTTATAGGGTATTCCAACCTGGACTTCCTAGAAGACCTTGCTAACTCTTTCTTGAAAGATCTCCTAGTTTCCTTCTGTCTAAAGGGAATTCTTTATTTTACAGGCACACTAAGTAGGCATAATTCGTGAGTTAAAGCAGAAGAATATTCTACATTCTTACTCATCGAGGCCCTCTTTTCTAAATTACTCCTGATGTCCTTTGCTGCAATTATGGTGAAATGATTTTCATATTGTATAAGCCAAGGGGGTACTGGAAGTCTAGCTATTAGACACTATCTTGATACTAGATTTGGAGTTCCTATTTCTTTTCATACCTTCTGCAACTTGACTGGACAGGTTGGGAGCCTGGGTTACCTTCTGGTACTCAATGCTAGCATCCTTGTGATCTGCCACGTCTACAGGATGAGGAGGAACATTCAGCCCTTTAAGACAGAATACCCATTTGGAGCTTTGGGGGAGAAAAAGCACATTTTTTTTCTGAATGATCACATTGTACTACATGAGCTAGGAGAGTTATTCTTTCCTTCTTACTTTGATATGTCTATCTGAGCTTTAGGGTTCCCATTTAAGTGGTTTAGTGGCTTCATATGTTCTTGTCCGAGAGGGGCCCGCAGAACAAAGAGTAGTGATACTGATATCCTTCAACGTGTAGCAGAGGATAAGTGCAGTACAATACCTAGGCAGATGAGGGAAGGATATCTTCTGAGCCCATAACATGTATAATCCTGAAGAAAACTGTACATATCTAATAACATTGAAAACAATACATAAGCATTCATTTATTCAGATTGCATAAGCTAATGGGTTTTTTTTGAGTGTAATGTGCAATTTAGATGTCTGTATTTAAAAATCTGACCCCACCACTTTAAAACCTAATGCATTTTCCTTTGTACTCTACAAACACCAAGTGTAATGATTTGATTTCATTTTATAAATGCTTTCACAAACACAAACTCCGACACTAATTCTTCCTTAGTGTGTTCTGGTAAAATCATAGTCCTGGCTTTGAACTTAGCATGCCATGTGTTTCTGTACACAGAGTGAACAGCTCACATAAAACCAAGTATCTTTATCTCACATTAGCTCAGGTGGGATTTCTGTAAAAAGAACTATGTATTGCTTTGGGACCACATTTAGTGTTTGTGGAAACAGGTCGTCTTTCTTTTTTTTTTTTTTTTGAGAATGCCAACATCTCATCAGCCTCTCTTTAAGCATCTGTAGGTTTTGGTTAGCAGCATTGTGGAGGTTGAGTATCAGCTGTATGACTCACAGAAGTCATTTTCAGCTTTGGCAGCTAATACAGGAAGGTAGAAAAACTGCTTAATAATCCTAACAGACAGAAAGGAAATACAACTGTGGACACAGAGCTTCATCTGATCAGTATTACACAATGTGGAATGATGTAAGGTGCTTGGATATGAAATAATATTTGTAGATGGCTGTCAAAATCTCCTACTAGATAGTCCCACCCTGAAAATTCACTTTCTTTTATGCACACGTTCACACTCTTCCCCTTGAGTGACTGCCAAGTGTGTAACATCCTTTTTCCAGCCATTAAGAAGGGATCAAAGTCACACTTAAGCCTCAAAAATGAATATGGGAAAAAAAGGCTTCCTATAGCCTCAAAAATTAATATGGGAAAACAGGCTTCCTAGTGATGGGAGGTGGATGTACTTTTATTTCTAACTAACATTAGCTATAATCTGTGCCAGAGACCTAGGATACAAAAATATCTAAACCTGCCAGTTATTCTTATTACTGCCCTTACCTCTCACCTAGGAAATCCTAAAACCTGTTGATTTCCAGGATTTGAGAGGTTCAGAAAAAGGCTCACTTTATAACCTATTTCCTTTACTCCTCTCTACGTATTCAGTGCTGGCCCTAGCTGAACCCGTAACACAAGGGGAAGGCCGATCTCTGACGTGAAGCGCTGTACAGCCCGCTCGTGCTGTAACTTACCCATGTTGCACCCTCTCTGCAGCACGGCCAACAACTGCGGCATTGTTGTTGGAGCATAATCCGGTTAACCCCAAAGAAAGAGCACGCTTTACAGAGTGCACAATGCAGGCAAAACGGGAAGGGCTCAAGAGGTGAAAGCCACCAAGTGACTGTGGTCAATTCTCGTCCTTGTATTTGCAGGTTTGACACTATGGGAGGGCAGTACTAAGCTGTGCTAAGCGTGTGGGCCTCATTTCTGCAAATTATAAGAGACGGGATTACAGGATGGTCAGCCATGCTCTCTCTGTCCTGTGTTTTGCCTTCTCAAGGTAGCTTGTAGAGGGGGAATTCTCTGTATCTCTCCATTGGTATCGATTAACTGGGAGCCCGGCTGAGTTTTCCTTGTGCAGTGTGGTGTTATCTCAAGGCAATAGTAGTAACAACAGGTTTGGGGTTTGTAGCTGGCAGTGTTAAACTTTGCTGCTCAGTGCAGGTTATGTTCTTGCTGGTGCTCTGGCTTTGACTCACAGACACGTGGTCCAGCCTGCACCCGGAGCCACAGCCAGGCAACCTTCTCCATGTTCACTGGAGACAGCTTCCCTGCGGGTAGCTGTGACACTGCTCTGCCTCGGGGGTAGATACAAAGTTGGCTGGGTGCATATTGTTACCTCCTAATCTTACACAATAGATCCTGTACAAGCGATACATGGAAAACATTTCTGATCCATGTTACCCATCATACTGCGAAGAAGTATTTGTGGTGCTTTGCCCTTTGCTCAACTAGAATGACCTTAGTTTGGATAACATGATAGTCATTGTGGGAGGAGGCACTAGAGACAGGTTAGCCTTTAGAAAATGCTTTAAAAAACTTTGCCTGGGTGCTGTATGAAGTATCCTTTGAGTTTTGGCATGTCCCTGTCGCTTTTACTTACATCATCCTGTCTTTCACTTCCATTCTAAGTGGGGCCGCAGGTTTGTCATGGCAAATTAAAGAACAAGCAAAGGTAAAAATGCCCAAAATCATGGAAATTACATCAGGATGTACAAAAAAGCAATGGAATTTTACAGACACCTTAATTTTTTTATTTTTATTTTTTCCAAGATGGATCCTTATTCATATGGTGGGTTTGGTGGAGATGGACTGTATGACATAATAGTTTTCTTCTAGCTCAGCCTGTAAAAATGTGATGTTTGTGTAGATTTCTTAAATATTTTTCCTTCCTTTGGCACTTGATGCCACCTGCATTTATTGTTAGGCATGAGGTGTTCAGACCTCTCACATCTACTTCCCAGACCAGTCTTTTTGTTGATGATGTTTCACTTTCTTTTAATATGATTACCATTTTAAAAATCTGTGCTTTTTAATGTTAGCTGTTTTTTTTCTTCTCAGTTGTACAGGAAATGGAGTTATCTAGGTAGATATGCAGTAGCTATTGGTACATTTTTTTATTTTACATAGTAGATATGTTACCTACTTATCCTCGGACTGCTTTATGCATTTATAGGTTGGAGGGAGTGGGCTCATCTCTGATACCACTGCTGACCTTTGCTCTTGCTGTTCCGTCTTGTCTCATTACTTACACGAGCTACTCATTCACCTACATGCCCACAGATCAGAACAAAAATTCCAAAATGTTAAAATGTCACTGGAGAAAGAACAGGGAAACCTGTCAGGTACTCTAAGACACTGATGACAACTATGACTTACAACCTCTGGTGTTCTGACACAATGGTTTAAAATAAAGATCCTGTGGGTGATGGATCTTATGTTGCCATAAATTTAGTAGATCTTTTGTCCCCAAAGATCTTTTGTAAGGATATCCGGCCAAAACGCCTATAAAAACGCTGCAACTGAGAAAGGAGAATATTTTCAATTTGTTTTGCATTCACTGTGTGCAGGCGAATAATGTACAGACCAATGGATTATCAGTTGGACTTCCTCTGAGTGGCTTTTTCTGACACAAATTTATGATGTCCAAAGGCAACATTGACTAATGCTATTTTCTAGGGGAAGCATGAGCGTATGTGTGTCATCATCTCCCACTGAGGAATTCAGCTGAGCACTCTTTCCAAGTTGCGCTTTCAGCAGGGCACAATTATTGCTGGCATGTATTAACACACTCCTTCCTTTATACTTTGTTTCTTACCTAATCCATCTCGTCTTACGGCCAGCCGTGGAAAAGGAGTTACCTTCTGCAATGCAAAGGTCTATCCTCTCTTTAAATTTCTGTGACAGTGACAATGTCGTATCCTAAACTTGTCTACAGGGAACGTGTTTATAGTTTTGTTTCTTTGCATGCTATTCCCTTACCAGACAATTGCAAGAAAATTTAGTAGCTAGGTTTCAAAGTCAGCTTGTCTCTTGAGCTTGCCTCTCATAGTTTAGGAGGTGGGAAAGAAGTAGGGAGACAATTAAAGCTGATGGCTTCATGTTGCTTTATAATGTTTCCATGAAATACAAAGTACTTTGTTTTTAAGACAGGCATAAGCACATTTTTGTTATCTTATGCCAGTGATTTTCAAGCTCTCCAGCATAACACTGGTTATTCAGTTCCTCGTTCTCTTTAAATTACATGTGGAATTCATTTAACCTAATATCAGGATTAGGATTCAGCTGTCTATATACAGGTTTCTTGTACCATCTGAGACATCCTGATATACCTGAAACATCCTCATGGGGGTCATGGATATAAAACAGGAGATTTGTATCCCATTGGAGCACTAGCTGAAAGACAAGTGCACATAGTTCACGTAGAGGTATATAAACTCTGGTGTATGAATACAGACCTGGACCCCACCCTGAAAGTTAGATGAGGTCCATCCTACCCTTAGGAAAACTACGATGGGAACTTGTAGCCAATTATGCCTCATAACCATCCTGTAATAGTAAATGGGGTTCATAAGATGATGCAGATATTTTTACATTTCTGGTGTGGTTTGATATCATTTAACATCATTTAATATTATTTTCATAAGTATGACTTTTGCACACTAGTTACACACTGTGAAAAAAACAACAACATTAAGCACAGACTTCCAGGTACAGAACAAGGTAAATGTTGGTGTAAACTTCACCACAACTGATAAATAGTTTTTCCTAGGTCTAATTGCCTATATGTTTGGTTGACTCGCAAGACCATTTGTAGCAGCACCATCTAGGGGCTAATAATAGTGCTAACGTGTAGGGAAATTTCCAAAACGATTTTTCTGTCTCACTGGCACAGCTACGTAGTTGAAAAAGATTCTTTTGGAATTTTAATATTTCTTTGTTCAGTGAGCTCCAGTGACTCATTTTTTTTCTGAAATAGAGATGTGAGAAAAAAGAAAGAGGTTTTGAGTTGATTTTTAAATGAAATGTCTTGGTGAAAAGCTGGCTCCACTGAAAGCAATGCAAAAGCTTCCGTTCACGTCTATGAGCTGAGATTTCACTTGATTACTTTTCCTATTTAAACACGTTCCTCTGTTAATGAAATATACTTACATCTATAACATCTGAGACTGACAATTCTAAGGCTTAATCTTTCTGTAACATCTTTAAACTTGAGTTGAAAAGTTGAAAGCAAATCAGAAATAATAACCAGACATTTATGCTTTCCACTCAAGAGACTGTGCAGAAATGCATTTCTCTGTTTTGTCTGTTTCCCTTCCCTTTCCAATACATAAAACATTTCATCCATCAGTAGCTACTACCTCAAAGCCCCAAAAAATCCATAAATCCTGGATTATCTCTGTAGTCTCTAACAAGAAAGAAAATATTTGAGGCCTGACCTCCTCCTCCTTAAATTTCCTAGTGAAAGTACAAGTAACTAATCATATCAGTAGAATTAAAGTGATAGAATTAATAGCATCAGAAGAATTATAAGCAGATATTAGGGTCCAGCTTCAACAATCATCTGCTAGTTTTGTTTTTCCCTCCTACCTATTCTATTTTAAAGGGTTTGGGTACAGGAATACTCATGATAATGTGCTCATTGCCAATTGCTAAGACTTTAATGGATTTTTAGAATAAATTACAAAATTATGTAGAAAGCTAAGATACTGCAAAAAGCCAAGACACTGTGAAGAAAACTCACGCTTCCTTTAATATTATTATTAGCTTCAATTAGGTTAAACCAGGAATGGAGGTAATACTTACCACACTTTTTTTTAAAAGCATAAACTGGGGAATAGAAAGAATAGCAGATCAGTGAGGAGGAAGAAAAGAGGAGTGAAACAGAGGACTGAGGGGCCTATTGAGCTGTTCGAGCTTGCCGTTTAGCAGGTGTGCTCCCAGATTTCATCCTGGGCTGCCAGAAGCTCAGTCCTGGACAGCACACACTGAAAGCTGCCAGAGCGTCACCACTCCGTTCGGCATAGTGACTGTGAGACTTCTTTGGCATGGGACTTGGCTGAGGAATACCCAGTTTAGCAGTTTGCATGAGGATTAAATTTCTGCCCTGGTGCTTTATCTGAAAATATCTGCTTAGCTAGGAATCCTAATGCAAATGTTTCCTATCCTTGCTGGTCCGTCACAGTGGGTTTTTTATGTTGAAGCTAAAGTACAGCTGATGAAGGGAGGAAGGACTTCTGATTATGAGCTTCCTAAGTGATTTTATTTTGCTTCAAACCAGATACCACTTTTGACCAAGTGGAATGTTTATAATGTCATAAATTGTTGTGCTGTTAAATTCATAGTCTCTCTCTTGGGAAGCTAGATATGCTACTCAACTATTAGGCAGCTAAATTGCAAATAAGGGATGTGGCTTCTGCAGGCTCCCCATCAAGTCACCTTGGGGAGACTGACACTTGTAGGGTGGGATTTGGAGCACCTCCCATGGTCTAAAGTGGGATGGTCTGAATAAATCCAGCTGTGCCTTTGGAAAAAAATCGGTCTGAAAAGACTTGAGTGTGCCACGCTGTCCCAAAGCTTCTGATTACAAAAACTCCCCCTACCAAATCTGGCTCTTTGCAAACTCCCATCGCAGTGGTTTACTTTTAATGTTGTGAGACCCAAGCTCGTGGAGGTGAGCATCCATGTTGTGGGAACTAATCAGAGAGGGCATGTTACAACCCCTGCATTTCCTCACCTTGTACCCTGGGGACATGGAGACACCCACAGCTGATCCTGTCCTGCACATAAAGGGGCAAAGCGAGTAAACAACTTTTAGTCTGTGACAAGTTACAGGGCCTGAGGTTTCTTTGGGCTCAATGTATTGTCATTCCATTTGTGAGGGTTTTGCCTTGGTCTCTTGCTCTTAATTTTCATTTATCACGAACACCATGGTGACTCCTTTCAATACAAATACACTTCTGTTGTGTTTGATATTATTGTTGCCTGAACACTGCATAGCTGAGTTTGAATATAAGAATAAGGATGTCACCAAGCAGGTTGTTATCTTCCTTTATTTATTGCTTAGCCAAGTGTACTTTGTTCGTGTACGTTTCACTGTGTATGTTTATACATACTTATGAGTTGTTACATAAATCACCTGATAATTTCACCATTACTGATTGGTCAATAAGCTTGTGGGAAAGCTGTGTGATTTCTTTTAAATTCTTTTTTTTCAGGGAAATTGAGGAAGCTTAAAATTCTCTTTCCTCTAGCTTTCTACTAATACACAGTTGTCTGTGTAAGCACACCCACCAGGGCAAGAAATAATAGTATGAATACATTTCATATGGTGAATGAATGTTTATGGAAACACCTTCACAATATTTACTTATTTCTTCAGAAGTAGTTTGTTATGGATAATAAAAATTATTAATAGAAAACATGAAGAAAAGTACAGCCACAGAAAGCACTATTCTTTTGTGTGGTTTAGCTGCTTAACAGCTTGGCTTTACCTTTTTATCTGCTTCCTGATTATTATTATTCTATCAATGGTGATAAAAGTGAAGGAGAAGGAACAGTTGTTTAACTGAACTCACGCTTTTACTGAACATATTTCTATGTAAGATTAAAATCACCATAGAAGTGAAGCTATTTTTAACATTACAATGCACTTAAATGCCTGTTGCTCTGCACAGTCTACTTAGGCAGAATTTCACTGTCTAAATTTGGCCCAGACCGCATCCTGATCATGTTAGAGACAATATTTTCCTGATCACGTTAATGAAATCTGAATTTGTCTCTATACACAGATTCCACTGTTTGCATCTATTTCAATCTAGCAGTTTATCTTCAGCCACCCAGCTAGTTAATGTTTTGTCATAGAAAAGTGTGGTTTTGAATAGAAGTTGCTTGGCTTTAATATAGTGGGAGCGTCCATGGACCATTCAAGGGCTCCATATCACAGCCTTGCCTGTGACTGCTTTTTCATCTCACCTTCAGGTCAGTGTTTGTGTGATCTAATGCACATACCAGTGTTGTAGGGCTCCTCAGAAAGTAGGGAGCCATAAAAGTATGCCAAGCTTGCTGAGTTGCCTTGGGGGTTTATGCCTGACCTGCCTGCTAGAAAAAATCAAATCTACACACCCATTTGAAAAAGAAGCCAAGGAAAGTCCTACTGTCCTCTGCACCAGCTTTAAAACATGGTAAATGAAGTCAGCATGAGCACTCAGGTGTGTAATATTACATATATATTTATGTACTTGGCTGAACCGGAATCTTCTATTGATACAAATGGAAAGGGAAGGAAGGAAAGGGTTTTCTTCTTTAAAACATCCAAAATCAAAGGTATTTGCTGCAGTAAAGCCATCATCAAACTTCAGTGGCAGATTACAGAGAATTCAAAAAATGAAATCGGCATGTCTTCCTGGAAACAGAGTTACAGCTTCTCCTTACTACTTCAGAAAGAAAAAGCTATGCCTTCCAAAGAAGCAGAAAACAAAACCTGTGGGGGAAGAAGGCTGAGATAGCTGAGTGGTAAATACAGATACAAGCAATGCTTGAATAATTTATATGTTCCATGTGAAAGAGAATTTCCATCTTAGCCATACAAATTCTCCGTGATCTGCTTTGCTACACATTTACATATCAGAGCTGAAGGTCATTGAAGAGTTATAGGGCAGAACCTTTCCATTGTGTTAATCACTTACAACTCTAATTTCGCACTACATCAGTCCTTTTTACTTGGGCTCACAGAGCCCACTACAATCTACCTCTTACAGTCAAAACTGCTTTCTCACTGTGCATTCAAAACAAGGAGTATCTATGGTATCCTAGATAGAGAAGGGAAGCATAAAGAACTATGGAAAACCAATTTTCGGGTAAGCTGGAAGTTGTTTAGCTTCTGGTGCCTTTCAGGAAGACCCAAGGCAGCTCTGAGTAGTGCTTAGCTGTCGGTAATTCTGACCCTGAAGGTATATGGAAATTAGGAGATTACCAATCATTTTAGCAGTGAAGTGGGGAACAGTCCTTTTGTCAGAGTAGTAAGGGTACCAAAAGCACTAGCTAGCAGCTATAAACATTTTTCTTTTGAGATAGAGCTGCATCAGGTTAGGAAGACTTAGGTTAGATTAACTCCATACTCAGCGTTTCAGTGTCCAAAATTCACCCTTCTGAATCTTTACAGGGGGTCTCATTACAACCTCCGAGATCTGTGCCTGTTTAATCTTTTATTCCGTCTTCAGAGTAATTTCCAGAGTATAGCTCCTATTCAATTAATATAAACATGTATGAATTAGGTGTTGTCTGTAATAAGATGTATATCACTAAATTTAGTTATATGTCATTGCATCTGAAGGAAAGAAAAGATTTAGTATTAGAACATTACTTTTCCAGACAGCATAAAATATTTCCCAGTGCCTTAATATCCTGCTTTAAAAAATATCAAATATTATGGCTTTTCTTTTGTATTTTTCCATGTTCTTTTTCCATATTCAGCATTTTTTTCTTCTTTTATAAATTTTATTTGACATCCTATATATTTTCTCCATGGTACCCCGTGGCACTCTTACCCCTTCATAACTTTATACATTCTTAAGTACTCCTGTAATTTGCTTTTTAATTCAGCAAAATGCAGAAATACAAGCTAAAATCCATCCCTAAGCTGCAAAGAAATTTTAAAACTGCTTTTAAGTGCACTGCTGATTCAAGGCCTTAACTTTATTGGAAGGAAATATCAGAGAAAAAGTCCTTATCCCTTGGATGAAGCTATACATAATTGGGACATTTCACAAATAAATGTTGTTAGCCCTCTCATATTTTCATTTTCTTCCCCCTAAGCTTCTTACTGAGCATTAATTTCTGCCAGGCTATATGATACCCTGGAAATCAATGTAATATTTCAGGTAGGCTGCACCAGAATATTCTGTGTAGATGTTAATTATTCTTTTTATTAGAGTTCGGGTTTAGAAATAAAAACCCATGGTGATTTACACTTCTTTGTAATTAGATATAATAATTGGAATTTCTTTCATAGTGCGCTGTAGCTTTACTTTGAAGGAAGAACAGTATTTTATACCTAGTGATTTCCAATATTTATCAGTTTTCCTCCATTTCTTTGTGGGTGTCTCTCCTGAAACTTCTCATCATGCTCACTCTACTGTCATCACTGCCCATCACTTTCTATAGGTCAAGGAGTTTTGCATGGGTTTCTTACTTTCTTTCCATTTATCTAACTGCAATTTCCTTGTGGCTCATTTCAAAGTGACCTTGTGAAAGGAGGTGATGTGTTTGAGTAAGATACAGCACAAACGAAAAAGAGCCAAGAAATTTACCCC
The DNA here is from genome assembly GCA_034782735.1 of Sagittarius serpentarius. Classification (NCBI taxonomy): domain Eukaryota; kingdom Metazoa; phylum Chordata; class Aves; order Accipitriformes; family Sagittariidae; genus Sagittarius; species Sagittarius serpentarius. The sequence goes on from JAVKLA010000026.1 coordinate 22,093,325, forward strand.
AGCAAATTTGACTTTCCAGAGGAGTGAGGTCTCACATCACAAACAGATCTCCCATCATATCCTTCCAAACCTGTCTTTTGAGTGCTTTTGATTGTTTCTTTGGGCTCAGGTGGCAGCTCACTGGGCCATCACTGAAAGATAAGATTGCATAAAGAGAATGGGCTAAATCTTTATTTATGTTGTAAACATATTAAATATGCATATTAAATATGCAACTCAGTAGTAAACTTGGGGTTTAACAGCTGTCTAACATGTACTTTTTGCAAATAATCCCTTCATGCAGACAGCTGGAATTTCCTCGGTTTGAGGACAATCATCCTCCCTCTCATGGGGAATGACTAATTAAAAGTGTCTCTTCAATCATTCCTCATCATCCAAGGGTTCTCTAGTGCTCAGGGACATCTGCACAGGGCCAGGTATGCTACCTTTAGCACAGTCACAGTAAGCTAAAGGAAAAAATATGAACCAAGATCCAACTTATTATCTAGAAGTGTCTCTGAGATGTGATCATTGCCCTGTTTTTGAATCTTCCACACTTAAAGATGTTAACATTCAGCACGTTGTTATCATTACTTAAGATGCAAAACAGTGGTCAAATTCAAATCTGGATTCTGGTTTTGATCAGTTAGTCCTGAAGATCTGAATTGATGGATGAAACATCTGGTGTATATTTTGTGTTTATTGTGCAGACCGGCTGATTTACTGAAATAGCATCAACTGGTGAAATAGAATGACTTCACCCTTGGTTCCAATATTCTTTTGCCTTTGCTTCTGTTTTTAGTATTATTTTTGTAGACTATTCCTCATTTTCATGGTAGTAGTGAATTACTGAAATATATAAAACCCCAGCAAGATATTTTTTATATTGAGTTTATAACCCTTGATTCAGTATTCCAAACTTTCTAGAAGAAGGAAGCACAAGTGGAGGGAATAGAGGGTTCATAGTAATAGAAATCAAAGCATTGAACAATGAAGCAAAAACTTCATGGCTGAATAGAGAGCAGAGTTATGGGGAAATTAGGAGAGAGCTGACACAGAAGCGAAGCTGAACACTGCAAAGGACATTTACACAGCTTAATAATGCATAGTATTTCAAAGCTAAGATATCCAGTCTGAGGAGAAATTCAGATTATTTTGGCCTAGAAGCAACAAAAATATTTTTCTGCTCTTATTCAGATGTTCTAGTAGAATTTCACCGTAATAGAAGGTTATCATATCTAAATTGCAAAAGTTGCAAAGTGAAAGATGCTTGCATGTTACTCACAGATGAGAGCATGATGGCTAGAGAACCTATCATGGCAAGTGATGACCTGTTTCAGTAAATGCAAACCAATATGCCAAGAAAAACAAAAGGATTTAAGAAATAAAGGGACAGGCTGAGGGAGCTGGTTTATTCATCTGTGAGAGGAGAATGACGAAGAACAGACTTTTGTCTTCAGATGCTTAACGGAGAGCTATAGAGATGAGAAAGCAAAGCTCTTCTCAGAGGTGTACAGTAAAGGAGAAGAGGCTGTGAAAACAAGCTGCAAAAAGGAAAATTCTGGTTAAATATAAGGAGAAAGGGAAAAAAATCACAATGAGAGTGACTGAGCACAGAAACAGGAGCCCAGAGAAGTTGTGCAATCTTCAGCCATGCTAGTTTTCAAAACTCAGCTGGATGAGGCCCCAGGCAAAGTGTTTTAACATATAAACTGGCAGTTCTTCAAGTGGGAAGATGGACTGGACAATCTCCAGAGGTCCCTTCCAATCTGTTGTTTTATGTGCATGTGAGAGGGTCTGTATTAGCAACATAATCATGTACATGGTTGTTTGCCAATGCCAAGTTTGAGCCTTAAGTTTCCTCTTACAGATATTACAGATGTAGCCTATAATTCTGCCAACCTATGACAATCACTACTAATGCATATAATTTAAGCTGAGGTATAGCTTTTCAAAAGTCATTCTTATGTATTCTTATTAAAAAGCAAGAGTGTGCATAGTATAACAAACATATTTACCCTACTTGTTTAATACAAGGCATCTGTCGGCCCATGACGCTGATACAGAAGGAGTAAGTAATTTCAATTTGATAGGACTCTTCACTTGTGTTGTAGGAATATTTTTGATTGCCAAAAATTTGGGTATAATTTAAATTTCCTAGGATGGATTAAAATGACAGCTTCATTGACCAAATGTTGAGAGTACTCTTTACTCAGATTTACACAACAGTGCCTGCAATTGTTAAGCTGCTTTGTTTTGCTATAATCAGTTCTGTTCTGTAGTACGCTTCTTACTAAGCTACCTTGCTCACAGATTAATACAGGCTGATGTTGTTGAGCATTTGCCCATAGTCTACAAGCATAATCAGAAAACAGAAATCGTTTCAATCAGAAGAGAAGTAATGTTGATTCCCCAAAAGCTTCTAAATCATCTATAACTGAGATTTCTGCTTTCAGGATCATTGCTTTTCCCCATTACATGCACTGAAATTAATGTTTGCTGAAAGCAAATAAGAGTAAAATTAAATATTTTCTGATACAAATGATAATTGGGCACTTGTCTGATAAGATGGTTTTATTTAAACAAAATGTACTCATGTAACACTGCATTTCCGATTCTACAATCCTGTAATCTTCTTCTCTTTTCCAAGTCATCATAATTAAAGGCAGGTGTTCAATTTAGCCACCAGAAGGGATGAGTTAATGATGTAATTATTAGTTGTAAAAGATTTTTAATTAGAATTATAAAGTATTTAGATGTGTAAAATGCAGTTAGATGATCATCAGATTATTTTTTTTAAGTACACAGGCACCTATCTCCAATAAAATGAGGACTTCAGCTCCTAAGTATTTTCAAAATGTCATTAGGAGCTTATTTATGTCTCAGGGCACTAATTAAAAATGTTCCTTTGTGTAAAATTCAGATGTAAATTGTTATCCAAGCTTTCTGGCAACAAATATGTGTTACTAATAGAAGTTTAACATCTTCCTTGGTTACTAATGGAATGGAAAGCATTACATTGTGTTGGAGCATTTTATCCTGATTTTCTTTTTCCAAATAGAGAACAAAAATATTTATCAAACAATTCTGATTTATCTACCTTGTTATTAACAATGTTATGTTTAGTAGACAGTAGATTTTTTTTCCTCAATATATACTGAACACTTTCTTCTAAACCACAGATTTTATTTTTGCCTTTAGCTTACACTACACCTCATGAATAACTTCCTACTGCTTCATTCTTCAGGTTTTATGAATTGCTCCCAGATTTGCATGAAGGATATTGTGTTGCTTTGCAGATTTCAAATTTTCACGGCTTTTTGACTGTTTTTTGTTGAAAAGCATAAAATTATCAATACACTAAAATAAAGTGCCCTATAACAATATGTATATAATGAGGACATCTAAATTAGGCGTTTAAACTCAGGAAAGAGATCTTGGCATTGCTATAGGTTTTTCTTTGAAAGACTAATGTTGGCCTTTGGTATGGTCAGAAGACAAACAGAATATTGAGCTATAATTAGAAAAGGGGTAGAGAATAAAAGAACACCTCTATATCCTTGTATGAATTTTTAATGGCACATGTACTAGTCATACCATCACAACAAAAATGAGAAGAAATAGAAGAGTACTGAGAATAATGACATGGAGAATCAGAGGAATGGAATAGCCTGCAGGAAGGAAACTGATAAGGATTTTTCACTTTGAAAAAGATGAGTGAAAGGTGTTTGATAGGATCATAAATGAGGTCCACAAAACTGCAGAAAATGCAGATTTATCACTTCTCAGGATAAGTAGGATCTACCCATCACCCTTGAAATTCCATTGGTGGATATTAAAACTTACAGGTCCAAAGAGGTCATTAAACTGTGTGCTTCTGGAATGTAGAAGAGCATGTTGTGGATAGAATCAGTTCTTATTATTCCTTTTTGCTTAGGAAATGATCATTTCCGAAGCTTCAGCTCCTGGTCACAATTGGAAAGAAGTTGTTGGACTAGGTGGACCTTTGATTTGGCCTATTGTCATTGAGCTGTTGTACTTAGCTGCTGTAAAAATTGTTACAAAATACCAGTTTGCTGCTTTTTATTTTTCTTTAATTTATTTTTCCAACAGTTTTGCTCAAAGTTTTCTTCATTTTTTGGGAAATAAGCTCATATTCCAAACTTCATGGGATACTTTTTACACAACTTTGTTAGAATCATACCTGTACATACTTGCAGGTTTCATGTAACAGCATTAGTTAAATCATAAATATGCCTGCCTATAATGCAATAGACTCATTAGGTCATGGAGACCAAAAAAGGACAACATTTAACAAGTAATGTATTGAGGCAATAACAGCTCTACCTACCATCCATAATCTGCTAAAAGAACTATATAAGATTTTAATGAATGTTTATACTTTTCTACTGATGAATAATATACTTAAATGGCTGAACACTTTTACCTGCTGCAGGAGCATGGATGCTTTTTCCTCTCATTACATATTACTCCGTATTGTGTCTACTCTCCTCGTAACGTCTAAAATGGCTTTGTGACAGGTACATACTCATTGCTTAACAGTAACTTTATTCTTTCTAAAATCTAAAACAGGATTCTAAAACTTCTTTTTTTTCTTCTTTTTTTTTTTTTATTCTGACACATCTCATCTCATGCCGTGCCTGTGACATGTGCAGACAATGAACTTCTGTTAAATGGGGATTTTTTGTGAAGTAACACAGTTGTCATGGATTCATACCTTTTAAGACACCAATATGAATCTCAGTGCTGACCTAGCATAAAACCTAGACATAAATTCAAGAATTCAGCCAAATGATTCATCTTTCAAGAATACATACTAATCATGATGTCCACCATCAGCGTACCCTTCGTCCTATTCGTACTAATCAGAAGCTTTTCACATGCTCTAAGACTGTCTCATCATTTCTATTAATTGAGAATGGAAATGACAGTCCTTTAGAGAGTCCTTAGAGATCACATCCGGGCAGGTCTTCCATGGTAATGGGTGAAAACACCCAGTGTGATGTATGGTGCCTATGAAGTCTATGCTTTCCTCTTTCAATCAACATCAATGTCTACGTTAAAAAGCTAGTATGCCTCTTGCACCATCACAGGACCAAGACAAATTAATTGCCATTCAGAGGTCATAGTTTTTCCCACATTCCCCCATCAGCTTAGTTTCATCAGCCTTCTTTCGTAAATGGAAGAGTTTGCTGTCCTGTGTATGTTCAGCTAATTCCGGTAGTAAGCGGGACACCGTGTCCTTCTGGATGTCTGCCTTTCCTTGCCATTTGTTCTCCTTTTTCTATAGTCAGAGGCAATTTTGCTGATCCAGTAGGAAAGCTTTGAGGAGCCTACTTACTTCTTCTCCAGTATGACTATGGTCAGATCATGATAATTTAAACGTGGATTAGCAGAGAGGTACATTGGGATCCATTAGTACCTCTTTGTGCTTGAGTAATTCTTGCTAAAGAACATAGCACTTCATAAAGCCAATTTATTTAATTCAGCCTTTTTCAGGCCAGCAGGTGAAAATGATGTAACCAAGTAGCTTCAAAGTAAGAGCAGAACAGAAACAGAAGGACGATGTTTAGACATAGTGAAACAGGTGTTCCTATTCATAATAATGTGTTATAAATAATAATAAAGTGATAAATAGTAAAGGAGCACTGACTTGGGGTGGGAAAAGCAAGCCAAAAAGCTGCTGCTCTATTTAATCTCTCAGACCTGAACCTTGTTTCAAAAAGTTGTCATTATTCAATTTGGGGGGGGGGGTTCTGCTGTGCTTTCCAGTTCTGACCCAAACCAAACAATTAAATCAGACAGCTTATTTAATGGCATTTTTGTCCCAAGAAAAGCAAGAAAAACCAGGAAGTGTGATCACCCCACTTTTTTTCTTCTACCCTGATTTTTACAAATTAATTTTTTTTACATTGTTCAGTGGAATAACCGTCAGAAAAGATATATCAAACTGTATAATTTGTAGTTCACTGATCCAGAAAATATCTGAATGTTCTGAAATATTTTCCTCCTAACAGAGGCTTCACAAAAGAAATGAAAAATTGATAAAGAGCATGGATACTGAACAAGTGTATTGGTTGTGATAATTTTATAGTGATACATTTTATGGTGCTCAAGACATTTAAATATACAAGAAAATGCAACACCCCCCTTCCCCCCGGATTTGTCTTGCATTCTTTTAAAATATAATAGTACCGACCTTATGTGAGATCTTTACTTAGGTTGGTGAGCTGCTGTTTACATGAAAAGCCTCACTCAACCTCTAAAACAGTTGTATGAGTGAGTGGTCTCCAGCATCAATAAAAGAAAGGAAAAAATGCACAGTTCTATGTAAAGTTACATATTTAATCAAGATCATATACACATTCATTTGTGCAGCCACGGGGCAGGAAAACAGCTTCATTCATTTCAGTTTCCTATTAGTAAAATGAGAGAATTCATCAAAGGTAATTGCTAGATGAATATTACCTACTTTGGTCATGAGAACATGTATAAGGAACTAACGAAAACAAATTCACAGTAATTTTATAAATTAAAGTGATATTTGTGTCTTCACAAAAAAAAAAATAAGTGCAGACAGCTAAAACCTGTAAACTTGTAACTTGCTTACATTTTTTTCAGGACTCAAATTTTGTTTCAGTTATCAGTGCTGACTACCAAAAGTAAACACGTTTGATTAAACAAGAAAGCAAGCAAGTTGGATTTTCTATGCTATCTAGTTCTTCACTAAGCCTCTTGGATCAGAAAAATAAAAATGGAAAGCATCAATGAAGTTATACTAAAACCTGATAAATGCTTTGTTTTCCTTAAAGACCATAACTCATGTTTTGACCAGGGTAGACAGTTCAAGGTGCTCCAGAAAACTGTAGTAGTACCGAATCCTACACTGGGATACAGTATAGACTCCATTCTTATGTTACATGCTTTACATTAACTCTTACAGATATGGCAAAGGGTGGATATTTCTGTCGTCTAATTTGTAGATGCAAACTATCCAGGGCTATTGAGCACAAACATAACACTTCTGATTCACAAGGTCCTCAAGGCGTTCTCCAAGACACAGGCTATTGGAAATGGTTGTTGTACTCTGGCCATCTACTAATGGCTTTTTTGGAGATGGATTCTGGGCTTGATGGGAATTTGGCTTGACTCAATATGATTAATTTTTTTCCTATGCTTGTGTATTTTCTTGTAACAAAATAAACTAGGCATATTTTCCAAAGCAAGGAGTGACAGTGTATCCAGTTAAATCTGTTTAAACTGAATTGTCACGATTCATCTCACCTCACTGCAGAAATCTCCAGTGTGGATGTCTACATCAGAGCTAGTAATCCACATCTTATTCTCAATGAAGACAAATAGGCACTTTCAGGCTGTGATTCAGTGCATCTTAAGGTAGATATCTAAAATGCATTATCTCATAAAATGGTGTTAACCAGCAACACTGTGTAATAAATCCACAGAAATGCCCTAGATGGGTACTTACTGTAACACCTTTTTCACGTGACCTTTTGACCCCTGCTGTGAAACCACTGGGATCCAGTCAGAAATTTAAATATAATTATTAATTTCTCTCACACATTCCTTCAGGACTGTTTAAAGGAAAGGTAAGAGGCAAAACTGCGGTCAAGGAACTTTATCTTACTCAGTTGCCAGGTCATTAATAAACATGCTTCATTTGTATTTCTGAAATAATTTCAATTTCAGTATTTAAAAGAACTTAAGGAATGTCCTGCTGGGAGGGACCCTGTAGCCCTGTATTTGGCCTCCAGGAAGGGCAATAAGGGAAGCTGCCCATGGAAAGCGTCAAATCCTGACCACTGTCTGCATCCATTTCTCTAGCATTCCCCCAGCATCCAGAACTGTTGGTTTTGAGATATTAGAGGCTACATCCCTGCCTTTTCAGTTTCTTTTAATGCATCTGCTGCCTATGGACTGTTTTTTTACTCTTTTTATACCAGTTTCTCTTGACATCAGGTTTTGGAGGTTCACTTTTCATTGTGTAAAGAGGAGTTTCAGTTATCTGTTTTAAATTCATCTCCTGCAAGCTTCAGCCAGTGTCCCATGTTTCTTGTATTGTGACTTTTGAGTGAAAAACAAACACACAAACAGTTCCGCATTCCCCTTATCTTCTCCCTCTTGACTTTGTAAACCATGATCATATTCCTCCTCAGCCTTCTCCTGTCCAGAGCCCCACCCTCCTCCCAGGGCAGCTGCTCCATCCTTTTGATCATTGTGATTAAGCTACTCTGAACCTTTTCCTAACTCCACAACATCCCTCTTGCCGTGAGGAGAACAGACCAGCGCATAGCACTTTGAGATGTGGGTACATAAGGCTTTTATACTGCAGCAAATGGTGCTTTCTCTTCTGCTGGCAACACCTTTCCTGATAATGCTCAACATTAGTTGAACACTAGGACTTCTCCAAAACAGCGGGTGCTTCGAATAGGTGCTCCGAATCAGAACCAGGGGAAGCATGTTTTTCCACTGGCCATCCAGAGAATCATCTAACTTTGAGTAGTCTCCTGCATTAGAAACCTAGAGCTAGATGGCGTGAAAACTTCCTAAAATCAAAGAAAGGAAAACTCTATGGCTTCTGTTGAATTTCGTGGGCTCTGTACCTAAAGCTGTTTAGCATTTGGGACGACAGAGCCTAGTACTGTAACTCCCATGGACCTAAGTGAAAATCTGAATAAGGAAAAGATTTTTGTTTATATCTCATGCCTTAAGGGTAAGATTTACCCTGGTGGGGTTAAATGGGTCTTAAGAGACAAATGGGCTTTTACAGAGGTTTAAATCCCATGCAAAGAAAATAAACAATGAATCAGAAACTACAGGAGTTTGATGTGTGGGGTTTTTAGTAGGAAATGTAAACTTCCCAAGAGTGCAAGGAACTTGAAGATTAATTGAGCTCATGATGGCCTCAGTTTCCTTCAAGGGTTTAAAACTGATTATATATTACTTGGACCTTTGTTCAGAAAAAGAAATTAGAAGTCAAATCATGGTACTTGAAGAAACTGATTGTAATTACAGCTACAGCAGTAATGACTTACTAATGCTTTCAGTGTAGCATGACACTTCCTCATTAGATTTTTTTTACTACATAACTTTTTTTCCAGTTCTTCTCTTTGTCTTCAGGACAAATATAATATGTAGTAGTTTACACACACAATGACTCACACATGCACACACACACTCACACAAATTGCAGTGGTACAGTCAGGTAAGGCCAAACGTTTGTAGTCATATATCAGTTTTACCCCTGAAAAAGCTTGCAGCTAGAGAAAGCCAAGATTATAAGGTAACACACTGGGCCATGAAGTGCATTAACCACAGAATGAAATCTTGACAAATGTTTTTTAACTTTTTTTTTCCTACTGAAGCAATAGTCACATGTGTGAAAAAGTCCTTTCTAACCAGCTTCAAGAGATTTTCTAAACTCCCTCCTTTATTCATCCTCCAAGGCCCCCATTACCAGCTTGTATGGAATACCTTCACAAAACCACCTATTAATTCAGCATACAAGGCAGTGCAAATCCCTCCTGGAAACAGCTGTAATACTGCCTGCCAGATATGTGTCTGTCTTCTGCATTGTAAAACAACAGCTGTTGGTTCTCTCTTTAGTGAACATAAAGGATGCAACAATGTAAGGCGATGTGTATGATGGAAACACCTTGTAAGGCATTAAATCCTTCTGAGAAACTTGGGGTAACATTAAGAAAAAAAAAACCAAAACCAAAAAAACAAAGCAAAGTCTTCCTGGCAGCTACTAGATTTCTATGCCTTTAATATAAACCCAGAATAGATTTGAGAGGGCAGGCAATGTCAATTGTAACTCTGCTACATCCAGTTTCTCACAAAAGCATTTCTCTGAGCTAACGTGCTGTTTTAAAAGTCAAATCTGGGGATTATTTGTTACATATTTCTTGTAAAATCAATGAGGAGAAAAATGTACCTAAAACTCCACATTTTATTACAGCTCAGAAATTCTACAGTGCACTAAGCCAGCCTGTATGGTGTGATTTGTGCTGTGCTGTGCTGCAGCAGTCACTTGTTTTTTCTTTCTTTAATAAGATAACTTAGAAGTTCATAATGTGCCTTACATGCATGATCCATTTTGCCTCCTGAAGGAGCTCCTTCGGCAAATCTTTTGTCATATTTGATAATTGATTTTTTTTCCATCCTAATAACTCTCTGGTTATTGAAATGCTTCAGCTGAGGAATGGTGAATCAGTCCATGAAACACTATCAGTGTCTCATTATTAATGTCTCATTAGTGGGTATTTGTAGGCAGGATTGCATAGTACGTAAACATACCTAAATGGTGAAGAGAAATTATCTAGTAGATGATATCAGGAACAGAAAAAAAATAGAAAAAAATAGAAAAAAAAGGAGAATGAAACACAGCAAAACAGAAAAACATAAAAAAGCAAGTAGTAGAATGAGTACCAAAACTCATGAAGGGAGCCTGAATTCCCATTGCTTGATGACTCATTTTTAAATTATTTTTTCCGTAAGGAGTGAACTCTGAAGCATCTGAAGCTGGCATGTTCGTAAGAGCTTGTGCTGCTGTGAAAGCTCTGGAATCTAATAACCTCAGGTTGCTGCCTTGTCCTCAGCTTGGCCACTTTCAGATCTTTTTCTTCTCGCATAGCTCCTGCTCATCTTTGACTTGTCATCCATTCAGTCAGCTTTCTCTGAAAGTCGTACACAGGCTTTAAATGTATCAAAACAGAATGAATCCCTGATTATAGGAGCTCTTCTTCTGTAGGAAGCTTGGCTACAAATGGTTACATTAGCTGCAATTGCTTTTATATGCTTCTTTGCAGAAAGCTGTTCACAGAAATTGCACCTCTGAGTGTGGCTGTAAATTCTAAGTGTTAGTAATTTATTCCTGAAGTTATTTGGGGGGTCCTACTTCAGTATTCCATAAATAGCTCAATGGCCTTGTGAAATATTTTTGGCCCAGGACTGTTAAAAACATTAACAGTTTATACATGGACACTAGTGAACTATCCCAAATCCTATTAAAGCAAAGCCAGTACGCTAGTTACTGATAAGAATATAAGAGTAGGCTACTGAGTGAGAGCTAAGATACATTGATGAGAACTCAGGTCTTTTCCTAGTCATTCTAACTTCCATTTATATACAAAAGCTACTGCTACTGCAAAATACAGTATCATTGCATTATCCCAGTAAAATAAGTAAACTTAATTCATTGGTAGCGCTCAACGAACTTCTCCCCCTGATCCAACTGGTGGTTTAGAGGTTTTCTTCATTTCCTGGAAAGCTGCTTTCTCTTGGTTTCTCTCTTGCAATGTGGGATCCCTGCCCTAGCTCCTAGTAACCTGCTAGACACTGTTTAACTGTGCCACAGAGGCATGTTCAGGTCTCAGAGTAGGATACTACATATATGCTCTGCGGCACTTGGGCTAATGGCTACAATACTTCGAGTATCAGAGCTGGTTTGTCATCAGTACTTCCCCTTATGGTATGCTGAGAGTGATCTTGCTCTTAAAGATAGTGTTTTTCTAGCACAGAAAAGTAAAACAAATTTATTTTTTCACTGTTCCTATTTTCTATTCTAAGATATTCTCTATTTTAATTAGTATTGCACATTAGAGATGCACCTTTTTCTTCAGTATAGCGCAGCTGACTTCTAACTAATCCGGCCTTGTGCTTTATGACTTGTCATTTGCAGTGTGTTTGCAACTTGCAATAAAAACATTCTACTAAATATTTTGTATGAAACACAACTAATGTTTATATAACAACTGTCCAAGGTACCAAATTAAGAAAAAAGAACAAGCTGAAAGTTAGAATATGCACCTTTCAGTTATGCAATCACATCTGGGAATAATGATCATCTTCCTGGAGCTGTTCATGCTAGGGCTCTGCCGATTTGTCTGCCTCTTTACAAAACCCAGTGCAGTGATTCCTCAAGACTGAACTTGAGTTTTAACCATCACCAGATTTTGGAAATGAAAATAACTACAATAAATATGATAGATGGTATTTGAGTTCATTTGTAAGATCTGGGTAAATAGTGGGAAGATGCATACCTGACATTCATCTCCTTTATATAGTTACAGGCAATATGTTAACATTCCAGCCACCATGCTCTCTTATCTCAATCATTTTATTCTGCTCAGTTGAAGCAAACTATTGAGTTAATCAGTTGCAAATCTCTTTTGGTATAGGTAGCTCTTACGTTATTGCAAGAGAATGGTATGAACACACTTAGAGCACAATAATTTCATTGAATCTCTATCACATTTAAGCTAGCTTGAAATTGTTCTTTTTTCAACATGATGGGTGAGCTCTAACGTACATGTACCTTGATTTTCAACAGAAGCGTAACTAGGAAATCCTTGCATAAGAGAGAATTCCTGCTGCTTTGTTTGAGTTGGGCTAAAACTGTTTGAAGGGGGGGTTATATTTTAAAGAGATTTAGGGGTAAATTTCGTCAGGCAGCTTGAGTAAGCTGGGATGGCAAATGTAACACAGAAGATGATAGGAAGGTGATAAGCCCTTTCTGAACAACACTAGTTAGAGAATACGTAAAGAGCAGCAACAGACTTATTAGTATGATGGCAATGACTTAAGAGGCAAAAATAATAGAACTAAACATCTGTGGTTTACCTTCACCAGATGCACCCTCTTAATTGTGTGCAAATATCTGAAAAGCATAAACAACAAGGAACAACTCGTACACACCGTGTGTGGGGGTGAGAGCAGGTGCGGTACAGCCCCGGAAGCCTGGGTGAACCTCAGGAAGGACCATGATTCACTCAGTCCTGTATTTTCTCTGTTCTTTCTTATTCTTTCCAGTTTTCTATTCTGTCCAATGTAGCTAAAGATATTATATTAATTCCTCAGAGTACTGGAGGCTCTGTTTCTGAGACATTTGGTAGCTTGTTACAGTGAGGTCCTTGGTTTCGTTCTGAACTGTGCTCTGCAAAATTTATATTTCCTTGCAGATGAATTTTTTTTTCATTTATATTTCCCTTTGGTATTATATGAAGGAGTAAATAGAAACACTCGGTTGACTTGCATGACATCTCTGATTTAGTAAGCCCCTGTGACATCAACTCCTACTTAACTCTGAAATTAAACAGCCCTGATCTTTTTCATCTCTCCTCACACGGCAGTCTTTTCATGCCTCTAACAATTTTCATTGCCCTACTGCAGACCTCTTCTACTTTTGTTACCTCTTTCTTTGAGATGGTATAACCAGAATTGAGCACAAGATTCAAGGGAGGACATGCCATCAATTTATATAATGGCATAATAATAGTTTATAAATTTGGGACATTGTTGGGCTTAATGCATATACTTACTGCACAGTTCTGAAGAGTTCACTAAATTCAGGGGATGATTATTATCCTATTAAGCTTTCAGAGGAGCAGAATTGAAAGGCTAAGGGTTCACTTTTTTTTTTTTTTTTTGAGGTACTGCACTGGTTTTGGCTGGGATAAAGTTATTTTTCTTCATTGCAGCTTGTATGGTGCTATGTTTTGGATTTGTGCTGAAAACAGTGTTGATAACACAAAGATGTTCTACATATTGCTGAGCAGGGCTTACACAGCGTCAAGGCATTTTCTGCTCCTCA
>JAVKLA010000026.1:22110664-22121999 GCA_034782735.1 Sagittarius serpentarius
ATACTGTGTTCGGTTTTGGGCCCCTCACTACAAGACAGACACTGAGGTGCTGGAGCGTGTCCAGAGACGGGCAATGAGGCTGGCGAGGGGTCTGGAGCACAAGTCTTATGAGGAGCAGCTGGGGGAACTGGGGTTGTTTAGCCTGGGGAAAAGGAGGCCGAGGGGAGACCTTATCGCTCTCTACAGCTACCTGAAAGGAGGTTGTAGAGAGGTGGGGGTTGGTCTGTTTTCCTACGTAATAAGTGATAGGACAAGAGGAAATGGCCTCAAGTTGCGCCAGGTGAGGTTTAGATCAGATATTAGGAAAAATTTCTTCACTGAAAAGGCTGTCAAACATTGGAACGGGCTTCCCAGGGAAGTGGTTGAGTCACCTCCCCTGGAGGTATTTAAAATTGTGGATGTGTGGTGCTTAGGGACATGGTTTAGTGGTGAACTTGGCAGTATTAGGTTAACGGTTGATCTTAAAGGTCTTTTCCAACCTAAATGATTCTATGATTCTATGGTTCTATGATCATTTGCTTTAGTCTTATACCAATGTTACCTCCTGTTGTTGGGTAGGTATGGAAAAGTAAATAGCTGTTTCGGCAGTACAGGGACTGGAATGAGCACTGTGTGGCCAAGAGAACAGATTTCTAGTCAGAAGATTTTAGTTGGGTTCATCATCATAACACTGACCTTAGACAAATGCATCTAAAATAATAAATCTTCCTCACAGAAGATAGAATACAGTTGGACATGATAGCATTTACATTTAACATTAGGTTTTTTGTTATCTTGTTTTCTTTCCTTAATTTATTAAGGGTTCCTAAGTTTGCATTGGGATTTTGAGATGTCTTTACTTGGAGGAACCTCTTACTTTCTGGCCCTAATCTTGTTCGTCCCTCTGACGTCACAGCTTTTAGGTCTGCGTAAACTCTTGCTCTGTATTTCCAGCTACAATTTATAGCTCTCACAACAGCAAAAACCAAATTCCACCATCCTGAAAAACGGTGTAACAATGAAGACAACCTCAGCTTCCCTGAAGTTAGAGCTCAAGAATACAGTCAATTTAGCATTGTTAATCCAATTAGTAGGCATCTCCTGATCCCCAGTAATTCTTATTAACTGTATTACACTTTGACTCAGATAACTACGGTGAGCAACAAGCACTATGACCCTATTAAGAGCAGCTTTCTAAAGGCGTACAGGTATATTTTGAAGATGAAACAGGGTATATTGAAAATACGAATGCTTTCATCTGCTGAAGTATTTTGTGGTGGTACTACCTAGGAACTGCAGTCAGGGATCAGAGATCCTATGTGCTCAGCTTTGTATAAAATCTATAATGAAGAGCTATTATCCATTTCAGACCCAATAGCAAAAGGCAAGAAGAAGCCACAGAGACAGAGAGGAAAGGTTGACTAAAGAACAAGAAAACAGTGGGATGATACTCATTAGGATACCTGCATTTATAGTCATCCTAGAAAAGGTCAGAGCTCCAATACCCCAGTATAAAAATCTGGAACCATCCTCTAAAAATTAGCCTTTCAGTTTCAATTTGTGACCTGAGCACAGTAACTGCTGTTACCTCATTAAAAGCAAAAACACCTGTCTACAAGTGATTAAATAAACAGCAAGTTAATGATTTCTGTGATTTTTTTTTTTTTATAGGACAGCACTTAGCTAGAGCTCTGGATAACACACTCATTCCATAGTAATCAGCACTGGGATTGTAATAAGGTTTAGTTGCTACTGGTACAAACAAGCTGTATATGATTTTGTATTTCTACAATGTGTAGGCAAAAGGACATATTCATAACCTAAATAAACCAAAGGGATGGGAAGGCATCTTCCAGACTTACTATTATGACATATCTCAGAGAATGAGGATCTGGCTAAATTTCAAAATGCTGTTGTCACCATTCCTGCAGAAGGCCTCCCGCCTGTGCAAAACACTCACTAATCACAATTAAATCTCAAGTACGTGGCAAAGTGTATGGTTTATCAAAGTAAATGCAGAAAATTAAATCTTGATTTAACCTATAGAACCCAGATACCTTGATACCTCGACCAAATGTGGTAATATAAATGAAATGACAGCATAATTGCAAGAGCTTCAATTATGATAATTAGACAGCATTCATGCTTCACTGATGCCACAATTACGCTGCTGTAACTATTCCAGCATCATAGCTTGGATACCACATCATTCTTCTTTCAGCAGTAAGTTGAATCTAAGGTTGGGATGAATTCAGAATTATTAATTTTACATAATTAGTTTAATAGAATGATGTTCCTAATATATGGTCTGGAAGGGGTTTTTTATTGCTACCTTTCCAAACTTTAGAAAAGTTTTGGAAGTAAATACAGAAAATAATGGAGCTTCAGGTAAAACTCTGGCCTCTCAAACTCAAATGAATGTTTTAACATGGTTCCAATGGGATCTTCACTCTAAAGGTAGAGTGTAGAGCAGGAAATTTGGTGGGAATAATCTCCTTTGAATAATATAAATGCACTGAGTCTAATTCTATTTATCACTGCAGATTCAATGTAAATAAGCTCCACCAACACCCCAACACCACCAGGAATATCTCTGTCATACATGGGATTTGCCTTAAGGAAATCTAGGCTTGGAACTAAAAGCATTTATTGTTATGTTGGTATAGTTGCACCTAAACTCATCATCTCTACTGAGAGGTAGGGATTATTATAGTAGTTAGTTCTGTACCACACTATCTTGATATTTTGTTTTCAGGGTCCGAGCTAGAACTACAAACTCATAGAAATATTTTGCCATGCCCAGAGTTATCTCAGAGATCTTTACCAAAGTGCTTTGTTGCCCTATCCAGGTATACCTAACAATGGCTCAGTATATTGTGACTAGTATAGTGGACTCACTTTGATATCACTTATGCTGCCGTGAGTCAGAATTTCAATATAGGCATCTCTTTAATTGTGTTGCAATTAGGACAGGGTAGTAATGGCAATTTCTCCTTTACTCACATCGTTCAACATAGGACTAACCTCAACAACTCAATGGAGGAAAGCTGATGCACGTGAGAAGAGAAACAGAGCCTAAGAGAAAGAAATTATTTTTGTTATTAGGTGAAAATAAAGCTATTTAGAAATTCCTAAAGGTGTTGACACACAGTCGTGCATTTAAATGGAAGGCTGTCAAGCAAAAGAACAACCACAAGCTTGGTCTCTATGTAAACGGCAATTACTTGAATAAAGGAATTTTGTAAAGCAATAACCCTCTGTCTTTTTCATAGTTCTTTTCCCCAGAAAGAAAATATAATACCTTTTGGAAAAATATTTTTCTTATCAAGATTTAAGGCAAGGAACTACATCTTTTAGTGTGACGCTGCCCACGCAATGAACAGAGATTCTTCCCCTGACAAGACCCTTCCAAATTGTATTTTCCTTCTCACTACTAGAACATATTTCTTGGCTGCTGCTTGAGAGCACTGGGAGTCTTCTTCATGTACCTACATGTTATTACAAGTATTTGAAAATGGAGGTAGATGGAAGACAACGCATCCAGTTCTGAGATCGTTTGCAATGGTGAAATCACAGCTAAAGCTGGTACTTGAGGTACAATCAAGAAACCTTGGAAATCCAGCTGAAATGCATAGATTTCAATGAATTTGATTGTATCCTGTAATTTCTTGTAATTTGCCATATAATTTTTCTGTAGAATAAAAGCAACATCTGTTTCCTTACTCCTATTCAAGATAGACAGAAAGTAGACACCAATGCTAGTTTTAGGGTAATCCAAGAATTTGTGGAATCTGCAGAATTCCTCTGAAAAAAAGATCCAAATCAAATATATCTATTTAAATGTATATATATAATTGCATATAAATATGCATATGTGTATATGCATATACATGCAGGCAAGTATAGACTACGTATGTGTTCATATATACATTCATATACACGCACAAAATTTATATTGTCTATCTCAAAATCTAAAGAACTGGTTTGCTTGTAGAGCTGCAGATTAAACTGCAAGTTGAACTGCACTGTATTTTTTGTAGTGCTTCATTTTGTGCAGTTCTGAGCAGTTACTGGTCAGACAACAAATGCAGCAGACCATTGCCGGACACTTTAGTGCTAAGTGGTTCCTGACCTGCATACTATGTGACCCAGCTAACAATATTTGTGGGGAGGTTTTTTTATTGTTCTTTGTGAAGTGATTTAGAGGGAGGAAAAAAATCTGAGGTTTATTATCAAGTTTCCTCTGGATGCCAATGTAAGAAGCACTGCTTTTAACTAGATTTAGAGGCTGGGCACCTAACCTAGCTTAGTTTTCTAAACTCTTTTCAGAGAAAGACCTTCTCTCTTCTCTCTGAACCTATGCCTGTTACCCAGACAGGGCCATTCCTGACTCCAAGGCCAAGTGTTGTAAAGAGCCTGGTATTTGCACTATGCAGAGCTAGCTAACAGACTGGCAATTTGCCTATGACCTGGGTCTCCCCTGCAGCTCTAAACCCTCCACCCCAGAACGTGCATGTGCCTGCAAGAAAAGGAGGGCTATTTCTTAGTCTGCCAGAGTGATGTTTTTACAGCCTGGTGCTCGGGCTTGTCTTAACGTGCCTTGGAGAGTGTCCTGACTTGGCACGGATGTGTATGGGCTCCTGGACAAGTGTTGAAGAATCAGCTGAGTGCGCAAGGCAAACCTGGCGTAGCTACCTCTAGGGTACAAGACTTATCGAAAACTCTCTGTAGAACCATATCCAGGCTGCTTCTTAGGTAGAATTAGTTACTTTACTCAAAAAAATTATTCTGGGAATACAGTATTAAACACAGTATACAATCAGGGAGCAAACTAGGGATCTGCTTTGTTTGCCGTCATGGCTGTACCTGTAATTGTATGCTATTGCAAGGTAGGACAAATCATGCCCCAGGTGTCCTTGTCCAGCCCTTTTGAACATAGACAAAACCCATACAATAGTTTTAAAGAAAGTTTATTTGCAATGGCTAAAGTTCAGTGAGCTGAATCCCACCCGATGCATTCACATGCATAGCAGCTGTTATGAAAATCTCTCTCCAGTCAAATCTACCTGTTTGTGTATCATCTCAGCTGTAATCAGTTCAGCTAGCAGCCGAGGAAGCAGTTCAGGCTCCAGCTCATTAACCTCCCAGCAGTACAGCCAGGAGTGGGGATGCTGCAGAAAGCGCTTACAGCGACGTTTGTCTTTCTGCTGCAAGTAGCCCCCCGACTACTTCTCACATCTGGAACTCACACGAACCAAGTGTGGCTCATTTCAGTAGCGATTAGTGATAAATAAAGAGATACGAAGTTTTATCCTTATCCCCTGTGGTCTGTTAGTTTGGCTCATTCTTCTGAGCCTCCGACCCCTGGAATCAGCAGTTTGGGTACCAGTCTATTTTGTGATCCACGACATGACATGTCCCATTAGGGGAGCAACAGGCTGGAGCAAAGAAACTGTTGGAGTATCACTTTATTTGCCACTTGAAATGCTGTTTGCTCTGCCCGTTGTTAATCAGCAGAAAACCTTGCTGTCTCAAAGAAGTGAAACCCATGCTAATAAAGTAAATCCTCAAACTCTTAGCAGCAATAGCAAAAGGAAGGAAGAATCCAAACTTCATCTTTCGGGGGTTTATTTATTTATTACTTAATGGCAGAGTGTCTATGGTAGTTTAACATTTTAGACTGAGGCAGTAATCACATTTTAATTGAATTATTTAAAGTGTGTAATTTGTCACATCTAGGAGTAATTTTAATTACTTAATAAATTGCTTTGGTGTCATGTTTGAAACTCATTTTGAGTACTATATTTCTTAAAAATTACTGAATTGGTTGATATTAAAATGTAAATATTCAAATCAAGCAATCATTTAAGCAGTTAATTACTTAATGTGAACTTAGAAACAAGAGAAATGAATGTCTGCTAAACAGCATTAGAGTTTGACCCTGAATTCTTCACACAGTCAGTATTTTAGCTGCGTTCAGTGAAATCATTCCTGGAAATTAATATGAGTTTGACCGTTCAAGGCCTGAAAGTTTTCTACTCTAATTGCTTACTTATTTCCGTGTTCTGTGTTTGAAAGAACATACAAATATGTAGAAATATTTAGAGTCAGTGGAAGAATTCCAGCTTTCCAGGTAGGAGTGTTCAAAAAAGCATGAGGAATCTGAATTTGTTTTGCAGGTACCATTGTTCAAATGGAAGGAATTATGTTTGCAGACATTTTGTAATAGTTTCTGAGTTGTTGCAAGGGAAGATATTCCAAATATTCATAGCTTGTAAAGATAAAAATTGCCATCACTAATGCTGATTTTCTGTATAGTGAAAGCCAGATGATACAACCCACATACTCTTGTTTTAAGCCCAATAACTGATATTTCATGTTGTAAAGAAGAAATAAACATATGCAGACATGAAACACCAATATGTCCATCTGAAAGAGTTAAATTCAGAGTAAATAAGGATAGAACCAGAACCATAATTTCCAAATCTAACATGCCCAACATCTAACTCATGGTAATATGCCAAAGTTCTCTTCACAGAAGTTGAGCAAATTGGATGTACAATGAAGGTGGCCTTAAGCAACTACCTAGGGGAAGAAATTGATTGCCAATTTTAACTAAAAGTCAAACAAATTAGTGCTAGAATCCTTAGGGACACTTAATGATCACATGGGGGTTGGGGTTACTTATTGGTAGCAAAGAAGATTTAGTGCATTTTCGAGCTTTCACTGCTTTTTCATTTTATGCATAACATTTGTTTTATCTCTATTAAGCTTCAAATTTCATGGCATTAATCAGCTTCCACTTAACTAGTAATTAAGAGACAGAGCAGTATAACACAATCTAAAAAGTCAGAGGGCTCTCCGATTCTCACCTCTCTTCATTTTTTAGAGCTGAAAACATCACTGACTCACTCCGAGGCAAGACGAACGCAGCACAGGTGTGAACCAGGCTGTGCAGTTGGCAATAACCGATAGCTCCCCTCCGTCAGGTTTTTCGGCTGTCGTCACCGATGCCGAGTTTATCGCTATTTAAAAGGAAATTCTATTAGCACAAAAAAGGGAGGTTGAGATAACTGGAGGGTCTTGGAGTTCCTCTGTGACATTTAGACCAACCCAGTTCCTTAAGGCACCTTTCTTTCATGCTGTTCTTTGTCAGGGATGTTCCTCCTATGTCAATTCAATTCCCAGCAAGTCTGCAGACGGTACCAGTCTGGGAGGGAAGCGAGCAGATAGACAGAATCAAGCGGTGGAGTGACCTGGTGGCAATTGGGTCTGCAGGCAATGTTTGGGAGATTCAATACCAATAAACGTCTGTCTAAATACTCATGAGGAATTTGGTGATATATGAACACCTGAGCAACTGTAGTTCTATGGAGTAAGTTGGTAAAATGTACAGAATGAGGGGACTAATGGGTTGCTATTGCTGCCTTAAAGAAATTTAGAGTTAATGGCATCACTGCTTCCAACCTCCCAGCTGCTATACTTCACCTTGGGTGAAGAAAAACCAACAACAAAGAAACCTCGATGCCTTGAAATTGCCTTTCTAGGTTTGATGATTCTGTTATCTTGGGAAATGTGTTGCTAGTCTAATCCTATGTTTGTCAGATCTTTCAATTCAAACTTAGCTCTTCCCACCTTCTGATAATATGTTGTTGTTATTTTGACTTTTCTACAACCTGTCTTTCTGTGTAAAAGGAGTTTCTAGACAATTTCATGTCTTCCTGCATCCTAAATTCTCTGCCAGAATCTGATATTTACAGTCATCTGACAGGGAATTGGCTCATTCTCTGTGAGGCATGCAGTGAATGTGGAGCTCCTTGCTCCCACAAGAAAAAGAAAGCAAGCTTTCTCACTTCTGTATTGGACCAAGACAGAAAAAAAACTTATTTTGTTCCCGCTTCCAGAACATTTTTATGAGTTTTGGTAAATCTTGTAAATATCTTAAGTTTTGGCTTTCTTTGTAGAAAGAGTATGCACACATGTACACATATTTACATATTTGTTTGTATAGATTGGGTATATATAATTGGATAAATATATATCCAATTGTATGTTGGGTTGAAATTTGCCTCAAAGAAAAGATTTAATAATACATGTGTTAATGTTTGTGAGGTGATCAGACAGTGTTTATAACCTGTGTGAATACTCAAAATGACCCTATTCTTGCATGATGAGGCTGTGGAATAGGAATATGACTGTAGATGGGGGTCATGAGCTTAGAGAAAGGAAAACTGGGACCTATAAAACCCCACTCTCCTTAACTTGCACTTGGTCTAAGACAGCAAGTTTGCTACTCTGTCTCACTAAGGAGAAGCAGCTAAACAGTGGGGTTAATGCCCCTCTGGAGTTAAGTGACAACTCTGTGTTTTTTCCCTTTCTTAATTGCAAAAGTTTAGGGATGAGGGGGAAGATAGCATTAGGAACACTTATATGGGCCTTATGTGGCTCCATTGTGTGCAGTTCCCTACTCTGATATATATTCTTGTATGACCTCAGGGAGGTGAGTCATAAGATTCACATTTTTAGAGACATTTTAGGCACTTATCTAGGACTTCAGATCCCCTGAGTTTGGAAAAGTTCATGTTTAGAAGTAGGTAAGTAATTCATTCTAGTTTGCTTTATTACCTTTCTCTTTCTGAGTACAATTAGTTGGAGCCATATAAATATTTAAGATTACCTATATAGAGAGATAGATACTCTATATAGATTACTTATGTAGGGTGATCCTACCACCTAAAAGGAGGCTGGAGTGGAATTCAGACCCATGAATCAAAAGAATATGTCAGCGAGTCTCCTCTGAATTTCTGTTCAAGCAGAAGGAAGCCACATTATTAAATGATTAAGCCACTCAGCTGAGAGCCAGAGTCCAGTGTTCTGATCCACCTGCTTAGAATAATTTATGGGGTTTGCTTGGAAGTCATTTCACAGAAGTAATCATTAGACCAGGGGCTGGAAACGCTTCCTGCCCTTTGCAGAGTAGATGAATGACCTCCAGGCTAGCCAACAAGGCTAGCTCGGTTCAGCACGTCCCCTCAGGAGAGGATTTGGTTGTCTGGACTAAGAGCGGACAGAGAGAGCCCATGCACAGCCCTCAGCCAGAGCCCCGTGCTTCAGCAAGGTCCAAGCCTCCCTCTGTCAGGCAGTGTTTCCTGCTAACTGGCTGCAGAGCCCTGTGTAATACCAATGCGTGTCTGTCTAAATACTCGTGTGTAATGTGGTCATATATAAACATCGGAACATCTGTGGTACTGCAGGAAAAGTCTATAAAATGTACAGAAGGAGGTAACTAGCGGCTTACTCTTGCTGCAACTCTGTTATGGAAGCGTGGAGTTAATGACATCACTACTTCCAACATCCTAGCTGCTATACTTCACCTGTGATCCAAAAAAAACCAACCCACAGCCAAAAAAACAAACAAAAAAAAAAAAAAAGGAAGAGAAAATAAACTGATGCCTTGAAATTGCCTTTCCAGGTCTGATGCCCATCACATGTATAAGAAACCTCATTACCTAAGTCACACCAAGAATAATTACCCTGCTAGGGGCACATGTACTGTTTGGGTACTAAAACACTTATGCTGAGCATTAAAAGTGGGAATCCTGACTTTACCCCATTGATTCTCTTTACAAATCATAACAAGTACAGAAGACAAAACTATGTTTTCTTAAACAGCTAAGTTGGCTCTACTATTTTTCAAAAAATTTCCTTTTTCATTGTTTTTGTGTGCTTTGTTTTGTTACTTTAGCTGTGTTGGGGTTTTTTTTGTAGTGGTTTTTTTTTTTTCCTAAAGTAAAATTACTACTAATACCACACTGGTAACAAAAATGATACGCAATCAAGCACGAGATGGTTTAAAAAATAGATTTATGCTACAATCACATCTTTTAAAACAAGCAATTCATTGCTCTAATCAGTTTTTCTTTCATCTTTTCCACCCCTTACCATTAAAATAAGCAAGATTATTAAAGTGCATAAGCTTAGTCATTAGCAGATTGCTGAGATGCTGCAGTGATTGACATCTGTCTTTTTCTATATTAGTAGCTTAATCTGCTGGTATGGCCAATCAAAACAAAAAGTAGGTTGATTATTTGGTGAGTCTTTAGCTCTAACGGATAATTTAACTTGCTGTGTAATCAGAATACTGATACTCTTTTAGAGTTCACCCGATACAGTCAAACAATTCTCAAGGCTTTCAAATTACTGTGCCATCAGATTTGAAGCAAGTATGTGAGGCGAAACTCGTGGTAAAAAGCCTTGTCACTGCTTTTTTCCTAACTGATAACTGTAATTCGTTGTGTATGTATCTACATAAAACACCTTGAAAGTGGATGTGAAGTTTAGTTTTGTTCAGCAAGTTTTCCAATTGCTCTCATTCCAGGAAAAAAAAAAAAAAAAGAAGAAAAAGACGTTTAATTGAAGTTTAGTTTGCCTTCAGAGTGTTTCCTTGGAGCTACCTTATTGTGCTTGTATTTTCAATTCCAACCAAAGTGACCTTACATATTGTAAACAAGGCCTTTGAAGAAGGAAAGCAGTGTTTTCATGTTATTTCACTGCTGGCTGCATTGCCTCTCATCTTTTTTCTATTACAGAGCTTTTTCAAAGGAAAATACAATGGGATTTTTGTAATTAACAGTACACCTTGACCTGCATGTCATGGTTAAAATATTTAAATTAGCAATGTGTCAGATGGAAGTGAACAACGCTGCGTTAAATCAGAAGCAGCAAACCTTTTCAAAAAGACTGCAAACCTTTTCACAAAAACTGCATGATAAAAATGCTTGAGCACTGAGTGCTCCTTAAATCAGAATATACATAATACTCTTAAAATGCCTTTAAAAAAGCAAATGAAACTTAATTTAGTAGTAGTAGTAAAAGCTCTTTCCATTAATGTTCCATGTTTCATCTAACATCTGCAAATGCCTAGGAAGCACTGGCTGATTAAACTTTAGAAAACTGTCAGTATATGGCTGCACTGATATAAATTGAGGAGGTGAGCATAGGACTACATGCAGGCTGAATATGGCAGTGTGCGCAGCTACCATTTTTGAATTAAGTCGTTGAAACTGACTTATATGCTGGCGTATAATCATAGAATCATAGAATCACAGAATGGCTTGGGCTGGAAGGGACCATCCAAGGCCATCTAGTCCAACCCCGCTGCGGTGAGCAGGGACACCTTCAACTCGATCAGGTCGCTCACAGCCCCGTCCAGCCTGGCCTTGAGTGTTTCCAGGGATGGGGCTTCTACCACCTCTCTGGGCAACCTGGGCCAGTGTGTCACCACCCTCATTGTAAAAAATTTCTTCCTTCTATCCAATCTAAATCTGCCCTCTTTTAGTTTAATGCCATTTCCCCT
>JAVKLA010000026.1:22124216-22139695 GCA_034782735.1 Sagittarius serpentarius
GAAACCATCAGGGTGTTATCAACATTCTTCTCCTACTAAACCCAAAACACAGCCCTGTACCAGCTACTAGGAAGACAGTTAACTCCATCCCAGCTGAAACCAGGACACTTCATGAAAAATAGCAGCTGAAGGAGTTGTCTGTGGACATTAAAATAAGGTATCTTTTGATTGTTTAGTAGGTTGAGTCATCCAATTTTACTTTTTTTTTCTTTTGTGCTCCACTGTTTCTGATCCCCAGGGCTACTGGGAAAGGTACCACTGATTTAGTACCTCATTCTGGTGGTATCTTACAGTTGAGGTTTACCTTAGAACAGGATAGTGCTGAGATTAAACCTTAGAGACTGGTGTACATCCTTTAAAGAAAAGAAAATATATCTCATTTTATTGGAGTCGACATTATGAAGGCTGTTATCAAGCAGTGTCTATGGATTCTTTTTTTAGCACAGGGTCTCGTGAAGCAGCAGCACAGGTCCTGGCAAAAGAAAATGCTGTTGCTGGACTAGTGAAATCCCCTTACATGGCATTTTCCTGATGTGGGAAGGGAAAGCTTGCATAACTATAGTCTCTTTTCCAAAGCCTTTATAGTTAGTTCAGCATTACTCTATGTTCTTTTTTTAACCCAAACAATCTCAATTAGATCTCAGATGTAAATAAGGAAGGAGTTGTGGAGTACAGAAGGGACATATGTGAACAAGACAAAGCTGCCTGCTTTGGCCAGCCATGGCATCTGTGAGAATACCTTCATGGACAGTCATGTTCAAAGTGTGTTTTTCTTTCAAATCATGGATGTCATTAACTGATACAATATTAACTATGCCTCAGCTGTTATCCAAACAATCTATATAATCTATTTATTGGTCATCACAGATAATATAAGCTGCTGCTTTAAAAAAAAAAAAAAAAGCACACTATCTTGTTAATTTCCAAGACAAGGTTTAGATTTAAATAAATAGTTTTCAGTTTTCTTGATCTTCAGCTTTATGATTACATTTCAATTGCTAACATTACAATTTCATTTGATTATGTGGGTCAGAACATCACTGGATGTAAATCACTGTACTTCTGATGTACTGGTGCTGTACAATGACCTGCACAATAGATGACCTGCAATATGGAGCTCTTGTTATTTTTCATTGATAGTTTTGCTTTTGATATCAGTCTGTTGAATCTACATTCCTAAAAAACTTTCAGTTTCAGAGTAGTTGAAGACACTTTCAGGTTAGTTTTAGAACTGCCTTTTGATTAAGTACTTCATATGTGTTTAAGATATTATTAAGCCCTCCTGACTACAAGAGCTGTTTCATCCATTGTTTCCAGAAAACACATAATCCTATCAGATTTTATCACCCAAGCAGGTTTAGGTCTTGTCAGTACTTTAAAAGACTTAAAAAGAAAGCCTGATGATGATGTAGATGCACATTTGAAGCAATGATGATTTCCTAATATGTTCCTAGGATTATGGTAATGTCATTGGAGCTTTTCTTCACTGCAAGCATAAACCATTTCATCAATTTGTTCTTTATCAACTTAATTTTGTAAGATTCGGAGAAAACCAAGTGTTTGTATCCAGCTAGTAAATAACATTCTCCAAATAATTAATAAAATATTAGAAGAGAATATTTTTTGTGCTATTTTAGAATAGAGTATTATGGTGGTAGGTAGCTTCCGTCTTAGAGACTGTGAATGAGACTTAGTATCTGACTTATGCTACACCAAAACATTAATACAATTCAACTAGTCAGGAAACAAAACCTGGTTGTTTTAGAAACAATTCCTTCACTCTGTTTTGGGAGTTCTCTAGAATTTCTGATGATTTTCTACTTGGAATCATGACACACCAGTATTACCATCCCTGATGCAGAATTGGTCTTTCTCATGGATGTGTGGAACATCCTGAAAGTTACAGAAATGTGGCCTGTGCTCAGTTAGGAAAAGCAGGGACTCACTAAACTGCAGATACTGTTTTTTGGGGGGCAACTGTACTAGCTCTCAGATGTTATGAATTCAGTTGGAGTGACATTTTATGTCAGAACAGGTAATTATTTGTGGTCTCTTGATTCAGGAACCATTCTTCTACATGGTCATGGACTGACTGCTTCCTTCTGTATTTTCTCCAGCCCGTGTGGATATGACAATCTGCTAACCACCTTCTTCCCAGAGATCCCACAGAAAGTCATCTTTAGAGCTCCAAGATTAGAGAGGCAAGAGAAAATCATAAGAAACAGCATGCAGAAAGGTTCAGCACTTCCTATCTTGTCATGTGCTACACAGCCCTGAAGTCCCAATTTTATGACTGAACAGTCCTTTAGGTGTTCTCACGTCTACCACATGGCAGGCAATGTGCTTCTCTGACACTAAACTAGAAGATGGACTAGAAGTTCTTACAAAGGTGAGGACTTAATGTAGGGATGTACTTCCCGCACAAACCAAGGTTTCAACAACAGCAGGGGTCAGAACTCAGGAAACTCCGAACTCTCAGCCGAGTACTCTGTTTACTGCTGTAAGATCATTCTGTAATGTTGGATGAGAAACAGATTGATTTTCCTCTGTTTCGATATTATGAACAAAAAATCCCCCTCAAACGTATCTTAGTATTGTCTGCTTGGAACGCTGAATTCAAAGAAAGGTCATAATCTTAAGAAAAGTAACCACTGTTAGCGTTCAAATTGTATTAGGTAGGTTTGTAATAGATTCATTTTATACAATGCAGAATATCTGCGGTGATCGTGTTTCAAATCAAAATTCACATATAATCTGAAATGAAGCATATTAGACTCATCTTGAATTAATAAATACATATTTCCCTACTCTTCTGTGAAAGGCTCGGGAGAAATCTCAAGGAATTTTCTTTTTCTTGCCCTTGAGATTTTTCTCATGATAAATTGTCACTGAGTTGCCTGTTACCATTATAGGGTCTAGACAAAGAGTTGAGAAGTTTTCCTTCAGTTCAGCAGAGGGCTCCAGAATACACACAGGATGGGGAGTTCCTGTCTTTATCACCTCCACAGTGCAATGGAGTGGTTAAATTCCCTGCTGCAAGCTAATTACACTTCTCTATTGCACAGAACATTTGTCCTCCCATAATTAATTATGAGCAAGAAAAGAAAATGTCCTTTTGTTGTTTTTAATGAATTAATCCTTCATGAAAATCATTTCTGTGACATAATAACAAAAGGACATTTGTTCACTGTCCTCATCACCACACATACCGTAGTACATAAATGGCCTCATGTGGGGAGTCTCTTTGTCTCTTCTGTCCAAGAACATACTTTATTGCAGACGTGTCACAGGAGTATTAATACCCTCAATTGCTGTACAGGCAGATAAGACTGTCTAGATCATTATAACAAAAAACTACAGAGGAAATAGTCCAGTGTTTTGATAGTAATTCTCACTCTAAAATCAAAGGAACAGTTCTATTAAATGGATTTTTCTTCAGACATAAAAAACCCACATTGCCCTACTTAATCTAGTCATTTGAAACATGGCTTAGATAAATCTATTTGACTAAATGAAGAAAGTCAATCTCTGTTTGATTGCTCATCCAAGGTGTAGGAAAGGAATCCATTAAGTCACAAGACTGAGTAACTCAAGACTGTGCTTTGTAAGATTAATGGGTACCATGCCAAATATATATTTAACTGGGTTGCACTGAAGAGCCCAAATACAGCTAGAATATTTCGCATTTTGCTAAAGATGACATAAGATGAAATTCTCTAACATTGTGCATAGTGGATGCACTTTAATTCTTCATGGAAGCTGAATGGATGGTCAAAGCTTAGTAGACAAACGTTTACATTACCAATGAGCTTCCACCAGTTTTGGTATGCTTTCAAGCAGGTAAAATCATAGAATCACAGAATGCTTTGGGTTGGAAGGGACCTTAAAGATCATCTAGTCCCAACCCCCCTGCCCTGGGCAGGGACACCTTCCACTAGACCAGGCTTCTCAAAGCCCCGTCCAGCCTGGCCTTGGACACTGCCAGGGATGGGGCATCCACAGCTTCTCTGGGCAGCCTGGGCCAGTGCCTCACCACTCTCACAATAAATAATTTCTTCCTTATAGCTAATCTAAATCTATCCTCTTTCAGTTTAAAACCATCACCCCTTGTCCTATCACTATACTGAGTTTATTATAAGGGTGGGTATTATGTTACCTACAGAAGACAAAAGCACCAAATGGACCTACTGCCTGTCAGTAGCACAGAGCTGCTGTTGCATCAATTGATATGGGAGTGAATACCACAACACCAGTAACAGCAGGAGAATCTAAAAGATTAATCATTCAAAATTTCTTCAGTAAATTCATACCTGTTACTACAACAGATACAGCAGGCATTGCAAAATGTATTTGTATTCATCATGCTGATTTTTATGACAAAATGTTGGTTCACAAAGCATTTCTCTTGCCCCATGACATTTTCTGTGGCATTCTTACTCATCTTCTCTTGAGATGTTTATAAAATTTATTGCATTTTCATTTCCTTAAACTTACTTTTTTAAGAAGTGGTATGAATTAACTTAAATTGTTGAAACTTGCAATGTATATTTTGGTTAAAAATACAGAACTCCTGCCACCAGGAGTATTACTGTATTTAAAAACCTGTATAACAAGAAGTTCACACATTTTCTCTACGTCACTTTCATAATTTTCAACAGCTGTCCTTTACCCTTTGTGATAATCAAAATATTTTTCATATGCACTGAGACAATTACATCCCCCTTTCACCAGTACTAAATGAAATATATTGAAGTTTTAGCATTGGTAAAATCTTCTGTGACAGGAGCCTTCCCATATATCTTTAGACATCTATTGTAAGGCAGCTGCTCAGGCTCACTCATTACTCAATGGGAAGAAATAACACAACCTATTCCATCAGTCAAAGACTTACTGTAAGATTAGATGAAGCAGCTTCTCCAAGAGTCATCTTTCTATACAAACTCTACAGGAAGCCAAGATTATAATTTTAGGTCACATCACCAAATTTTAAGACAAGTAATATTGTCCATTCTGCAAATGACAATCAAAAATTTTACCCTCTTTCTGCAGAAACCTTGTAAACACCTGGCAGGACTTGCAGGCTTCTTGTGCAAAATTCAGGGTTAGGTGCTTGCACTTCGGTTTAGTTATAAGCTTTTGTAAATAATTTCAACAGCTAATCCAGAGCACGTGTCTCTCTTTACATTTTTAGCATCATTACGTTTTACTTTCCCAAAGTTCAAAGCTTCCTCTTTGAGCCAACATGGAACTACAATTTGGCAAGATATGCTTATAGCTGTCTTTTAGTCCCCTTTGTTATGGATCAGTTTAAATGCTTAATTCAACAGCAACCCCATGTACTTTATTGTTGCTGATTCTGTCTACACAAAGTTCCACAGAAAGCTCTTCAAACTACTCTTAAAAGCAAATACTGAGAAATAAAATTAAATAGTTGGAAAAAATAAGTCCCGGTAATCTAAAATGCTCAAGGTGCTGTACAGTAGAGAAACAAAATTGAGGTGAACCACATACCCTTTCCTGTATGTAAATTGCAATATCTATATTACAGTAATATTTATATAACTCTGGTAGTTTGATGCATAAAATGACCAACACAAAGTTACACGTACGCACAAAGAATACCGCCATGAAACCAGCAGCTGAAATCAGATCTCCTTCAGTCCCAGCTCAACACCTTGCTGTCAGGACCACTTTTTGATATATACAGTGCCTGTGTGTAAAGTATAGATCGAACATCTCAAGAGTCTGGTGAAATATATATCAGTCAGTAACGTTTCACATATCTCTATTGACTTTCTCCTACTAAATACATCACTATTGACAGCTGCACTGCCTTTTACACAATGCTGCACTTCATCTGCATTGATCAAACAAATCTGCAGTGAATTAATGTAAAGTGCTATAGATAATTCATTCAATAGCTCCATGCATCAGGACTCCATATGAGTAGATGTACTTTTAGAAGAACTCAGGAATTTCTCTTAAGTGTCTCTTAAATTCATGTTCCAAGCTGGAGACTTTCATGGATGGAGCGATGCACTTCATTCACAAGAGAGAAGCAACAATATATTTTATTGATATAAGACAGTGAGTTAACAAAGTTCAATGGTAAGTGCGACAGTGGTTTAACAAGATTCAATGGCAAGGTACACTTTAGTATTTACTGTATAGAGGCAGCATCAGAAAAAAACGTCAGGGAAACCCTCCCATGAGTCATGAGGTTCAGAAAGGACCCCCTTGCATTCTGAACTCCTTCTCACAGGGGAGTTTAGGTGCTGCTGGATCCAGACTTAGTCCCAGACTTGGTCAGCGGTTTATATCTAAGGATTATATATGTGCAATCAATCCTTTATATCACTTAAGATTTCAAAGTTTTAGCGCTATTATTCCCAATTCACTTATCAAGTATCTGACGTGATAAGGATTCTCTCAACCTCGAAGAGAAACCTTGAGAGGTGTCCCTACTCAAGGGGACATCCTGGCATGCAGCCCGCTGCTGTGCAAGAGAGCTCAGGGGGCCCTGGGCTGTCCACTATTTATGGAGTAAAATGGTTGACTTGTAGTCTTATTTGCATACCAGCCATATTCCATTTGGCAGATGTTCAACTAGCCCTTGGCTATTGTGTTATCTGTCTCCCCCAAATCCGCTTTGAGCCAGAGGCAGCCATCATGACCAGACGCATCCATTACAACTGCCACTTGAGTAGGGTTATGTGAAATAAAGGTCAGGTAGTGAGGGGGAGGAGCCAGGGAGCACACCAGCACAGAGACTTAATGTTTTTTAATTATGCAACTTAAGGAAAGGAATATACTGGTACAGGTAACAGCATTATGTAACCAAGAAATCTGTATATTTGAGATATATGAATCAATGCATCTACTGAATGCAACTACTGGATGCATCTACTGGATGTAGAAACGTAGACACGTTTCTGTTCTCGTGAAGCAGGATACATGAGCTGTAACTAAACTTTTCGGTAGCGGTTCTCAGGCTAGATACAAGGAAGAAATTTTTTACGGTGAGGGTGGTGAAACACTGGCCCAGGTTGCCCAGAGAGGCGGTCGATGCCCCATGCCTGGAAACATTCAAGGTCAGGCTGGACTCCGAGCAACCTGATCTAGTTGAAGATGTCTCCACTCATTGCAGGAAGGTTGGACTAGATGACCTTTATAGGTCCCCTCCAAACCAAACCATTCTACGATTCTATGATTTCACATTCAGAAGGACATTGTATTTCCAGTTAATTACTTTGCCATTTATGCTTTGCCTCCAGCCATTTTAATTGCCTCATTTTTTTCAGCACTGGGCCTTTTTCAACATCTTTTGCTCTTACTTATCCTATTTTATATGTTCATTCTGCTAACTCATCAGAAATCAATGACTGTGATCTGTAAACCTCATTGCCTTATAGAAAAGTCCACCATCAACAGCTTATTTTATTTACTATTTGTCAGCTAATGGTTATGTATATTAATTAGCACAGGGTAGAAAGCACCGCTAAAGCATCTTCCTGCAGAGATGTGCCGATCTCCTTCCGCAGACTACTGAAGAGCTGAACAAACAGTAAGCATAAGTTCGACTTCTGTTTGGCTGTTTGGGGTAGAGGTTAAGCACAAACCAAAGCATTATTTATGAAGACACTTCAAAGACAGGAAAATAGCATCATTCTCTTAATGCATTGCAGGTTTGGGTCAACACACACTTTATTTACCATGTCTGGTAAGCAATGTTGTCTTTTGTGATGCTAACTGCCAAGCCAAAAGTTCATACAAGCTGCTGAAAACTAATGTGTCATTAGCTTCAGGTCTTATGCTGGCCTAGAAATGTACTGTGTGTAATACTTAAACAAAGGTCTTTGACACCTTTGTGGCTGTCTAGAAATGCTCTAAATTAACAAATTAATGTCAATTATGTTTTTTAACATTCTGAGTTACTTTGGCAATGATACTTAAAATAACAACAAATCTAAATAAAAACAAAATAAAAATGACGGCCTCATTTAAATCGCCAGAAGTATCTGATGTAACTCCAATGGCCTCAGCAATTCCGACTCCAGGAGATCCTTCTTCTGCAGGCTGCCACCACTCAGCAACCGCCCAGCCCAGGAAATACAAGAGCAGATTTTTAAAAAGAAGGCGGCAGCAGAGTCATAAACAAATTATAATACAACATTGTGATAGAGGGCTCTGCTGTTGACCTCCATTACAACAGAAATTTAAGCCCCCAGGAAGCTGTTGTGTATGTTTGTCCACCAGTACTGCCGATGCCTATTGCTATCTCCTTCGACATAAGAAGCAGATGATCCTACCTCTGCTTGGATAGAAATATTAGTACAGTTTGGAAGAACCCATAGAAGTCCTAAGAAAGTCAGATATGAAAGCAAACCAAAGTAGAGATTTAAAGATGAAATGAGACATAGAACTAAAGTGCAGCTGATAATTAGGTTAGCACAGGTATCACTACACCTCTCATCAGCTTACTGTGTACAAGCTCCACGTGTGGTTGCCATTACACAAATTGCCACTTACGTCAAACAGTCCAACAAGTAGGATATCTGACTTGGTAAAAGGTGGGCAGAATCTATTTTCTAGTAAGTTTTTGAAGGAGGTTAAAGCTGAAAGGAGAATAGAGCAAAGGCTGGGGTAAAAGCTTGGTTCTTTGGATCTGAAGGTAAAAACCAAGACTAAATGCAGGGGAAAGAGATTAAAGGAATAAGGACAGAAGCAGAAGAGGTCAACAGCTGGGACAGGATGGAAACAAATACCATATAGTTTCTGAGAAGATGAAGTTGAAAAGAATTTAAACATTTCAACCTAGGCTGGCATACAGGAATGAAAAGTGGGTAAAAGTGTCAGGGAGAACTTCACACGAATACTATTTTTCACTCAGCAAACATCTGGGAAACATGGGAAATGGTGTAACAAAGACTTTGAGGGTTGTGCTATGTATCTTCAGAACTATAATGGAAAAGCTTTAGTCCTTCCATAAATGCGCTAATGGTTAAAATGTAATTTTCTTCTCTTCCTGTACATTGTCTTAGACAACGACAGTGGTTTGACTACTGCCCCAAGCAATGGAAAATGCTGCTGCATTTTGAATTAATCTTGCTGTCATGGATTTTGGTAGGAAGTGTGGGCATAACGTTTCTCTCTTTGAAGTCAGTCAGATTTTTCTTTCACCATCTACTTGAGTGGGAACAAGATCAGGCACAATTATCAATATTTTCAAGTGCAGGCTCTAATTTAAGCGAAACATGGGCAGCCCAGTTTGGTTGCACAGCTTGAGATGCCTTGGGCTTAATTTTCATAATCAAAGCATATTCACAGCATTCCTGAACAAAGCAGACGGCCTCTCTCTAGCTGGGTGGTCATTTTTTTAAAACACTGAATTTATAAGTTCTTCTGAACATATTTCTGGCTGGCTGAAACTTAGAAAAAGCATCTATTCATAGCTTATAGCTAAAATGAATTTACTGTTAGCTTGCAAGGGAAAACTCCTTGTTCTTGGATTCTTAGGATCAGAGGTCTTGTCTTTCTTTCCATTTCTATATTCCCAAGGAAAATAATGCATGTGTTCATTGTTTTGTCAGTATAAGATTTATAATGCCTTTAACTATTTATTTCCTTGCCATAAAGTACATAGGTTTTGTGAATTATGTGAGAGTGACAACACTGTAGTTTCCTTGGCAACCTTAACTGGTGTTCAAAACAATGTTTTTCATGTTTGGAATAAGCATTGATTTGTACAATCTGGCAGGGGAAAAAAAAAAAGAAAAAAGAAAAAAGAAAAAAGAAAAGAAAGAAGGAAAGAAAGAAAGAAAGAAAGAAAGAAAGAAGAAAAAAAAACCTCTTGAGGGAAACAACTGGCAGCTGAAAAGATTGCAAATCAACCTTCTGCCACCTAGTCATCTATGTGATATGAACTGTAAAGAGCTCACTTAAAGAAAAATGCACCTGAAACTCTCAAGTTTTTTCTTTGCTTTGCTTTGCTTGCAGTCCAACAAAACTAGCCTTTTAGCTTAGATTCAGTGTTGAACTTAATTTGGCCTTTTCCTGTCTAAACTTGGCTGACTGTATTTTAAAATCTGGCTCATGTTTAGACACTAATGAGATGCATATATAGGCAACCTTTTTTCAGGCTTTGATTTTTATTATTTTTTCCATTTTGAAAATTAAACACACGATACCTCAGCATCGCAAAAGGGGAAGGTTAGGTGAGGTGAGTGCAGGATCAGGCCCTAAATTAGATAACTTCATTTTTAAAACATTTTCTAAGAGCTAAGTGAAAAGAGGGAGGTTGTGTTAACCAATATGGATCCTCAGTCTTGGGAGCAAGAAGTTGTAATGTTTCTTTTGATGGAACAGGGTGCCTGTGGCAGTTTATTTCTTTAACCATCTGTTTGACAACCCCCCAAAAATTCAATAATTGGAACAACAATACATATTCTGTGTTTGGCATTTTCATTCAGCTCTATGGTGTTTCCTCCCTCCTTGTATTTTTGTAGATTCCTCAGCTACCAATTATGCAATGTAGAAAAAGAACGTAATGGCAAATAGTATCATCCCAGTGTCATGGAGAGGTCATGCATGTTGAAGTCATTCCATTCTCTCTCACTTTCTGTTCACCATTAGCCATAACCCTATAAAAATGCTCAGTGTTAGAAGGTGCTTTCATTAATCTGAACCTGATTCCCATTCAAAGTAGTTATTCAGAGTTATAAGTAACAAACAGTGAGAATGCAGAAAGCTGTAATGCTATTATATACAGGAAAACTGCAGATGTCATCATTTACCTGCTCAGTCCTTGGCTTGTGTGGCGATGAGCAGAAAATAGAATCATAGCTGGATGGAGAGTTGTGACTTGTAATGAGCCTGGATATATGAGCTGAAGGTATATGGGGTGACTCTTTCATAGGAGCTGGAAGGTTGAAATCCCTCTATAGACAATATAAAGGTATAGCAAAAAGAAAGAAACAAACGTGGAATCTGTACCCTGTGTGCTATCCTTTCATGTCCATGTCATTATATGAACTGGGCATCAAAATCTCACTAACAAAGATGATATCACTTCTCACTGACATCAAAGGTGGGATTCTTCCGCCGTATTAGATACCTGTGATTCACACATCTTGAGATGAAAGGGACAGAAGAGTTTGGATCTACAGCAAGGCTCCTGTAGTGGTGATGGTCTGTGGTTTTTTGTGCTAAGAGTATTTTACTAAAGTACAACATTTTTAAGAGTCACTTGCTCTTGGAGTAATAACCTATGTGTCACCTGTGTAAGGAGAATGTATCTCCATGTCCTTGTAAAGTTTTTTTTGGTCCTCATTTATTTCTGCCATCTCAGGTTTCTGTCAATGCTTGGTACATAGCTTTGTGCATGCTGTTGCATGCTAGTTTCTGATGTTCTTCGATATTTGACTCATGACATTAGGAATCAATCACTGCTGCCAACCAGAGGGCAAATACTGATAACCAAAGAACACAGAGACTCCATTTGGCGTGTTGGTACCTGTGCTAGAAAGTAAGGAATGCTATCAGAAATTCATGCATGTGCATGAACTCTCCACACTCAGAAAAAAATACTGAAAATTGGCCTCATTTAAGAGCAACACTGCTTATATTCCTTATCAGGGTTTTTTTTGTAAGTTTCTGAAAGAGTGCATCCTTCTACAAGTGAGCAACCACAAGTTCTTGTCCTGTGACTTCCATCTCTCTCTCCTTGCTTTTCAGCATTTAACTGTCTAAATGACGCATCATTATATAGGTCCTGCTCCTACAAACTATTCCTGTTTGGGGTATCCTTCCATCAGATGTATCCTTATATCCCCACAGAATTCCACTGCAAATATTCATCTGCTGTCTTCACATTCACACACGTAAATGTAGGTACCTGTGCAGAGGTCTCAGAGACTGACTGTCATATATACTAAGGGTCCTTTACCCTGTCATGCAAAATGTAAGTAGGTCATAAAGTCATCGGGATTACATCTCCATCTTTAGGCCCACACTGTTATACCAAAGTGTATAAACCTGGCTCTTACATCAAAAGTCTTCTGGAGCTCTTGCAGCTTCATACTCTTCTGAAGTTTTAAACAAACTTCTAGGTGGTCTAAAATTAAAATAAAAGCATTCTTAGAAACCCTGCAAGTCTGCCTAACTCATTACATTCTCTTATGTATTTGTTTCTCATTATGTTTGTTCCAAACAAAATAAAATATAGGAATATATGTGCGCTTTTGTACACTTATTCTCACAAGTGTGGTATTTTTCTGCTAGCTTTCTACCAGAAAAGAAATGAAAGCTCAAGCATAAAGCCAGCATTTCTTATTTCTGTAGGAGATTCATGTTCATTTGATGGAAAAAAAGAAACAACAACAACAAAAAAGGTCTAAGACAATTAAGAAA
The DNA here is from genome assembly GCA_034782735.1 of Sagittarius serpentarius. Lineage (NCBI taxonomy): Eukaryota > Metazoa > Chordata > Aves > Accipitriformes > Sagittariidae > Sagittarius > Sagittarius serpentarius. The sequence continues at coordinate 22,136,625 of JAVKLA010000026.1, forward strand.
ATTATAGAGCTTGCTGCCTATGTGGTCAGAAACAGAGAAGTAATATATTTGTGCTTTTCAAGGCATTCTGGCACTTTCAAGTCAGTGTTGCATTCTCTAATTACATGTAATAAACAGGTAGTGGAATAGCGCAGCATGGGGCTTGAGAGTCTGAGTCCTCATACAGCACAGCAATGCTCATAAAGAGACTTTTTAGTAACAGAGGAGACAATTAAGAACGACATCAGTGATGTTGCAGTTTTAGCATATGTTCAACAGCGGTTGCTTAGAAGGGAGGAGTTAAATCACTAGAGAGCTACAGTGTCTCTGATATGATTAAACACAGATTGTTCTGCCCCATTCTTCCAATTATCTTGTAGGTAAAAGGAAAAGATTGTATAAGCTCGTGATGTCTGAATCTGCAGCTCTTTCCACTGTCGCTACTGATATAAAATGTTACCCCTGTATGAATGGCAGGGTCTGATTTTTTGGCTGTTTACAGTCCCTAAGCTCACGTGTAAATGGCTAATCAAGGTGCCAGGCAGCAAAGAGTCAGACAGAAGGTCTGACAGTTCCATTAAAGTACCTGGTCTAATGCTGGGGAGACTCCTCTGTTATACTGGTTATTTCTGTGAGCTCTTTAACTAATATCAGTGGTATCACTTCATAATGTTGTCCGTGAGGAAATGATTAATGCTGACTTGCTGGCCCTCAGCGTCTCCACTTTGTAGCACATGCTGTATGAAACCGTTAGGGACCGAGTTGTTAAGGCATGTTTTATGGAGCTAACACAACACCTAGGGAATGACTCTCAGCTGTGCTCCTGCCATTTGACAGCAGTATCGCTGAGTAATGCAGTAGGGAATCAGGGGCTTGAAATGTATAAAACTTGGTCTGCAACTGTAAAAGACCTAGTTTCGCATTGCTTTGCTCGGATTTCTGGGGAATTATGGAGCTTATAGTGGGTCTGATTCGCTCTCTCCATAATTTAGATATTTTACTTGAGTTTAATGGGTAAAAGTAAGAGGTAAGCAGGGCTGGTTTTATTTATTGCAAGCTTGGAACAAAGGAAAAAAAAAAACTAGTGTAGCAGATAAGAGGAGCGTAGTTTAAAGACACTTGTGTATGCCCCTCCAAGGTGTGCCGGTTATGTTCCCCCAGTTAGAACAGCCGCCAGGCACCCACAAATTGCACTCGCTTGGAAAGGCTGCAACAAGTGACTGAAGCATACTGCTGACTATAGTGATTTCACATTGCATCTCCTTTGCTCCTCCCGGCAGCAGAAGCCAGTGGTTCTCTGCTCGATATATGCTCTTGGAGAAGGGAGTGGAGGATCTGTGCTTGTGCCTTTGTAGGAAAAGGAATGCTTTCTGATCTGGTGGTTTATTTAGGAGAGTTGGAAAGCTCATTATCTCATTCCAACAACGTCCGTCTTGAGAAAAGGTTCTTCCATAGTTTGTACTGTTTGGCTGGTGCATGTTGATTCTTTGAAGCAAAGAATGATACAGGATAAAGGAGCCTGTGATCCTCCTAATGTCTTCTGCTTTTGCGGGTATATTTGTTGGGCCAGAGAACGAAAACAAGAATGAGGGCAGCTTTGGGGATGAACAGTTAAGATGATACTCGTCTCAAAGGAGGGCCCACACTCTTTGTTCTCTCTCTTACCTATTTCTTCCTTTGTGTATCCTACTGCAGGTGTGGCTAGCAATTCCTGAGGGCCTGACTACCTTCATCATGGTGTACCAACCCTGACAGGCAGCACAGATTTTTAGATGCAGTTCTCGGAACATCAGTTCCTTATCCCTGAATCTTATTTCCATATATCATGAGAATGTTGATAGGATGAGGAACTTGCAAACTACCAGAGTACCTATGCAGATTAGATTAATGCTCTATAGAACTATTTATATTTTCTTTTAAGTTAGAAGCCTTTCTTTTAATTAGTAACAAAGCAATAACAATGGAAAGAAAGAGAAAGAAAAAAAATGAACCAAACAAGGAAAGGTTCTGAAGGATGTTTGATGCACACTGTTCAGCTAATAAATATAAATGCAGGCAACCTTAGGAGCTACAATCTTATTTCTGTGGCAGAACTTGAATTTTTGTGAGAGAAGGAATGTAATGAAGATGATTCAGTCACTTTATCCACAGAAGGCAGTTGCCAACCAATAGGTATACTACATATTCTACTCTCCTAAAGTCATGAAAGTAAAGTCATTCATAATTCCTCTTTCTTCCTGAGGTACAGCTCGCTGAGCAAAGACCATTATCAGTTTCCAAGTAAGGAAGTAATTGCACTTGTGAATGTGATCAAGTATCGTCTTCAAATGAGATGCTTAAACAGTATCATATTTTGTGTTTACAATCTCCTTTATTATACATTCTAGGTCTCTTTCTTCTGTATTTGTCTTCTGAGTTCAGGGATAGGAACATAATTATACTTGGCAAAACAAGTAATTTTCATTGTGGTTAATTCTAAACCTTACGTAGTGTCTGCTTTAGTTAGGGTTTTAAGAACACCTGAAAAATAATTCTGCTCAGATACCATTTTTCACCATTTCTCTTCCTTCTCTCTGTATTACTAGGAACAATAATATAAAAATAGATTTGACATTTCTTATCAATTCATCTGTTCATTTTTTATGTGTTCATGAAGTTCCCATTTATATTTATTGGTTATTTTGAAATGGTTTTGCAGTCATAAATACCATTTTTTCCTACCTCACTCCTCCTATTATTTCTTCATGCCTTTCTGAATCTGGATGTGATCCACTGAAGTCAATGGTAGCACTAGCACTGATGTCAGTAAGACAGAATTTTTTTCGAAGTACTGGGAACAAAAATTTTACTAGCTTTAGGGTGGAAAGTGAAAAGCAGCAAACAACAAACCAAATGAAAACAAACCAAAACAAAACCCAAAAACCTATGTGATGCAGTTCTCCATGATAATGTGTCGTGGTTTAACCCCAGCCAGCAACACAGCACCACGCAGCCGCTCACTCGCTCCCCCCCCCGCCAGTGGGATGGGGGAGAGAATCGGGAAAAAAAAGTAAAGCTCGTGGGTTGAGATAAGAACAGTTTAATAGAACGGA
>JAVKLA010000026.1:22139795-22155490 GCA_034782735.1 Sagittarius serpentarius
GTCCTTGACTGAGTCTAAACACGACTGAGCAACAACTGAAAACATCAGGGTGTTATCGACATTCTTCTCATACCACAGTGAAAACACAGCACTGTACCAGCTACTAGGAAGACAATTAACTCTATCCCAGCCGAAACCAGGACATAATGGCAGAAAAACTGGATTTGGTGGCACAGGAACTCCTTTCCTGTCTGGTGCTGCTAGGCTTAATCAATGTAAAGTAATGTAGTGACGCACTCTTGTGTAACAGAGTAAATATCCCGTATCTGAGATTTACTGTCTCCTGCTCTGCTGTGCTGATGTGGCCAAATGCAATTCCTCCCACTGGTCAATACAGAATGTACTGAGTTTGTAGCAACAAGTTAAAGATACTAGGGTTGGATGAACACTTGTAGAAAAGCCTATGGAAGGATTTGGCTTAATTACATGCATCAAATCTTTAACTTTGTCTATTAGAATTGAAGAGAAGATTTCAGCAGTTTAATTGTATTTGTTACTACATATATAGAACCACAGTACATAAATTAAATCAGTCTCTACTTTGGGAAACCTACATTAAAAAGCTGCAAACAATTCATGTATGTATTTAAACATCAGATTTTTCAAGACTGTTGGGGCTGGGGATGGGAAGGGTATAAACCTGACCATCCCAGGGCTGACTGGGGTGTTTTATACTTCGTCATTTGGGGTGTGTATGAACACGTCTAGAAACCAGAATTTCTGCCAGATTGACCATGATGGAGAGGGGTTGTGGTGGGTTAACCTTGGCTGGCTGCTAGGTGCCTACCAAACTGCTGTCTCACTCCTCTTCCTCAGCAGGACATGGGGAGAAAAGAACATGAAAAAGCTCGTGGGTCAAGATAAGGACCTTGAGATTGCTCACTAATTACCAAGACAGGCAAAACAAATTTGACTTGGGGAAGATTAATTTAACATATTGCCAATAAAGAACAGACTAGGATAGCGGGAAATAAAAACAAACCTAAAAACACCTTCCCCCCCCTCCCCCTGTTCTTCCCAGGCTCAATTTCACTTCCACCTCCTTCCCTCCACGTGGCACAGGAGGATGGGGAATAGGGGTTGCAGTCAGTCCGTAACACTTCATCTCGGCCGTTCCTTCCTCCTCATGCTCTTCCCCTGCTCCAGCGTGGGGTCCCTCCCAGGAGGTACAGTCCTCTATGAACTTCTCTAACGTGGGTCCTTCCCCCGGGCTGCAGTTCAAGAACTGCTCCAGCGTGGGTGCTTTCCACAGGGTGCAGTCCTTCAGGAGCAGACTGCTCCAGTGTGGGTCCCCCATGGGCCAGAGTTTCTGCCAGAAAACCTGTTCTTCATGGGCTCCTCTCCACAGGGTGCGGACTCCTTCAGGACATACCCACCTGCTCCGGCGTGGGGTCCTCCATGGGCTGCAGTGGAGTTCTGCTCCAGCGTGGACCTCCATGACCTGCAGGGGCACAGCCTGCCTCACCAGGGTCTTCCCCACGGGCTGGCTGCAGGGGAATCTCTGCTCCGGCGCCTGGGGCATCTCTTCCCCCTCCTTCTTCACTGACCTGGGGGTCTGCAGGGCTGTTTCTCTCAGTTTTTCAAAGATGCTGCACAGCATTTTTTATCCTTTCTCCAATATGTTATCACAGAGGTGCAACCAGGGTCACTGATGGGCTCAGCTTTGGGCAGTGGTGGGTCCATCTTGGAGCTAGTGGGAACTGGCTTGGTCCAACGCTGGGGCAGCTCCTGGTCTCTTCTCTCAGAAGCCACTCCTGAAGCCCCCCTCATTACCAAAACCTTGCTGCATAAACCCAATACAAGGGCATGCAGTGAAATTTAATATTTGTAAGCTGCTCTCCCAGTCTGAAAAATGCCGATATCCAGGCTGTTTTATTTTTATGTTTAATGTGTGCTGACTAATAAGTTTCTGATAGAATGTATCTGGAGAGGGTCTCTGGCTCCAAAGCTACAGTGGTAGCTGTCATGGTATGATATGGGCTAGAGTTAGACAAGATAAGACTTATTCTAAAATGTGGAAGATGTATTGAAAGCTTTTCTCTTATATACACCGCAAAAATCCTGTAAGATTCTGCAGCTCCAAGTTTTTCTCAGCTAAAAGCAGTTGACCTGATGAAACTTAGCTTCTCTAGGAAACTGTATCAAATACTGTGTGATCTCTGATTGAAGCTTTTCTCCCAGGTCATTCAGAAAAGTTTTCTCCAAAGGAGATTTTCCAGTATCTAAGAATAAATGAACTTACAAAGCAGTTTTTCTCTTAATGAGGTCCTATCTTCTATGCAAATTCCTATTTCATAAAATTTGTGGGAACTTAGGAACACTGAAATCTTTATGTATATGTCAAATTTATTTCGGAATGACCAATGGGTTAAAGCTATTTCTTTTTCTAGGAAATGCCTGAAACATATCCCCCCCCCTCAAACACACAGTCACAGAGTGATTACAGGAGCTTTTTTTCCAGGTAGAAATCCAGGCTAAAAACATAATGATAAGAGAAAAAGTGAAAGTAGCAATTATATGTAATGAATAGAAAAGGAAAGAACTTGACAGCAATAAGTACAAATCAACAGTTGGGAAATGGAGGTAATTGAAATTATAATCAAGATTCAAGAATTCCTTCAGAATTTGAATGAAATCCTGAATTTTTGATTTATATTCTGAAGCAAATTAAATGGACTTGATGATATAAAATACCAAGGCCACCACTAGTACACCTTATGCAGACCAGGGGTCTGGAGATTTAAAACTGTAGTGACTCCACAGTGTATTTGTACTATTTTCTGGTCTTATTATTATCCTTGTCATGAGAACAAATTCATATTGTTAATTTCCTCTTTGGAAATTTTCCTCTTTAGGATTAGGTGCCACAATTTAAAACCCTTGTATATTTTGCAGAAGGTAATGGGCAAGAGTGCAAAGCTGACCTTTTCAGGGCTCTCTAAGTTGATTTGTATGTCCTCCTAGCTCTTCAGCCTCTCTGACTTGAGAGAGAGGTGTAAATGAAGCAGAAAAAAAAAAAAAGATCGGCACACAGAATAACATAAAGGTTAAACCAGTGCAGTATGGAGTTGTGTTATATAGCCTCTGCTAGGCATTTGAATGCCAAATTTGGTTTGTGAATAAAGATTGTCATGCAATTTCCTGATCCCGTTACAAAATTCCATGCTCTGACAGGAGAGAATGCTTTGGACTAGATATGTCCTGGGGTTTAATGCAAGATAGAAAGCCTTGCAGCTTAGTTTCATGGTTCAAATCCAACTGAGGATTGAGGAGTGAAGTTTGATTAAAATCCAATGATTCTTCAGAGGTGAAATGAGTTTGGCATATGCAAAGCAGGTTTTAGAGGATGAGTATTCAAACTGCAAGACATTTACATAATTTTCACTGATGCGCACCTTTACTTGTGGTTTTAACAAACAAGCTTCATTATCAACACACATTCTGTTCCCTAGTGGAACTGGGAATGAGTTTTGAACCAAGGCAAAAGCAAGATACAGCTCAAAATAATTGTGTAGGGTAAACATCTCTGGTATTATTGAAATATTTCAAGTATGAAAATTGGCTGAGATGCTCATGAAAGCTGGCTGAAATCTCAAGGTGATTTGGATCTTCCATATCTGACCTTTCTCATTTTTGCCTAGAATGACGGATGGAAAGTTTTGTAAATTTTCCCTCTGATGCCTTCAGGTGTGTAAATTGGCAGCTTGTCTCATGTGGTCTACCTGTATAGTCATTTAAAATTTAATCTCACTTTTCTTTAGAGGCTGAGCCTGATTGCATATCCAAATTTCTAAATTTCAAGTAAGACCCTGATATTATCACCCGTAGAAGCTGTTACCTGGTATACGCACACATTCCAGTGCTGTACTCGGCGAGACTGAGCCATTGGACTTGAGGATTAGGTCTCAGATTAAACAAGTGAAGAATGTTATGTGACCAGTTCTTATGGTTCTTATCCTGAGTTTTGTGATATTTCAGTCTTCTTTTTGTTAGAATCATGAGTGTTAGACTCCAGATATTGATCAGCTCAAGATTAGTTTTCAAATCAGCTTTAGCCCTTACCATTGCAGAAAAGGGATGGAAAGGGGAGACAACTAAAACCTGAACGTATACCAAAAAATTCCTCTTTGTTATCGCAGACATATTTAAATTTAAAATCGTCTCCAAGGAGCTAAGGATACAACATTTGTTGTCATTTTACATGCTTAGGAACTATCAAAACTTGCAAAAAGATGTAGATACACAGTTTACTGGCAAAGCTGATGTAATGATCGTAATGGACCAGAATTATGTGCAATACTACAAGTCAGCATCAGGGTGCCATGAGGGCCAGTGGCTTCCTGGGGGCTGTGATGGGGGACAGAGCAGGGCCTCACAGCCAGGGCCTGTCCCACCACACTCCAGTCAGGAGGAGAGTAGCCAGGGGGCAAGCTGTGCCCCCCAGCCATGGGCATCAGGGGCATCCGTGGGGATGGGGACAGGCCAAGGACAGGGCAGGACATCAACCTTCAGGTAGTTTATCTTCTGCCTTCAAGTAGTGTCTTCCCTGTTTATACCAAAGTTGATCTCTTTTCTACCTGCAGTCTTAAGTGTCATCCCACATCTAGACTTTTCAACAGTGTTCACCAATTTTCTTTACATGATGATTCAGTCCTCCCTAATATTGGCAGTGCCTTCCAATTTTGCCAGACAAAATTTCTGATGAACACCTACTTACTTCTTACCTCTAGGTCACTGGAAAATTAAGTGGAACCAGTCTCAGACTGATGACTGAAGAATACAAGTAGCAGTCTTTCTCCAGTCCAGTTCATTCCTTTTAATAAAAGCGATTACAGTCTCTTTTTAGCCAGCTCTTTATTGGCTTACTATTCTTATATTAATGTTCATCATCTCCTCCCTGAGCAGTAATTTCCTGTGGGAAATCATATCTAGTGTTTGGGGGTTTGGTTTTTTTTTTCCTTTTTATTTTTTCCTTTTTTTAAATATACACATACTAAATCCACTGCATCACCTTATCTAAGATAACAGTGCTTAAAAAAATACAGGTATTAGATTAGGCTGACACCTTTGATAAAACCATGTAGGTAATTTACTCACTTTCCTTTGTCTCTGTGTCCTTAATTATGCTTTCTTTCAAGAACTGTTATAATACTTTACAAAGCATTTAAGTCAAATTAGAGTCCTATAATTGCAGGGATCACCTTTATTTTCCCTTTTTGTGTAGCCCATTATGTTTGCCGTTCTTCAGGCAGAGCATTACTCCTTGAATTTACAGATTCATTAAAAATCCCTCCTCCTGAATTTCCATTAGTTATGCATAACTGTTACGACTCCATCCTCTAGTGCCTCAGATTAGTTTATGGTTCAGTATGGTTCAGGGTTTGTCTTTTAAGAACATATTCTTTGAGTTGTAAGTCCAGCGTAGCAGTTAGAGCAGAGGAAAGCTAAGGAGGGAGCCACCTCACTAAGCAGGGCAACATCTTTGCCAACAGTCTCGCCATGCCGGTGAGGGTGGGTTAAACTAGGAACAACAAGGAAGGGGGATGATGATCAGTCAAGTGAAGAAGTGATGTATTGGGTTGGAAAGTAAAGGGTGAACAGTGACGTGGATAAGGGAAACTTTGTAATCAGCAAAATGGGGCTGAAGGGGGCCCATTTCAAGCACGTGCACTTTAAAAAGTGCAGAAAGGACAGCATGATGGAGAAGCTTCAAATATCTGTAAAATCAGCATGATTGGGTGCTTCTCCAAAGCACCTACAGCTGTGTAAAGGAGGACCTGGGAGCCCAAGTAGACACCAAGCTGTCCATGTCATGCTCATTGTAAAGAAAGTCAGTAGCCTCCTGGGCTGAATTAGGCAGAGTATTGCCAGCAGTTCAAGGGAGGTGATCCTTCCCCTCTGCTCAGACACCTAATGGAGTGAGTAACACAGACAGAGCCAGACTTTTCTCAGTGGTGTCCAGTGACAGGACAAGAATCAATGGGCACAAACTAAAACACAGGAAAATTCTGTTAAACATAAGGAAAATACTTTTTTAATGTGAGGGTGGTAAAACACTGGAACAAATTTCCTGAAGGAATCATGGAGGTTCCATCCTGGAGATACTCAAAACCTGACTGCACATAGCTCTGAGCAAACTCCTCTAGCTGACCCTGCTTTGTGCACGGGGCTGGACTAGATGATCTTCAGAGGTCTCTTCAACCTCAACTATTCTAAAGAAATTTTCCATGATCTTTTATTAAACTGACTGGTATGTTTGGGAAAAATCCGACAATCTTTCAGGCACAAAAGCCCTCTTAAACAATCAAGGCTATAGCGAAATGTCACATAAACCACAGGACTATTTTATAAGTCAGTCACCGTACAAATAGACATAAATTTGCAAATGTCAACTACAATTGTCAATTTGCAAAGCAAGTACAATTAAAACAAAATTATAATTCACTCAGCACTGTAAATAGCTGATGATATTATAAATGGTATTTGAAAAGCCATTCACAATTGTAAACAAGAAATATTAAGATCTAAACCAGCTGATGTTTTTCTTTCAGCCTTTTTCCTCTTTTTTTATTTTACTTGGTTTCTGTTCATGCTAAAACACAAGGCTCCAGTGGCAAAGTGACATTTCTATAATTTGAGACACAGAGAAACATGGCTGCTTCCGATCTTTTCCGAGGTGAATCTAAGCTTGTGTGACATGGCTGTTATGTGTGGCGTGTGTCGCACGAGTGGTGCAAAGCTGTTAGAAGAATCTCAGTCCTGCTTGAAATGCTTCAGGCCCATTTCAGTAAACAGTCAGGGCTCTGGCTGTTTGAATGAACTTTGAATTAACAGCTGATTGGTCTTCAGTTGCTGAAGCAGAAATCTCCAGACCGTAGTCAAGACAATGAAGGTATTTGTACTGGCTTTAAAAATATCCACTCCCTGAACCTCTGTAAGGCTATATCAAGCACTGTCTTTTCCCGGTAAGATCAGCTAAATCAGATAAGTATTTATTTGTCTTCACCTCCACAACCTCTGTCTCCAGTCCCTCTTCAAGGTGAATATCCAGCTTTGAGCAGTTGTGGCTGGATCCAAAAAAAGGAGATATCTGAGCAAGTCTTACCTAACTTTCATTTCAGGAGCATGAGTCCCAAAACTCCTAAGAATGGCAGCTGACTTGCCCTTAAACCCAGAGTCCTGTGAAGCTCACAGACCCTTCTGTTTCCTATATTCTGCTTCATGCTGCCCAGCATCTCATACTTCATGCCTAAGTCACATTAGGATCAAAAAAGAGCCTGTGTTTAGCTGAGGGATTGTGGTGTGGTGTGCATGCTCAGAGCGTGCTGAGCAGAGAGCGCGTAGGAGACCTTGCAAGAGGAGCTCTGCCTTTGCACGACGGCCCTGTCTTAGGGGTACTTACGCTCATGTGCAGACTTGCAGATTTTAGGCTCTTCTGAACTTGTTGGCACTCAAAGTCCTGCCTTGCAACAAATCATCCTGCCCACTGAGCTATACAGAATTCCAAGGGAAACCCTTAATCTTTCCTCCTCAAAGCTGTTTCTTTGGGATAAAGGAATGAAAGAATCACTGACTATAATGTGAATGTGCACAGGTGTGATTTCCTTACTTCTTCCCCTTGGAAGGGAAGGTAAACCTTGCAAATGATATTTTGAAGTAGCCAGCCTTCTCCAAGCTAGTATTTTAATTTACAATTAGAAGCAAAGGGACAGTAATTATAACTCTGTTGGAATGATTTTACATATAATTCCTATGAACTGAACGCTTCATAAGAAATGGTAAAGCTGTGAACTCTGATATCCTTGTGAAATCCTACTAGGAGTAATTAAATATTGCCTGCTTTTCCTGCCTGGTCTATCAATAACGGCTATTGAATAAACGATATGGGGATTGTATAAAACTTTAGGGATCCTTTACAGGTAAAATCTCTTTATATAAGATCGTATTAATGTCACAAGCTTGTGTTCTGCTCCTTGATGTACATGTGCAATTTCTATTAGTGAGGGGAATCATGTACTTACATTTAGGAGAGAAAAGATCCTTGTTACATTCATCATAACATAAATAACCTGACATGTTCAGCTCTCTTTCTGGAGAGCTCTGGCTTGCAGCACTTTCAGGAGATAAAAACATAGAGTCATACCAGGGAATATCAGTGAAAGTACATCTTATCACTCTGAAACACAAGTAACTCATGTATAGTTGAAGAAATAATGAATTCCTACAAGTATCTTATTAATAGCGCTTTCTGAAAATCCTTTTTCTTACAAGAACCTTGTCCATAGTTTTAAAGCACTACAGATTTAAAAAAAGCCAGGGTGGCACCAGAAAAGAAAGGTGCAGAGTCTTTAGGTGTTGTAAAGATGAAAAAGAATTCATTAAAATTAAAGGAACGTAAAGTACTTTCTAGGTAAGTGCTTAACACTTTTGCAAGAAACATCTTTGTAACTACGAAGACAATTTTCCAGATGGGAAAACAACACAAAGATTTTAAATAACTTCCTCAGGATCATATAGTTCTTGACTCCCAGTCTTGTGCTAATTCACACTGACTGTGTTTAGGGAATATCCCATCCAGGCATCTGTATCTTGCTCAAAGAGCCATAACGACAAAACTCTAGCATCTGTGTGGCTGTACAAAAATCTTCCGGACTTTAAAGAAATTTCAGTCTCTCTAGGCACATGTGTGAAGCGAAAGAACCTGGTGATCCAACAATTTCTGTCAGCAACAGGAAAGCCAATTAAAACAGGTTAACTGCAGTGTGTAACTGCCTGTAGACTTTAATGCAGCTACGAGTATGTAAATTCAGAATATGGCCAACAGAAAAATCTACAGAAGTGATCTTATGGGCTGGTTTGGTTTTTTTTTTCTGGTGGCTATGGGAAGTTCCTTAAACTTTTGCTCAGAAGCAGTCTTCTTCATATATGCATCACTGAACAAATACAGTTTTAGAACAACCTGGGAATACAGAGCTAGACTAGTTTGATATTTACTGGATCAGCAGAAGAGTTTTGTGCCCGCATGTATGACATGCCTGCCAGAGCAGGGTTTCTGGATTCCACCTGCTGTTGCCTTGCATATTGAGATCTCATTTTGACAAACTAGAGCAGCCTCAGCAGAGAAGAATGACAGAGAAAAACACCACAGAGGTGGTGGTTAGGATCCTCTTCTGGAAGATGGAAATGCCTGTTCCACCTCATGTGATGAGAGAGGATCTGACTTTGTGCTTCCAGCCTCTGGATGAATAGAGTCCTAACTAGGAGGATGTGGAGTGTAACGAAGTCTTCTGTGCATGTTTCCTACCTTATATTGCAAATATGATTCCCAAGAATATTTATTGCTGGAACATACTAAATAAACTGCTTAAAATACTATCAGAGAGGAGAATTTAAAAAAAAAAAAATGGAGGTAGTTTTCCAAGAGCTCTTTGTCTTCAAGTTAGACTGAAACAAAATCAGTAATGAGATAGGTGGTGGTATCCTTCCTTTTCCTCTTAAATCCTATAGCCCAGTATTAGGGTACTTATCCAGTTTGCATGTTTTAATAATTTTCTTTCTTTCTCCCAGGAGAGTGCTCTTTCCTGTGAGATTCATAGGAAAAGGCGTAACAACCATCAGCTCGGCTTTTTTCTTATGAAGGGTGTCTGTATCCTACTGCAAACCAAACCTCCTACAAAGTAAACATATTTTCTTCTGGGAAATGGAAAAAAATAATTGTTTCAGCTTTTATTATTCTTCCTTTCCTTCAACTTTTATTTAAATTAAGGTACTTGAGGATTTCAGGTCAAATTTTTGGCTAGCTTAGCTTGACTCAAACCTGCAAAACGAGTATCAAACAACGTCCTTCTCTCCCGCAGCAACAGCAAAAACCCTTACTGCATCCCAACGCTGTTAGAGAGAACTTAGAGGGGTTCTTTAGTGGAGGCTGCTGGTCTGAGACAGATTGTGGGCACGTCCCCAGTGCTATCCAGCGCCACCACAGGCCCAGAGGCTATGTTCTCCCCCAGTTTTGCTCACAAGGCAGCACTACTGCTCTGTGGTGGTTCTGTCCAAAAAGAGCCACCTCTTTTCACTAGGAATCCCTTTCCAAGGGTTGGAGGAGGTTATATCAGTTGTGTTTCATGTCTGATTTGCAATGACTGAAGCTTTAATGCAGGATATAGACCAGCAAGTATGCAAGCGTCTCTCAGTGTCAAACCTTTTCTCCTACCAGGACTGGCAGGAGCTTTGTGGTTCCCACAGGTGACATAAATAAAATTGTATTCTGGGGTAACTCCAAAATATAATACTCCAAGGAGAGTAGGAGCCAGCTGAAATCCCTGTCAAGTATTTTGATGTCTTGTTCTGACTCCTTTAACTTAAATCCTGTTTAACTAGTAGCATCTGCTGCTGACATTTCCACAAGGATGGTACAGATGGAGCAGTGACTCAGATCGCTGGCTCTACAGAGCTATGAATAGCTAAAACTGTTGCTGATGAAGATTATCAACAGGGCTGTAGGGGAGGTCCATGTGTGTGACTGAGGCCTGCAATATGTGGAATTTAGACCTTCCACTGGTATTGTTTTCATAAAAGAAATTGTATCTATCTGCCTATATATACAGCTCCAAACATGAACAACTTCTTAGTCTTCAGATGCTTTTGTAATTGCAGCCTTCTCTGCTTTGGTTAACAATTAGTTAATTCCAGAAGCAAAAATTACTTGAAACAAAAAAATATTTTTTTTAATGTCAGCCTTTTAATCTAGGTCATAAATTATTTCACTTCTTGGTGTTCTTGCAGTCTGAAAAAGGGCGGGGAGGAGCAAAACAAGGTAAATCTGTTAGCTGAACTTCCTTGTCATTTGGGTCACGTCACTGTTTATTGTCCTTCATTTTCCCTGGGGAAACACAGAGTAAACAAGAAGATAGTTGCACTGGGCTTTTGTGATAAGGATTTCAGTTGGGAAATAAAATCTGTTTTGTGATTCCTTGGTGAAAGGGTGGTTTGAGACTGCCTTTTTGTTTGTTAATCTGCAATGAGAGGTGTGTTTTTCCTGTTTCCCTTAACATTTTATGTACATATATTTCTTGGAAAAGGTACTAAGTTAGTAGATTTAATCAATTACAGTTTCAGCTCATTTGAAGAACTGACACTGGACCCAATTCTTTATAGACCTCAATGATCTATACAGCAGAAAATAAGATTACTTCCAAATGGACTCTGTTGTTGCCTGGGACAGAACATAGTTTATCAACTGTTATTTACATATGCAGCAGTAATGCCTTACGCCATTCAGACACCAAGTAGATAAACATTTCACAAACTTCAGACAGAAAATACTCCTTTCTACGCAGAGCTTACACTTGTACGCTATAGAATATATCTCAGCTCAGAAACAAACATTGTTCAGGAGTGGTTCAAATTCATGCCTGCCCTTCAGTTTTGACAGTGCTGATGAAGGTGCAATTAATTGTTAGTTATGCTGGATTTTGTTTCCAAACAAGACAGACATCTCATTTTTTTATACTTGCATAACACACACTACATTAAATAACCACGACTGGAGCAAGCAGAAATTAATTAGTTAACAAGAGTTAGAGGCTTCTGTAACGGTGGCAGAAGTTACCGGATGGGGCACATCTTTCACATTTGGAAGGAAGAAAGGTGGCTAGTTTTGCTCGGGCTATGGCTCCCCGCTATGGGATTTCATGGACAGCAGCCTTTATTTGTTCCTCTACACATGGAATTAGGTTTTAGGATGAAGTAGTTTCCTAGGAAACAATGGTGGGAATGTGAGATTTCTGGAAGCATTGAAAATTTGCAAGCACTTTATGACTGGGTTTGTTCCAGCTCCAGTGTCAGTATATAACTTAAACTACCCTTAGCATATTCCTAGGTACCATTTTGCTGCTTCTCCCATGAGAAGAAAAACATCAGTCTCAGAATCCTGAGTTAGCTTTAAATTTAGTTATAGGAAAGATGAAAAAAAGAAATAGAGATGACAGCATCTAATCTGTGACCAAGATTTGGGATTCAGCCCTCAGAAAACCATGCAACTCTTCCAGCAACATCGCTCTACAAACATGACATTGTAAGTACTGGCAAGCGTACCAGCAGCAGAATGTGGCAATGAGTCTGTTGATCAGTACTGTTGCAATTCCTCACACCTTGATCACAAGCATTTGTAATTTGATAACATGGAAAATGAGAAACAACCAACATTCTTAGGGTTCTGCTCAAAAAATATGTTTGCCTTGCCAAATGTCTTTTAAAGGAACTCAATGCAAGCTTCAGAAAGAGTAGATGCCAGAATGCGTTTGATCAACATAATTTTCGGCGTGGACAAGTAAGTTAATCTGGAAACTGGTTAATTTTACAAGCCCAGAGAAAACAATTTGTCAGCCATCTTTATTCAATTTCTTCTTACTCGTTTTTTGCCACCAGGTGTCAGTACAAGTGCACGGACACCCCGGAGATCCCCGAGAGGTGTCCGGAAGAGCTGTCTGAGCAACAATGATACCGTTGCGTGGCAGTTCTTATGCTCCTAACAATGTTTTAGTTTTTTTCCTTCCACTGTGGAAAAAAAAGATGATATTGCTTACCCGTCTCAACAGCCCTTTGAGCTGCGTAGTCTACACCAGCTTTGGGTTCTATAGGTATTCTAAAACCAGCTAAGTGCCCTGGCATCTCCACTCCTCCTCTTCTCTGCCCTACCGTCAGTCACAGGGCTAGAGTATCGCCCTTCAACCTCTAACCCGAAGATGTGAAGACTGTGAGGAAGAAGGCAGGAAGGAGGGATAATTGTCAAATAGATATGTGGAAAATAGAGCTCAAAGACTTCAGATCGCTGATAACTATCCTGCTTTTTAAGTCACAGTCCATATGCTCTTCCTAACTGTTGATAAAACCTAGCAGTGATCTCCCCAAATCTCCTTTATGAGAAGTGGGTCTTTGGTCCTTGATGCAAACAGCACCGTCAGCACTGCCTTGCTAAAGGCAGTATCATGAGTTGGACTTTGGTCTTTGTTCATATGTGAACAGAATTTCTTATGGCTTCCCTTCAAACATTAGGGCTGAAGACATTTTTGATCAGACCTCTCAACATTATTGCAACTCAAGTGCTCTGACTAAAAGGAAGTGTCTTGGTTTTTAGCAGATTTCTTGCACTGCATGTTTTCCTATTCCAGTCTTTGCACAGAGGTCACTGTAGCCTTGACTTCATTGTGATAGGGATGAACTTCAGTTCAAGATACTTAGTCCTGTGTAATGTTTAGAACTGGAGGAGAGACTTGAATGACTATCGAGACCAAGATAACATTTCCATGACTATGACAGAACCTTCTTCCTTTTGGTGAAAAGCAAGCTCTCCTCAAGGAGGGGAGCCATTCTTGCAGCCCAGGAGATACAGAGTGCTATGATCTGAATATAAAGTTGTGTTTCAATACTGCACCAATAAATCTTGAGTGGGAGAGGAATGGGAGAAGGGGAGGAGGGAACATATTCACTATTTGCTCCAAAGAGCTCTGCAAATGACACAAATGTCATAAAAAGTGATCAGGCTACTCAACTACTCATAGCTTTTAAAATTTGCCAAAATTATAGGGTCTGGAGGGAAAACCTATGGCAAATTTCTGCCATGTCCAAGAAGGTGTTCATTGAAAAATCTGGATTCAGACAGCTTTGAAAATAAAAGAGTGGGTAATTCCTACTCGAGTCTGAAGTAAGCAGTTCAGTGTTGGGATATGTTCAGCCTTGAAAGTGACACGGGAAACTGGATCCTCTAGTTACAATTTGAAAACCATGGTGACCGACATCATCCATGGCACTCGGAGCTGTTGAAAGGTGGATAATAGCTTGCTGCCTTATGAGTTTCAAAGAATAACAGAAACATGACATAAAATCTTATTTTTTATTGTCTTGTTTACTGACACTATGCTAGAGTTACCTGGAGATCCTGGCCTGAACAGTGAAGTAGGAAAGTCAAACAGGCTTTCTCCATGGACTGAGCAGCACCGTGTTGATATAGTGGGGTAAGGATCGGTTTTGTTGAGTTTTCTTCTTCTCACAGTCAAAGCTCTTGAATTATCCGAAGAGGCACTCCACCTCTTCACGGATAAATTCTTCACTAAGGAAAGCTTAATGTAATTTATACGCTATATGCACCAGAAAAATCAGACTCTATAGAGGAACTCCAGGGAAGTCCTACATTCATTCAAGGCAGTGACAGAAAATCACTAAAGAGTACTGAAAGGCATCACATCTTTTGATGACTGTATCTTGATGGAGGAATATCTGGGAAAATGAGGAAGATGAGAAGGTAAGGTCTCCATGACCAGTGTCAACCATTTATTGCATTGGTATTCTTGGTGGTGGCCAGGCTAGGAAAGATCAGTCCCAACAACACCCAAACCATCAGAGGTAGGAGTGGTGCTGGTGTACAAATCTAGGATAATGGAGAAAACTGATTGAGTCTAAATATGGAGTAAAGGAGGTCAGAAAAAGATCTTCAAGGGGATGAGAATCGTGAGGTTAAACTGTTCATTCCACAGGAACAGACTGTGTTGTTGGGTCCCATTTACACCTTAAAGAGTGTTTGTCCTTTCCAACCAAGTTACAGTATAGCTTCAGTATCAGGTGAAGTTGTGCTGCTAAGGTAAAAAATTCTCCAAATCAGAGTTTCTGCATAACACTGGTGGCTACCTTAGACATGTGGTCCATCTCGTTGAGACAGAATAGAAATCTGTGAACTTTCTACTTATCAAAATCATTATCACCGATTTTTTTTTTTTTTTGTCATGGAAAAGCAGATACATAGAAGTAATGAATTTCAGTTCTTCCCTTTCCCATCCACAGATCCAACAAGAAATTATTGAAATTAGAGTAGCTCTAGAACTCAGTAATTTAATGAAATCTAGGAACTCTCCACTGTTTCAAGATGTTATTTCCCTCATTATTTCGTGATAGTAATGCCAGAGTGATAGTGTTATCACCAAGAAGCTTCC
Organism: Sagittarius serpentarius; assembly: GCA_034782735.1. NCBI lineage: Eukaryota > Metazoa > Chordata > Aves > Accipitriformes > Sagittariidae > Sagittarius > Sagittarius serpentarius. Next base: position 22,154,780 of record JAVKLA010000026.1, read on the forward strand.
AGCTCATACTTACCAGTAACATGTCTAATACTAGATCTAAAAAATAACTGGGAACAGAGCAACACGACTTGTGTTATCAGCTCAGGCTGGTCTCCAGTGACTCTCCTTCTCCTAGCAGGTATTGTGATTCTTATGGTGCTTCACCTGCTTGTCTCCCTGGTATGCTGTATTTATCATTGTTTATATTCTCTACAGTTTTTTTTTTTTTTGCTTCTTTTATAACTTCTTTTTGACTCTTTCACTTTGTTTCATCCACCAGTTTAACAGGTGCAGCCCTGGAGCTGCAAAGTTTTACATGACCTGCGGGATATCTTTTATTTTTTGCATAGTGAGTGCTATGCAGAGACAATGACAGCATTTTAAGGCTTAAAGATCCAGATTTCTGGAAATGATTGGCTTTTTTGTTGGGATTCTTTTAAACCAACGAGAACTGCCACTCTCGAGTGTTGTATGTCTCCTTTCTCAACTCAACATGACTCAAACTCTCCATCTAAAAACTGTAGTATTTTTACCATTTAAAGTCCTAAAGTATTCATGTCATGTTTCCTTTCCATTTATACAATCCCTGCATCAAATTCTATATAAATCTGCCAGAAATTTTTTCCCCTCTCTCTTCCTTCCTTCTTTCTTTCTATCTTTCTTTCTTTCTTTCTTTCTTTCTTTCTTTCTTTCTTCCTTTCTTTCTTTCTTTCTTTCTTTCTTTCTTTCTTT
>JAVKLA010000026.1:22169429-22180829 GCA_034782735.1 Sagittarius serpentarius
GCGGGCTTCCCACGGGGTCACAGCCTCCTTCGGGCACCCCCCTGCTCCGGCGTGGGGTCCTCCCCGGGCTGCAGGGGCAGATCTGCTCCAGCCTGGATGGGCCTCCCTGGGCTGCAGGGGCACAGCCTGCCTCACCGGGGTCTTCCCCACGGGCTGCAAGGGAATCTCTGCTCCGGCGCCTGGAGCACCTCCTGCCCCTCCTAATGCACTGACCTCGGTGTCTGTGGAGTTGTTGCTCTCACATGTTCTCACTCCTCTCTGGCTATAGTGGCTGTTACACAGGAGTTTTTTCCCTGTCTTAAACACATTATCCCAGAGGCACCACCACTGTTGCTGATGGGCTCGGCCTTGGCCAGCGGCAGGTCTGTCTTGGCTGGCATTGGCTCTGTTGGACATGGGGGAAGCTTCTATCAGCTTCTCACAGAAGCCACCCCTCTGGCCCCCCCACTACCAAAACCTTGCCAATACATGTGGTTTCAGTGCAAATCCAAAACATAGTTACATACAAGCTATCACAAAGAAAATTAACTGTATCCCAGCCAAAAGCAGTACACCAAGTGGTCAACAACAACAAATAGTAAAGGTTTGTTGGAATAGAGTTGATCATAGAGAAATGGTTGAACCTACTGTGTTTATTCTGAGAAATATATGAAGCTGTTAGACCCTAACATTAATCAATAGTACACAACTAGTACTTATAGGTCTTCCTTTGACCCTCTTTTGGAGGAGGATAGCCATCTCTGCTGCCTGACTATAACTGCCTATGTGCTTTTGTGCCTTGAAGGAGAAGCCTGTCTTTTTTAAGGTCATTAGCCAGTAATATTGTGCAGTCACTCAGTTAACAAATAATTTAAAATCTAGTTTAAACAAAAGAGGTACCATATACATGTGTTGTACCAACAATGAATAATTACTTTCTGCAAATATTATATTTACTTTAAAGGACTAATGACAGAAATTGATTTGAAAGTACATTTCAGAAAACGAAGCCCATTAGAAAGAAAATGAAGTAACCTAAGTAGTCCCAGGGTTATATTCTCAATGCTTTTAAGATAGACAAAAAGAAATCCGGAGTCCTGCTTTCAAAAACTGCTGATGTGGGATATATCCAGTGATACTTTAGACCTCTGCAATGTAGTCACCTTTGGCTTCATGTACAGTCAAGGGAAAGAAAGAGGCATTTCCTTAGTGTAGTTCATTTGACCACTTTTAGGCACCCTAAAAGTCTCTACATCTCTTCCCTGACTATATGGGTCATCTCTATCAGACACACCTTTCCACTTGTAGATCTCCACACTGAGTAGGAAGAATCTTTATTACTTAGGCACCGAACTATCAATAAGTATGTCTACAGCTCCCTACAAGAACAGCTTTCCACACGCTTCAAGCTTACCAAGGACAAGGCTGATGTTTCTAGTAACTGCACCAGCCCAACATAGTGCCCGTGCTGATATAGCTGGCCCTTGAGTAGAAATTCTCAGCTGAAATGCCACGTGATGCAGATACAGAGCTGTGGCTCTGTGCTTTGTGTGCCTATGACTTGCTGTCATGACCTGTGCCGGACAGACCAGGGAGGGGTTGTGGAGAGTTTGGAACTCCCTCAGGCTAAATTAAGGTGAAGCGACACCAAACGATCAATTGAAGATTTTATTTATGGCAGAAGCAACCTGAACTTAAAAGGTGTAACAGTAGCTGGCATGGTTTCTCCCAACAAGAACTCGCATGAAACTTGCTTGTTTGGGGATCAATTCAGGGAAGAAAACAAGGAGAGCCTTCCTGCTGAGTCACGAGGTTCAGAGCGGACCCCCTTGCCTTCCAGGCTCCCCTCAGAGAAGACCCCAGGGGCGGCTGGATCCACTCCTAGTCTCAGACTTGGTCAACGGTAGTCATTATGCAGAACTTGCTCCACCACAATGTTTGAGACATTAACTCTTTCAGCCTCTCACACTTGCACCCAGGCAAGTGGAAGAGTTGGCAGAGAAAACCCAACTCTACACTCAGTTTTGTAGACACCAGTTGTCAAATGGGGTCTTGGCCTCCTGAGTCAAATGGGAAATTTGGGGAAAACTAACTGCTAATTGTAGTCCTGCTATCTGTGTGCAAATCAGAAGGGGTCTTGAGCCCTCTGACAGCTATCAGGGGGCCTTCAACTAACATTTCCTTAGAAGTCCTTCACACGGATGTTCACTTACAACACTGTGACAGCAACTCATGTCTGCAGGATAGTCTGACAAAGGCTTAGGACCCTCCTGTAGTTGAGGTTAACCAAGACTAATCTGGGTCAAGGTTAATCCAGCCACTGAGCCTACTGTGTGATATAGCGATATCTATAAGCAGATGATTTCTCCAGTGTCACAGCAATGTAGACACCTGCTTCCTTACACAACAGTGTAAGTTCCTCTCATTCTTTTACCAAAGTGTGTTTTGAATTGCCAGAAGACTCTCTGATTTATAACTACCTTCCTGCTGCTGCGTGGGTCTTAATAACTGACTGAATATACTCCTAATGTATCCAGCAGTTCTCATTGGAAATGATAGTGAGTAAGGAAGGAAAGAGACAGGAGAACAGGAATGGTCCATCCTACACCCAGGATAGTTGAAAAGTTTTACTGGTTATGGTCAATATCTGATACTGCAGTTGCCTGATCAGAAAGTAATTCCCGAAACACACAAAGTAAGTTTAGAGAGGAGACATTGCTTTATTCTGCACAGGGTGCAAGGTGGAAGATTTCCACAAATGGAGCACACCTACTGAGGTTTTTCAGTCCACGCTAATACACTACAGTTAAAGCACCACACCTATCTAATACATATGTTCTGCCTAACTATTGCATATTCATTATGTTGAGCAAGCATGACTTGTTCTCTTAAGCAATCATCCCAGAGTCTTCTATGCCTACACAGAGGGCCTTTGGTGGTCATTTGGGGAAGGATACCTCTACTCCTTTTGTCCTTTTATGGTCACTCAACATCTTAGGACACCAAGGTCTTTGTTTCTCTTGTCAACCCCTTGTTTCTTAATACCGAAGGAGGATATATGTCCTTGATTAGCAAGTCTGCAACTCTGAAATGTCTGTTATCTGGCACCTTGACTATTATTGAAACACTCCTTAAGCATCCTCTATTGTAAGCAGAGTCTCAACTAGATAAACTTTACCTTGAGTACGCATAATCTAAACAGTCCTTGAATAGGAAGCATACCACACTTCTCATGTTTTAGGTTTTTTTTAACTTTAAGCTATCACCTCCTTCTTAGCTGTTAATCAGTCTTTTGAAGGCTTGAGGCAACACTACTGTGTACCTGCATATGCGTGCAGTCATGCACTAACTGGTGACTGCCTGCTTTTCGCACATGTTGAACCAAAGAGATCCAACCAAGTTCCATCAGCCTACAAAAGCGGGTTATACTAGCTGTCCCACAGCGTGAGCTCGGTGGCATGCTAATGACGCTGCATAGCTGCTGACTTGTCTTGGGCTGGAGTTGGCATATGACCGTCTGGATGAGGCATGTGACTGTACGGATCTACCATGGAAGACTTTTCATGATGACTACCCGGACAATCCCAGAGAAAAACTGCCTCAAAGAAGTAGTTAGGCCTTGCTTTTAATTGTTAAAAACTGACCACACCAACACAACTGACCTAAATCCTGAAGACTGAAGGTTAATGTGCCTATCAAAATGCTTCCTTGTTTGCACTTACTGCTACAACTCAGGATGATTATTTTGGCCAAATTTTTTTCTATTTCTGTTTTGTAAGGGGTATGACGTGTTGATACCACAGGTTAATGCTGAGATATGTAAATACATCTCCTCCATCAGTTTCCACTTGCCACCCTGAAGCTGCATTAAGATTTTTTTTTGTTATTAAGGGGGGGGTGGGGGGGGAGGGGAAGAGAAAGGAAAAAAAGCCTTATGCAATTTCTTCAAGTGACTAATTATTTTGTATACTTTTGTTATTTCTCCTGTCGTGCCTTTTCTGAAGCAAACTGCATGCTTCTTCGTATTTCCTTCATGTGGCTTTAGAGTCCCTGCGATTGTAGCTAGGAAGTAGGGTTTTTTCTCTTTTCTTTCACAGTACTGGGACATGTTGTCCACTCACAACTTAGCCAGGTATTTCATGCGTATTTTCTTATTTTAAAAGAGTCTCCTTTAGGTTTGGGAAGTAATTGGTACTTGCTTTTCATTCACAAACCCAACTTTTTTATTTAGAGATTTGAGGAGTTTTATTCCATGAAACTATAAATCAAATTGTTCTTAAGGAATCTAATAAAATGGTTGGAAAGTGAAAAAAAAAAAAATTGCCCAAATACCTGTAAACCAAATCTGTAAATCATTGCATTTTACAGTGTAGATACCAACGTTGGTATTCATTATATTTACTGGAGATTATTACATCTGCAGTAATCCCATTAGGTTGTATTTATCATCTCTGGAGAAAAATGGGCACTTTAGGGTAATTTCTCTGACCTATTGCAAACTTGCATACAATGATTAGTTGAATCACACCTTAAAAGTTTCTGCTTCAGTCCATCAACTCATTACATCAAATAATTCCACGGTATTTCTGTGGATTTAACTCTGTCTTAATTTATGGTCTTGTCCAGGTTAGTTTATAGCTTGGAACGTCAGCACAATGATTATTTACCTCTCTGTGAAGCTTCCTTCATTTCTTTCTATTTTCTTCATTAATCTAGCTCTCAAAAACAGGCACCAGTCTGCCAGCCAGGACCTGAACATCACTAGACTTCTCTGCAACAAAAAGCCCAGACTGGGTGCTAGAACTAAATGAATTTTTACCCTTATTCATTTTAGTGTAATGATGCTCAGAGCTAATGACACAGAACTCAGGCTGTCCTACAGCATGAAAGCCTGCTGTATTTAAACCTCCTCTTTCTTATTTTAAGTTAGTATATAATATCAAATTTCGCTATAGGATATTTGGAAAATCTACTGTTTCTTTCAGGCTTGCCAAAAAAGCTTAAACATAAAACAGACGGTCACCAGGGTAAGTTCATATTTTATCAGGACAAGTTCCTGTTTTAATGGAATATCTTTTGTGCCTTTTTTGCTGTTTTTCTCTATCGGCATTGACAGTTGGAACTGAAATTTTACCTGCCTGCCTTAGATTCAGATCCTGTGTCTGATGCTGAAGTGTCTTGGCAGTCCACTTAGCAAGCGAAGGAGCAGAGCAGCCAATGCAGCTGCCTGTGACTTTATTGCTGCTGGTCTCCAGGTCTCATCCCCCACGTGCAAGCTAACCTGGCAGGTGTATTTCCTAAGGGAAAACTATTGTTAACAGAGAATGATTTAGGTTTCAATTTAAGCCAGCTTGAGCTTTCCAGACATTTGCTGTGGGGAATTCTTTTTGCAATTCCTCCGAGTGAATTTATAATCAAATGAGTGTTCGGTTTCACATTACTGCATGCTGAGAAGGAAGTCTGCCATGGGAACAAATATCTGCACTAAATTTTCATGTCCTTCAACTTAAAAAGGTGGGAGGGATAAACTTTAACTTCTGCGTTCTCAAAGAAAGAAGGAAAAAAAGAAATGCTTCCTGGACCAGCATAACTTAAAAGACTGTAATGCATACTATGGTGAAGGAGAGAGAATTATATTTTTTTTCCTGTAATGTAGGCACAGTGAAAGGCTGAATAATTATACATGGTACTAGACATGAAAAACACTGCTTAACTTCTTGACATTAAGTACTAAAGTGAACTGACAGGCTGCAGCTGAGCTCTGTATCTTGTGTTGTGCTTGTCTATGGCAGAACTACTGCCTCTAAAACAAGAATGGCATTCGGCATCCGATCCCTTTACAAAAAAGGCACGAAAAAGTCTCCCGTTCAGATCTTCCTGTGGGCAGAAAGGCAGACAGCAGAGGACATGCGATGATGTGGCCTTGCGAGTCCTCAGCCTGCAGGATTTCAGATCAGCAGCCATAGAAAACATCCTGTGATGTTTTCAGGTCCTTTGTCTGAAGTCCAGTAAAGATGGGGTTCGATACTGCCACTGATATTGGCTGTCTGGAAAGTTGTTTTCAGTGTTCCCACCTGAAGCTGGAAAATAAGATATTCTTCAGAAAGGAATAACCAGGCACACTGAAATTATGCATATTATATAAATATTTCCTGGAAAGCTAATAAAAAACTCCTGAGACTAATATAAACATTCCTTTTCATGGAACTTCTGAAGCTTTGTCTTTTTTTTTTTTTTTTTGACAGAAAGGGTACAAACGGTCTTTTTAAAGGTGCACATGGGTGAAAAATTCCCTATCACACCTTTGTTTGGAATTCTTTCCCCTCTTTTATCATATTGAAGATTTCCCCTGCTTCCCTGGTTTCAGCAGAAAAAGGATTAACCATAGGAAAGAGCTGAATGCTTTAGTGTGCTCAAGTTACAAATATAAATCAGGGTTGCTCTCTGGAAGATACCTTTTTCTCCATACCAGAATCATCATAGTCTCCACCAGATAGAATTCTTTTATAAATAGTAAATTGAACTTTGACTCGTCATGCAATGACTTAAAGTTGGATGTGAAGTGGAAAGTTGTAATCAGTCCTACCTACTTAGGCTGCGTAGAAGCCATTTTTGCAAATATCCCTCACACCACTAAAGGATCAGGTCCTTTTATTCCAGAATTGTAAATGTCTTTATTTAGTAATACATGGCTTTATTCACAGGTTTTTCTTCTGCCAGCAAAGCTTATATACGCTGCAACATTATGCAGCTTGTTCCATGGACCTCTTAGATCAAACGCAAAGTAAAATCTCTCTCTTTCTTTCTGTGTTGCCTAACTTTTCTGAACAATAAGGACGCAATATCTGTTGGCAGTGATGTGGGGTTCAAGAAGGGTATGGTTGATTATGAAAAGAAGGACCGATATTTTATGTAATACCTTAAGAGCTCTTGCTGTTACGCTGGAATATTTGTGTCCTTGCATAATAAACCTGGGAGTTATATAGCTTAGGAAATGGTTATCACCTCATAAACAGGAAGCACCCTCAAGGTATCATCGAAGTAATATAGGCAATGTGATCACAAAAATCTGTGTTCCAGCTTTGCAGCAGTCCTATATCAGTTCTTTTATGGCATCATTATGTTAAATGTTTTTAATGCAGGAATATTTCAGAATAATAGCAAACTATTTTCTATTTCACTGCATTTTCACTCAGGTCCATTAACGTGTGAAGATGAAACAGAAACAGAGATTAAATGACTTGTCTAAGGTCACGGTAATCTGCCAGGTTAGATGTGGGAACAGTGACAGAAAACACCTGACATCTGATACTGATTTTGATTTGCTATAGGACTTCATATACATCACTTGCAAGAGGTGACTTATGGGAATCATTAGAGCAAATGTGGACATCTATGTCTAAGCTGCTTACTATATCTCTTATATATACTCAATGCTGAAAGTATATAGGAAAGGAAAAACATGGTTGTCCATGTCCACCCAATGCGATAAACATTAATACAGTCGCCAGGTTATTGCTAATTAAACCTAAGGTCTATCTGTTTTATAATGTTTATACCATAACTTCATGCTTAGCTGTCTTATTGTCCCTGTGTGTAAAAATACCGCTCTCCATCCTGAAAATAAAATACAACCGATTTTGTAACCTAGGACAGCTTCGGTACTGGGCCAAATTATGAAGTCCGTGCTGCTTTGACACATTTGTTCTTCTTCAAGGGCTGGAATGACCAGAGCTGGCTGGAGCATCCCTGCACCACCTTTAAGCAGTCAGTGTAACTACGTCTCTCCCTGTAGTGAGCGGGGATGTGAAACAGGCTTCGGTGTGCGCAGTGCTACTGAAGGACACTAATGGCAGGACACGGTATGGATCGCACCGGCTGTACAACGTATAGCAGCTCTGTCATCTCTTCACTACTTAGTGACACGGCATCTGTTAGTGTACAACAAACTTGCCGTAGTAGGCGTTGTAGCTCTTATAATTTTCCTCTGTATGAACCCTCAGAGGCCTGTTTCCTCTTGTGAGCAATAAGAGAGCAGGAAGGGAATTTATTGTCCCCAAGTCCTCATTTCTTTCTGATGCTTTTTCCCAGGTTCTCCTTTTTTAAGGAACTAAGGCTCAGACCGACTCTTTACAGTGTTTTTATCTTGCATATCCTGCAGATTATAAAAAACAGCACTTTGCTGCAGTGCTCATGCCTGCATGAGAGTCCAAAAAAGTTGGGCTGGTGTCCTGGCTCTGGGGTGGAAGGGCAGAAAGAGCTCACTCAGGGGTAGGCATGGTGGCTGCTCAGCTTTGCCTACCAGTATGCTTGCGTTCTTAAAAATATCAATTTCTGTATTCAGACGTCTGCAAATGTGAGTGCCACATGCAGATCTCTTGCTCTTCAGACTTCAAAAACTGATTTGATAGGCCTTTTCTAGCTATTTGAGATCATCCATACTGAGAATAAGAAGCCTGACAGCTGTTAGCAGCAAAGAATACAAATGATAATCAGAGCTGATAATCAGCTGTCAGGAAAAAAAGAAGAATGAAAACCAAAAAAAAACCCAAAACCTTACTCAAAAATACCAGGAGCATGACTAGTTTGACTGACATAGTGGGTGAGGCTATTGTTTGCTCTTTGCTGGATTTATTCAGCTTTATGATTTATTTTCAGAGGTGTCTGCAAGGAATAAAGAAGGGAAGGGAAAGGAAAAGCTTGGAGAAAAGAAGGAAAAATAAAAACCTATACGGATTTCTCTCTCATCAGCGGTTAATTGTATGCAAAAAAAGCTTAGTATTAAACCATTCTTCAGTTTTGAATACCTGTGATTTTCGATTCGTTTCACTGACATTTCCCTTTGTTTGCATGTGTGACGTGATGTGACGATAATATAAAAAATTTGGGCCAGGTTTTGTCCTTTGGCATGTGAGTCACCCTTTTTCTTAATTGTGGTCATGTCATTGCAGTATGCAAAGCCCTTTTTAAAATGCTTACTTGTATGTCATTAAATCTAATGGTCTAGAACTTCAGAACTACGTATTTTCTGTATATATAGTTACACTGGCTTAGTTTCTTCTACTTTGTGTTTCCCTTCCTGAAACATCTGGTTACATATTTTCTTTCTTTATCATACTTCCACCATCTATACACATTCACATCATCTGAAAGGATGTCCAGCAATCTGTAAATACTATTTTTGGCTTAATATTTCTGTACAATTTTCTCCCAAGCTCGGCTATTAATATTACATTGTAAATCAGCACATGATTTTCCTTTTGAATCACTCCACTTCCATTTCATTGAGGGCTGTACAAATGTATAAATTGATACTGCTGAGCTTTTTAGATTTAGCCAGCTGCTGGAAAAAGGTTAATAGGTTTGGTTTCCTGGGGATACTATTCCAGTTCAAGTCTGTCAGATGTCTAATCATGTGTCTCAGCAGAAGATATTGCCCATAGCAGCTTTTTTCTATCTTCTACATTTCCCTGAAGTTTGAAAAGAAGGGACTGTCTCATCACCAAATACATGATTTAGACCCGTGATTTTAAGAATCAGATTAAATCAAATATGTATATTTTTGTTTGATAACAAGGCTCACTCCATAATATGGTGACTCTGACATTAGATGAATTCAGGCAGGCATGCAGGTTGTTTCAGTAATATACTCAGTTATTAAAAAAAAAAAAGAAAACACTTGGGTTTAGAGATGTGACAGCTAAATATGGTTACATTTACCTTCTAAACATGCCAGCCAGGTGTTTGCCCACTTGAAAACTACTCCAATGACTCAACAGAGTAGGTAATTTGCTGAAGTGCAAGAGTAGTAGATCGGTCTCTTCAGTTAAGAGCTCCATGTCTTTGAATTTTGTTTTTTTTGTTTACATCACCGAAAAATGACCTTTTACAAATGCTTCTCAGCCAATTATCCCTCTGTGTATACAGGTATATGTGATGTCCGCCTTGGCCAGCACTGCAGGGAATATGCAAAGGATCTGCTTATTTGGCTAATGGGTCAAAGTTTCCAACCGAGGGGGACACCAGGTTAATATTCTCTGTGGATGAGATACCTCGTGGTGAAAAAGATACACATTTCTTGTAGTAAAATTCTGCATTAAAAAACTACAGAAAAGCATTGGTTTCACAGTCATGGCATTCATCTGTGATAAGTAGATGAAGTACATGAACTTCTTTGTCAGAAGTGTACTAGAACACACATAGAAGGTAAGATAATAAAATGTCTGAATAATAGAAAAACATAGGGGAAAAAACCCCAACAAAACACAAAGAGGAACTTTACGAGGTAATAATATCTAGGGATTTAAAATTAAGAGGGTTCTAGGCAACACAGTCATCTTCACTGCCTCGAGTTTGTCTCTCAGAGCGTATGTTAATTGCTCCTTCCTATCAGAGTCAAACTTCACAGTATTCAAATCAGATCAAAGCTGGATTTTATTGTGTTTTAAGCATTCTTAGTAATTATTATTCCAAGGTAATTTGGTCTTCTAAGGTGGCTGCTTAAAGTTTCCATCTTTAAAGTGAAAATCCTAGCCAATTACACTGATGGGTGGACCAGCTCCAATTAACTTAATCAGTTTGCTATTTTCCTTCTATTTATCTGCTGCAGCTTATACTTCTAGGCTATTAATCCCTGTTAAGGACGCGTTAGTCACTGGCTAGCAGGGAGTATAGAGGTGCAGGGCTACTGCATCTACTGTAGTGGGAGCATTGTGAAAAGCCCAGAGATGGCTGGCGGTGAACTACCTGCAGCAGTTGTAAATATACATTCAGTAAGCGGGGACTTTGTCATCAGTATGTTTTATGAGTCACCTTTTTTTTTTTCCGTCTAAAAATCAATCTACGCAGCAGAGAATAGTCCAGGCAGGAGTGTTTTATCTTGATTTTACAAATGGCAAGATGGAGATAGATGTGGATAACACATTTACCCAAGATCTCACAAGAAGTGCTATGTTCTCAAATCTCGTCCTTTGACTGTCTTTTCTTGACCACTATTACAGCTTTAACTACCCAGCGTCAAGGTGGGTTGTGTGATTCAAGCTGCTCTGTAAGAGCGAGCTGGGCAAGAAACATGTAACTGTACTTTCTTAGTTGTGTAATTTTTGGTTGTTTAAAATTTTCATACTTTAATTGGAAGATCACTGAGACTGAAGGGGAAGTCATTAATTCTGCTAAATGTGGAATAACTACCAGGGAATTTTTTCATGGATTTATTTCAAATGCTCACAAAAGGCTGAATGTACATTTTAAATTTCACCATGTTTGTGTGCCATGTTTCTTCCTTTCTTGTGCTGTCTTTTTTTTTCTGTGGAGCATCACAAGAAAAGGCAGGAGCTGGGTGGGCTTGGAGAACAACATCTGTAGGAAAAGGAAACTATATTCTTTAAAGGAAAAGAGGATTTTTTGTTCCCCCCCCGTCCC
>JAVKLA010000026.1:22180857-22211226 GCA_034782735.1 Sagittarius serpentarius
TATAAGTGAAAGATAAGGATAAATTCTTTACAAATATCACCAGCCCTCCCTCCTCCTACCAAAAAAAAGAAGAAACAACAGCAGAGAAAAATACCTAGAAGCGAGCTCTTTTCTTTCTTTGGCAGCTTGGCAGTGTGGGCTAGTTTTTAATCTCTGCTGGAGCCTTTTAGTAGAATTACCTTATCTCTAATGGCAGCTGTCACTTTACCTAAGCCTACGCTCGCTGCTTTGTATTTTCTGCTTCCTCATTTGTGCTGCTACTCTCATTATACGTCCCCAAAGGGCTACAAGCATAGAAAATAACATAACATAACAACGTAACCGAACATAACAGAACATAGCATGACATAACAGAACATAGGGAAGAAGAACAAAGATGGGTGGGAACAGAAAGGGTCGTTTAATCTTTGCAGAAGTTGTTCGGTGAGGTGTATTGTTTGGAAACGGCTAATTGCAGCAGCACAGCCGAGGTGGCGGGGTTGGTTTGTGTTATTTCTGTAAAACGCCAATCTCCCCGATAATCAGCAGGTTTTTGATACTGCGTGAAGGGTATGGTACCTGGATAGCAGCATTATCAAACAGACAACATAAACCAGACTAGGACCGCTTTGTTTTCCTCCCTTTTTCTTCCCTTTTCTGTGTGCTGTAGTCTGTTCAGACTTTGGGGATTTAAATTGATTTTCCTTGCAGCTTTCTCTGTAGGCTTTCATTGTGCAAAACATGATAAGCTTTGCTCCTAGCACCAGTGGAAAAAAGAAAATAAAATATTGGCATTTGTAGGTTGAGAACTCTCATAGGTGTATGTACCCTCAATCTCTAACATCAGTAACGTGCTGGAGACATTGTACAATGATATGTACAATATAAGAGGAAATCCTGTAAAGCTCTGAGGACAGGCAAACAGGAGTGGGGGTTTGGTTTTGGGGTTATTTTGTGTGTGTTTATAGCACGCCCAATATAATTTGACATGAACTGATGAGCGTTTCTGGCTGTTATGGTATTAGTGGTGTGAACAGATAGACCCCAAATCAGAACAACTACCCTCACAGAAGAAGGAATAATGTTTAACTGCATTGTTTCCTAACCAGGGAGAGGTTAAATCTGTCCTGAAGTGATATTCCAACTCGGTTTCATGGATCCCATTCCATTTAAATTAGTGCTGAAACTCCCACTGGGTTGTGTCATGCGGGATCATGCCAAAAGTCCTCTGTCATCCTAGATTAGGGAACACACAACTTCAGTGAAACCAGCTTTGAGTCCTTGGAGAGCTGATGTTAACTACATAACAGTGAATTTTAAATATTTTACAGGTGATTAGCTCTCAGCAGTGGATGAGGTGATGTGTCTATTTTTTTTTCCCTGTGTTCCACAAAGTCAAAGTAAGGCTGGGCAAAGAGTAAAATGGAAAAAAGAGGGGGATTCTACACTTAATAGCCCCAAGGATATTATCTTCAATGGCACTAGCATCGCCTGATTAACACTATGACTTAAGTTGTTAAATTGGATTGAGAAAATCATCTGCATGGAGTATCTTGTTCTTTCTCATAGTTTCTTCTGATTTCCCCCCCTCCCCGTATATCACAGATGAAGATCACATAAAGAGAAATGGCTTTGAGCTTTACTGGAAACTGGAAGCCACTTGTTAACAAGTACTTGTGGTCAAAAGTTTTACCATTTAATTAATGGTATTCATAGTACCATGGAATTAATGCAAATAACCACATTTCCTCATTTTTCTGCATGCATTTTGTGTGTTTTTCTGAATCTGAAGAAAATCTGACACTGAGAAAGAGACTTTTGGCCATTTGCCACCAAACTGGAAAATTGCGAGAGAAATACGTCTTCTGCTAATTTTTTTAGTTAAAAAATATTTTTTTCCAGATTTTGATAGTGGAAAAACATTCTATGGGATCTCTAAAGTGTTTTAGCCTAAAGAACAATGGTAAAGAATACATACTAAAACACACTGCAGCTCTCTGCCGGTGCAGTTCACTGTTGAGAATATGGGAATAGCACTTACGTAGTGTCAAAACATAGTGTTTCTCAAACTGAAGACCATAGATCTGTTTCTGACCAAGAGATGAAGCATCTGTCAGGCTTCATGCTGGGATATTTCCTGCAGCTTGCAGTCCAATTCAGGTTTTTTTTCTGTTTCCAGTAGCACTTTTGACCACTGCAATTACTAAATCAAGAACAAATAAAGCCTGGTGCAGCTGTTCTGTATCCTTATGTTGTGTTTCTTTGGTGTAGATTCAACTCCGAGCAAATGTATCAGTGGCTTGGAGATAAATTTAAACTTTTCTGGGAGAAAAAAGCTACTAGATTTTCTGTAGAGAGGTAACAACAATAATTTGGTGTGGAAGTTTTATGTGATTCAAAAAAAAAAAAGCATAGCCCTGCAGTAAGGTAACCCAACTGTAAGGTTAATAGGGTTTATTTTACATTGTTCCCGTCTTTCTACTTTCCATTTACAAGGAGATGTAATCTATAGGATTATGGAAATAGAATTTACGGTGGATAGAAGGAAGTTTCACTTCATGAGTATCTTTGAGAACAGCTAAACTAGTAACATCTGCAAGATGTTCAGAAACTCTGGCGGTGTCTAATATCCAAGAATTTGTGTACCTTCCTGCCCAGAGCTTGTATCCAAGAAATGGGAGAAAAAAGGAAAAACAAAATCTTCCCTTATTTCCTAAGACCTTTCCTTTCTTTTGTCTGGATTGCAACTGTAATGGCATTGTATCACTAGCACATTACAGTTTTGATGATCGGGGGTTTTTGTCCTGATTCAAGGAAAAGGCCAATAGGTTGTACATAGCTTTTTGTTTCACTTTGGCATTGTGGTTTCTGCTGATGCTAAAGTTTAATAAATATCATTCTTCTTGCACTACCTCAGGTTAGCTAGACCTACACTGGCTTTATGAAAATGGACCAAATACCTCCTTGGATGCATAGACAAACATATCAGAAGGAAGCACATAAGGCAAAGTGAATCCCAGTCTTTTAGCAGATGCAACCGCACCATCATAACCAGCATGAAGTAATGCTCAAAGGAGACTGATTCGTAAGCAAAGAATATTTGGGCGAACTTAAGCAAGTGAGAGATTGATGTGACAAGCAAAGGAAATTTCAGGAAAGTAATAGTTTATTTTGGCTGAAGACAGGTTTGAAATGAATTAATGTCTTAGAAATGTTTCAGGACACAGATGCTGCTCTCTCACATAGCAACATATATGAATAAGACATCTGTCAGGTTAGAAAATTACTTCTTTCTAGCTGGATGCTAGCCTGACCCAAGCGATAAATATTGCTATTCCCATTCATGTGAACTATAGCGCTGCTGGATTTAAGCATGAAGTACCTAAGAACCTACTTCTAGTACAAAATGCCCAGTCATGCTGTAATGCCTGAAGTTCTAGGGTAAAGGCTATGATTGATAAGTCTGCTTACTCAACAAATGGAATCTTTTTTTTTTACACATAAACATATTTTTATCATAAGTATGACAGTATCGTAGTGGGAGAGTTAAGGAAGAAGTATAAATATAAGTGGTATTTCTTTGGCCTGCATTTAAAGATGTGAACAAGCATAAGGGTATAAATAACTAAAAAAAAATATTGTAACACTCCACTATACAAACAGAAAAGAAATGACAGCTGTTTCATTACAGAACCCTTTAGCAGGTGGATAGTGCATATTACTGAATAAGAGACACGAACAAGAAATAGAAATCTACCTACATGTAAAAGGAAAAGTAACCACAACAAATTTCCTTCCAACCCCAGAATTTCCTTATAAATGACCTTTCCAAATGATCATTTGGAAAATTTCTGAAGGATGCCTTTTGTCGGCTGTAAAATAGCTCAGGTACCTTAAATACCTTACAAATTTTTATCACAATTACCCTAACATTTTTACTTCTGCATTTAATGCTTCTGCTTGAAAGGCTTGTCCATCCTAGAACATTAAACCATACCAATGATTTAAAAGAAAATTTACACAATTAAGCTGTACTAGTTTAGTCGTAGTTCTTCACTAGAGCAAATGGCTGACACATAAATAATGCAACACAGACTCGGAAAAAAAACATCCAGAGTGAACAAATCAAATTTCTTATGGTAAAGGCATCATGTCAGGCCATCTTTTTGATAACCTCATGACCAAAATTTTTTTATTAGAAATAATTACAGAGCAATTGAAAACATTAAATACATTGTTGTAAGAGAATTGATGTTAGTGCTGTTGATTTTTTTTTTTCTCTGCAAGTGATTTTCTGAATATAAAGGAAATATATTTCCAGCATCCTTTTCCCTGTAGAAATTTTATTTCCCTTCATAGAATTTTAGGTTGTGGTATTTTTTTCAGGAAACTTCAAAACTCTGCCTGTAATTAGTTAATATTTCTAAAAAGCTTTAAGAGATAAAGAGCTATATAAATGCTAAGTGTTACTATGTCTTTTGGCAGAGGTAAATCTGATTTTCTGTTATAATGAGGAAGGCCATAGCTCATCATCTTGGCTGATTACAGAAGCTACAAGAACAGATTGCCCATAACCAATGTATACCCTTCTTTCCCATTTTGAAAATTATATTGCTCACAGCTTGACTCCTTAGAGGGTAGAATTATAATGGTTTTTAGTGTGTCTGAAAGAGAATATCAACTAAGTCTGGTTGCTCTGAAGAATTCTGCTTAGGTTTATCGTCGAGCCAGACAAAGGAACTTCAAAAAAATAAAAAAAAAAAAACTTAATAAACTCTTGCACATACCTAAAACTGTAAATGTCTGGATAAGATGTTCTTGGAGTTCTTTTTCTTTGGGTATATTTTGTTGGTTTGTTTTGTTTTGTTTTGTTTTGTATTAAATTAATCTCTTGCAAGGTACGGTAAGAGACTGAAGTAAGTTTCCTATTTTAGCCTGTCTGCATCTGCTGTGTGGATTAATAAGGTATTAGTTTCCATGGATGTTCTTTTGGCATCATTCTCTAGCACGAAAGAAAATAGTTTGTTTCATCCATGTTCTCACGTATCAAATATTATTTTATACAGATAATGATGAAAGAAATAGCAGGAAGAGAGAGAAAGAGAAGGATACTCAGCTGTCTGAGAGATTCCAAAGTGGATCTGGAAAGGTTTTACTGAAAATGACTGCTTTATCTCCAGTTTATCTCCTCTGAACTTATTTAAATATCCTGACCAAAACCATTCCCACTTCAGCTACTGTGAGACTGGCAGTTCATTATGCATGGCACCTGCTCCCTTTTAGCTGTTATTTACTGGACCTGATTATGTTAGCATGACTTCTTGAAAATAAATGGCAAATACAAAGTGAAGGAACTAACTGTGAGTAGGTGAGGAAGGACGGTTTTTATAATTATGAGACCAACTTCAACTTTTGAAAACCTGTAACAAAATCAGAAGTAAAGTCTATTACTCCTCCATAATAGTCGTGTTTTCAGAAGTGACATTGCATGGTATGATTCTTGCCTACTCAACTTCAACACCATATTAAGACCTGATTTTTAGTTTGGGCAAATCTGGATGCCCAAGAAACAAAGTACAAAAAACCAAGCACTCACGCTAGAAACAAAAATTGAGAACGGAGTATTTCTTGAGAAGTTTGCAAAACATAAACGTTAGGATTTCTCTACTAAATTTTGATTTTTATGTTTGTAATTTTTGTAATTATTTTTTTGTTATAAATTTTCATTACCAGCTCAGAACTGACTCTTAAATAAGCTTCCTTGAGCTATTAGTCATTGCTGCCTCATTAGTATTGTAAATACTACTTTGTAGCGTCTGCCATCCTCCCTTGGTATTTGAGGTTTCAGCCAAGCAGTTTGTTATTTTTTTATTTATATTTCCAAAGAATGCAGATAACAAATGTTCACCAGCTGCAATTTTGTCTTCAAAACTTACTGAAAATAGGAGCCATCACAATTTAAGAGATTATAGAGCCAAAACTTGTCACAGTGCTTCTTGGGTCCTGCATATGACTACTTCTGGATTGCTGGCACCTTCCCCTGGAGTGAGAGATACAAGCTAATAAAAAGATGTAGAACTTTTTTAGCAAGATGGACATTAACATGGCTTTATATCTTCTTTTACATGGCTCATATTTTTTAACAAAATTATTTTCTTTTTTTTTTCCCCTGGCGACTCAAGGTGACATATGTGCTCGTGACTTTCAGAAAGTCTGAAAAAACAAATTTAATTACCATTTTTTGACCGAAGCCTCAATTGTTTTTAAAGAAAACAGATTTTTATGGGGTTGTTGGGTCGGTTGTTTTTTTTTTTAATTTGTTTGTTTTGTTTTGGTTTTTTTGAGGTTGTGGGGTTTTTTTTAATGGGTGTAGGAAACTAAACCATTGCCCAGTTAACTGTAGCACTGGCTGGTGCTGAACTTGGGATGCAGAACTAACATGGATGAGGAGTCTGAGTCAATGTGGTGACTACAGTGAATCCAGCTGGTGAAGGAACAAAGAACAAGAGTAATTTTTACAGGAAGGCTTTTTGGTTTCTATCGTAGAAAAAGAAAGGGGAGAAGAAAAGTTGTGGAGCCAACCTAACATATGTAGTATCGTTCTTTGCAATTATCATAGTGGTAGTGCTTTCTGGACCGTCTGCTTTTTGAGCTTTTTGGAAAGTCCTGAAGAGGTACTGGGTGTTTACTCCACAGCTGAAACTAGTTTTTGAAAGGGAAGATTAGATTTTCACATGACTCCAAGACCTGGGCTGTTTAGGGATGTCAGTTCTGTAAGTTTCCTAGTAAAAACTGCAGGAAATGGCAATGCTGTCCAAGACTTCATAATCCCCTACATCTGGAAAATCCCCAGCACTGTCAGCAGGACCAAACCGCAGAGTGTCTTAGGCAAATTAAGCCAATACTATCTATTAGTTAAGAGATCAGTGCTCTCACTTTCGGGAGAATTGCAGTTATTTTTTATTCCTATTATTATGACACTGTGTCATTACTGATATAAAAAGAACAAGGAACATGTGCAAAAGTAAACCACACGCTGTCTCAACTAGCCAAGAAAATATATACCAGATGGGAAATGATGAGACAAGCCATTGCGACGGATCAGCTGGTCATGGAACAAATGCAGAAGCCTCAGGGCTTACTGGATAAACCCAGGGTACTGACAGCACCCAGGAATGAGCTGTCCACCTGTGAAACGCTGTGAAAATGTGCCTTTTGGTTCGATGTACAGTCCTGGATTCAAGCGTGACTAGAAGTAGTAAGGTAAAATTTCCTGTCTAAAACTGTAAGTGTTGGAGCACTGTCCAGCCAAGACCTTACCAAGTTTTGTGTGAGCAAAAAACCTGAAAGCATAATGAAACCGCTTTCCCAGCTTGAGTTAATGGATGAGAGATCTGAGTTACTGATGTGCCCTTTTTCAAAGTAGTGCAGTATTTATTTTAGTGACGTTGGGACTGTCGGTTCCCAAGAGTTACCTTGAGCAGTGACTGTACAGTCTAAGGAGGAAGTTGAGAGGTGCTACAGGCAGATGGGAGCCTGAGATCATGCAGGGCAACTCTTTCACCCAGTGTTTGTGACTTTTAGCTGCCTGGCAGACCATGTAGGCTTTGCTTTTCCTTAGTTCTCTTAACCCAAAATAGAACTGTTCTCTGTTTTAGCACCCTTAGCAGGGAAGCCAAGGGTTTAAGCTGATATAAATCTAATTGGCACAAAGTCACATTTTTTTCCCCTTTCCAGATTTTACCTGAAGTAGAACAAATATTAAATTCACAATTTTATATGTTTTCCCAATCACTGCATTTTAAAAGATGCTGTTGTGCTAATTTGGCAGTGCAGAAATATAGTTTATTTCTGTACTGAAATGCTTATATTGACCTATTATAAACTGCTCCCCACTCCTGCAAAAAATAAGACCAACAGCTGTGAAAACAGGCAACAGAAATTTGCACAAATGCAAATTTTGAATACGTAATTGGAAACTAAAGTGTTACAAGTTTCTGACATATAGGAACAATGACTAATAAAACATTAAATGTAGCATAGCATTGAAAGCTGTTGTACGTATTATTGGGGATACTCATAGATGTATTCCCTAAAGTCCCCTGCTGAGCAATTCCCACTCTTTAGATATGTCAGCATCTTCAAAGGACTTAAAAATACCATTTCCTTACTTTTATTGCAGCATATTTATGAACAAATAACTTAACCACATTCATTTCCCAGTAGGAATATTTCTAGTAAGAGACTCGTTCTGATCGATGAAAACAGTATGAAAAATAATTTAGACAGTGTCTTTTAATCCAGTCATTTTTTTTAGTCTCTTTACTTATTTGAAATAAGGTCTCAGCTAAAATGAGTCTCCTGAGGGATGAGTATGGCTATAACTGGTAGAATAACATCAGAGTCTGGATGTACATCTCTTCCTAGGTAGTTCACAAGGATTATTCATTTCCAAATCTTCTGTGAATTTAGCAACCAAATTCTCCAGAAATGTGCATGAGTTGTGCCTAAGAGCACCATAAAGAACACCCAGTGTGGAAATCAAGGCATGAAAATACTCTGTTGAAAGTCTTCCAAGAAACATGTGGTACAGATGAGAACAAACATACTGAGAACATGGGACAGACCCCTTATGGGTTAGTAAGAGTCAATATGCATTTGAGCCTCTAAAAAAAGCCTTAGACACAAATCCTCTCTTTCCATTAACAACACCTTTCTTGTGCTTCAGTTTGCCTTGTAAAAACTGTATTTTTTTCTTATTCTAGTTTACTGTTACTTTAATAAGAACCATTCATTTCATAATTTAATTTCAAAAACTTTCTCAAACCTAATGAAACATATAGAAAATTATATACAGATAAGTCATAAAGCAAAGACCATTTTATTCATCATGTTCAGCAAAACACTGCTAAGCGAAATTTGGAGGCATTTAATAACGAGGAGGAACTTCAGGAGTCTGCTATGATGATATAATTGTGTACTTAGGGGTGTATTATGTCACTGTAAGTGTTTCAGTGTGAGCTGGGAATAACGTCGTGACTCAGTGGCTGTCTGTAGGATTGTCGTCATGTACTTCTGTATATGGGATTCACCTGATGTTGTCTTTGCTTTGTAGCTTACCATGTAAAAGTATCATGCTGAGTGCTATGTAGTTATTGAAAAAGTTCTGAGGGAAAATCGTGTTATAAATAACATTTTTTTTTACCACCTGCCCCCCTTACTTCCATAGAAAATTTAGAGATTTCCTTTTAGAATATCCTGAATAGTTAAAGAAAATAAAATGCTACTTAATATTTTAATAGGTATTATAAAACTTCGGAGAGAAAAGGAAATAAAGGGAACAGCTTATACAAATACCCATAGAAATATATATATATTTCTGATAAGTTCTTTCTTTGATGCTGTCATATCAGTCAGTTAAATCAAATTTATCTAGGAAATTGCAAGTCATGCTTTTCCTAGTAGAAGATCTTTAATACCTCCATTAATCAGGACATCAGTTTGCAGTAACATTAACCTAGATGACCTGCGATGGAAGTCAACTGAACAACCTACAGACGCTTGCATCTGAGCTGGTCACTCAGGTGGCCTTTAAAGTCCAAGGAGAGGGACAAGCACTTTTAAAGTCTATCTCATCCAAAACAGATGACCAAAATAGGTCAGAAAGATCACACTCTGAAAGTGGCTCCTTATCTCCACTGACTACAAGGGAGACAGGGGGTGGTGGATTATTTTAGCTTCAGATGTCTACTTCCTAGACCTGCAAGCCAAGACAAGGGAATTCCAGCCCTGATGTGCAGAAGCAGTTAACCATGTATAAGCCAAACGAGTCCCAGTTCATTTGGTGGGCAAACATCTCTTGTTTGTGCTAGCCACTAACTGTGTACTGTGTATCAGTTCACAGCATCCTTCCTAGTCTCATCAAAACAGGTTCTCAGCCACAAAAAAGGCAATGAAAAATGTGGGTTTCTAGTTACTTTAGGTGTTTCCCAATAACGTATGCCAGCATCTACACGGACACATTTTTACTCAATATTTTTGCACTGTTTAAGAGACTGGTTTTGTCATTCTGGTTTTTCAGCGGGGAAGGATTATCTGCAAATTATATTGGTCTCAAGTTTGTATATAAAGAAGAAAAGGAAGATAAGACGCCCTTGTAACGACTCCCCTGTGAGTAATCTCAGTATCTTCACTGGGATTGCAAGCATTCACTGTATTGCAGGACTGGTATGTTCATTTGAAAGATAAGTAGCAGAATAATAAGAATTACTGACATTACAGGTAAAACTAGTATTCAAGAGTGTGTAAATCCCATGTAAATCAGAAAAGAGCACATTGGCAAAGGGAGGGCAGGGATTTGGCAACAGTGGAGAAGGAGCTGGAAGAGGAGAGGCTTTTCCACTGCAGCCTGCCTGCACTCATGATGGGAAAACATAGGAGAATGTACTCTACTAGGACTTCCCCATGTATTGAAGTGGAGGTCAGGTGAAGTATAGGAAAGGTGGAAAAATGAGGGTTTTCTTTAAATTAATCTACGAGTACTCTGGCATGTCCGAGTGACCCAGGACATGCTGGTGGCAGGCAGTGCATCTACATCCCTGGGAACGCTCGGAGGTAGAGGCATCACTGTATTACTGATTCATCTCGCTAGCTGACAGCACCCAATGACAGTGTGATTGTTGCCACCCAAAAAATAACCAGGCTGCGTCTAATCACGGAACCACTGATTACTTAGTCAGAAAGCATCCACTTTTCATGTATGTGTTTTCCCTGGCTCATTTCTACTTCAAAGCTCAAAATTCAAATACGATTTTTAAAGACGGGAACACACTGTGAGTCCAAGTTAGAGTAAAACTGAACTTCAGACCTTGGGCTCACATTTTCTGAATAGAAAAAGACCTCAACACTAACGCTAAACCGAAAATCAAACTTTATCTCTTTCTTGCGCTATAGCTCACTTTCTTAAAACTGTTCAGCTATACAGTTTTGAAAGAAGATAACATGCACATATCACTCACACAGGGTTTTTACAGGCTGTGCTTTAGCAGGCTTCTTATGGTTCTCATCCTGATTGCAATTTGTAGACCTGAATGCTTTTTAGATATTCCCTGAATCTCTCTGCAATTTCATTCTTTTTTCTCCTTTTCCTTTATCTTCACATTTAAATGTATTTCACTCATATCCTCAATCTGCCATTCAGAATATGTCAACTTGAGGAGTACTAGACTATAGCAGTAACTGACAGTATTTTTAAAAATCAGTCTAGACTGTATGCAGCAGGTCTCAGAGAAAACTGCTCGCCTATGATATATGGCATTTTAACATATTATTCTAAATTACTTTCATCAAGCAGCGAAATGGCATTCAGTTCATGAGACGTGAACAAGCTGAAGAATTTCCTTTGACAACATGCTCCTTGTGAGATCAAACTTGTAAAACATCACATCAGATTTAATGTCTAATGTATCAACTTATTCCCTCGCTTTGTTTTTTTTTTTTTTTTAGTTCTAAAGATTTAATGTTGAGAGGGTATTTTTCCCAAGTTGACATAAATATTAGAAATACAGAAGAAAATGTGACTTATTCTTCCTACAAGAAATGTCTCTAAAAGACAGTGTGGCACTTCTTAGAAATCATCAGACTGCAGAAATGGAGAAGATAAGAAAATGACAGATTCATTAAACAGCTGTTTGCATCTGTCTTTGAAGCAAAAGCGTGTTTTAGACAGCTGCATAACACAGAAATATGTCCTAATAGAGCAGAAAGAAGGAGTTGCATGCAATACAGCAACAACAGGAATTGTTGCAAATTCTTAAATGAGACTACACTCTGCAAAGTGACACCAAAATAACAACATTCAGGATTCCGGATTTTTTCTCCCTTTGATTGCTCAGTTGTCTTCCAGTCTGGCAAAGTGTAATCTGTAAAATCAAGCGAGCTGCTGGTTTGATTTTCTTGTCTGCAAGAAGGGGTATGCACCAGCCTGGTTTGAGCTGTGCGGTGTTCAGGTGAGGACTGCTTTCATCTGCTGTTGCTGATGGTGTTTCTTGCTGTATGAAGTGTTTCAGTGCATAGGGGGACTGGCAGTGACGAATCTCCTCTCTGATCTTAACAAAAAATAGCCTTTTCATTTACGCTTCTTAGCGCAGTGAGTACTATATTTAATATAGTATTATATATATTATATATACTATATTTAATATACTACACTATATATTATGTCTATATGTAATATAAATATCAATACTTAATATGACTGTAAGAAGACCTGAGTTTCCCACTACCGAGCACCTCAGCACTGCCACCTTTTGGCGGGGGCCATGACTTTGGCTGACATCTTTGCTCCCAATGAAGCAGTTGAGGGTCCTTGAACTTCACCACCTACACCCCAGTTCAGTCTCTAATTAGGTAGCCTGTGACAGTTTCTTTTTCCCGCTTTTATTTTCTATTGGCAGAGCTTGACCTAGGCTTAGAAATAGATTCTAACATTCGTTTTTTAAAATAAAGACCAATTCCCTGAGAAAGTTTCTTATATCCATACCAATGAACTTTTTACGTCAGTGCTTGATCCAGCCTGGGAGGCCTCACCTTACTTATTCTTGCTTATTTAAGGGTCTTGAACCAAGAATTACTATCATATCACACTCTCTTCTTGCTCTGCTTCCCCAGAGATGTCATTCTGATATAAACACTCTGAACTCACAGTCCTGGTTGTTATATTCCTTTTGCCTCTCTCTGCATCACCTCTTCAGTTACATCAAATTGTGGTTCCGGTACCTCGTTTATTTTTAAATTTGGATTCTTGGTAAATGGATCTGGGGAAAAAAAAAAAAGAAAAAAGTGTTCATGGTTCATCCTTCTGTTTTTCCCAGTTAATAACATGACCATGCTCTGCACCGGATTTTCATTAACTGCCAGCCAGCTTACAAGTAAGTGACCTTTGGGTGGCCACTTTTGGTCTGCCACGACCAGAACAAATGGACTTATAATGTACCTGTTAAGTCCTGTCACCAGTGTGGAGGATGAGCAGATGTACCTCCCCTCCCTTCCTCCCTTTGCCTTCGATATGTTAATTTTGTCCACAAGCTGTGCAAAATGAAACAGAAGTTGTACTGAAAACACTACTGATTTTCCGTGTGATCCTTTTTGCATTCTTTGTTTGATCTTATTTACATTATTTATCTTCATTCCCTGGAAAATAATCAGTTTTTATAGGAACACATTAACTGCAACTGTAAAGTGAAAAATCCAGACATTTTAGCCATTTTGATCAAGATTTTAAAACTCCAATGAAAGCCTTCTGTACTCCAAGCAGTCTAAGGATAATTTCTAACTGATATTCTTTGGTTTTGATATTTTATTCCAGGTCTGTCCTGGTTTCTTCTTTGTCACTGAAAGCCTAAATGATCACAGAAATGTATGTTAGAGAGTTCCCCAGCTGTACGTCCCTCTGTCTAATTTTCCATTCCAAATTTGCCAAGTTTATTTTCCTGTTTTGTACTTCAGTGTCTGAGTGTCTTCAGCCACTGATCATGCAAGAGAGAAATTCAAAGCTAAAGAGCTCTGTCTGTCCTGCATGAGCAAATGTCCAATCCCAGGCTTATCTGTCACATACTACAGTAAAATTTACCCAAAAACAAATATTTATAGCTATGGGAAATTTCCCAGTTCCTCCTTTGGCCTTCAGGACAAAAAAGTATTTATTTCCTATTTAAAAAAGATCATAAATGCTAAATCTTCTCTTGCCATGAAAGTGCCAAAAGGAAAATAAGAGTTGATGTACAGATTATGATATAGGCAAAGGAAAGACTCAAATTCTTTTTAAAAATACAGAACTCCTCCAAGGAAAGTTAAATGAAACAATAAACCTTCTATGAATTAATTCAGTAAGTAATGTTTAAGTCAAAACTATTTTTTATTTTTCTTTTCTGTATCCCATTATAAAATATCTGCAATGCTGCATATATATATATGTTATCTTTAGTACAAATAGTCTGCTTATTAGAACTAAACTATGTATGTTTTTCCTTTAAAGATTCCCAGTAATTCATATCTGGGGTTCCACAGAAAATATTAGATTATTTGAAAGCTAGCTTTTTTCTTTTCTCAGAGAATCAATAGGTAACAAGCCGTTATGTACCAAATTCCCCAGGGCAAACTGAGATGTATTACAATGTTAGTGGGTGGATTGAAATTATAACTGGCCTAATACATATAATCACTATAGCAGTTAGTGTCTAACCAATATTTCAGGCATGGATATCTACATTGTGGACCATAATCTTCATTCTTCCCTTGATATGCCAGTGATGCTGATGATCAGATTTGCTCAAGCCTTAATTTAGCACTTGTTACTTATACTAGGTTAAATGCTGACCAGTTCTGTTACAGTTGTTATAGCAAGTCCCAGGTTTACCTGGGCAGAAATCAAGAACATGTAATTACTGTTCTTTATTGTTGGTGTTAGGAAAGCATTCTTGCAATGGAAAACCGTGCTAATAATTTGACATCCCTTCGATACCCACAACCTCTTTGGCTTGAGAGAAGAGTGTTATCCTGCTGATTACACATCAGTGCATTTCTGTCATTTTAATTGCAGCATCACACCGTAGGCCTGGGATTTAGCTCTGGACTGTAGACATCTAGGAGCAGGTGTTGAACTAGACACCTAATTCACTTTTCCAGGTAATTGGGAGCTAGTTAATGCAGTCAGTGGAGCCTAGCTGAATGCATCTATATTAGAGTGAGCTGAGCAATTCTCTAGATTCCTTTCACTGTGTTGGTTACCACTGAGTATAATGAGAAATTAGGAATCTAGCTCCCCTGTAGGTGTATTGAGACATCCAAATTTAAGGGTCTACAGTCTGCAGTTGACTCTACAGTTAATGACCCCACTGGCTCATCTCTTGATAAGCCAAATATCTTATCCAAGCTGCCTGATAACCTGTTATGAAAATATCTCCTAATCATGGTGTAATCCAGAAAACACACATATGATGCCATATGATATATAAAAAAAACATCTGCCATGTCAAGGCTACCCTGGTCTTCTGTTATTTCAGCTAGCAAGGGTTCCAACCAGCTGCACTCCTTAGAACACAATGTCTTCTTTTTCACACCATTACAGACATTAAAACACCATTGTATAATCAATAGCACCCAGGTATTACTCCATTTGACACACAGTACTCCACCTAAATACAGGGATAACAGCCTACATATCCTAGCGAAATTACAGGCAGACATTAATATGTTTTACTTACAGGGAGAACACCTGCAATTTGAACTGAGTATGAGAGGAAATTTGTGGCTAGAGGACTATGAATACCAAAGTTTCCTGAGGATCAGTCACAAGCCATCATTTTCATAATGACTCTGGAAAACATCTTAAGCGCAATAGTCTGCAGACTGAAATTCAACTGCATGAATCCCTTTTCCATCAGCGATTCCCCATTGACGTCATTAAGGTTATGCTATGTAGAAAGGGAGGGACACGGTGGTGGGTTAGGTCTAAGACGTGGATTCACAGAGAACGGGGTTTAATGGATTTGCTCTGAACTTGTATGACTATTGCTACGTCTGACTCCAACCTTCTGCTTCACAGCTCCTAAATCTCCACAAATCAGTAGTGTAAGGGAATTGCCCTGAGAAGGAAGGCTAAGCCTTGGAGGCAAAAATTCACAGAAAGCATTTCAATGTCAAAAAAAAGGAGTTAAGGCTTAAACATAAGCTTTAGGAAGGGAAATCTCATTTTAGCACAAGCACAATTCAAATTTTTCTACCTGCTCAGCATCATATGGATCAAAACCCATGCTATCAGCATTGTGTGTTTAGTGATGGAGAGAAGTGCTATGAAACGGCAGCCTGAAGCCCTTTTCTAGTCACAACATGTGCAGCATGGACATAGAGTATGGTTTTGGTGTAATGGATCTCCTTTCTTTTGTTTTCTTCTCTGTTTTCCCTCTTACCCATCTGTAGACTTCCTAGGTATGTATTTTCTTCAACAGATCCTGAGTTGCTCTGCAAGGCCCATTTCTCTTTGTCTGGTCACAGGCTCTCCTGTGCTCCCACGAGCTGTGAGAAACACACCTGAGAGGAGCAGCGACTAAGGCGGACTCTGAGACGGCAGGGGTCTGTGCCATAAGACGCAGTTGTGTGGTGCTTAGTTGCCAGCTGGGGTTAAACCGCAAGGTCTTCCACAATATCAACCCTGATTGCTCACCTCTTGTGCTTTTGATTGACGCATACCCCAGTCTTTTCACCTTTTCCCTTTTTTTCCCCCAGCTTTCAAACTGTTGAACTCTCTTTTTTTTTTTTTAATATTAGGTTAGGCTGCATATAAATCGCACATTCTCTGTTACTAAGTCAACTGTTCTTTCCAGTTCCTTGTCTGGCAATGCTCCAACCGGATCGTTTTGGGGTCTGCAGCGTTGCCAAGTGCAACATGGGAGGTACAGATGCTGTTTTCCCTTTTGGTTTGTTAGTGGGGTCACTGTGATTTGCTTGTTGGAAGGACCCGTTCTGGAAGCCTACCTCTGAACTCCTGTGCAGAGAGCCAGGGAGCAAGCCTAGACCTTCAATCTGCCCACTGCAAACCTGTCAGCTTCCTCCCAGGCTCTTTGCTCTGCTCCAATTAACTCTAGCGAAGAAAAACATCCTCTGGAGGGGACTACTCCCGAGCTGTGTGGACTCAAGCCAGTCAGAGCTGTTTGGTCCCAGGGCCCGTATTATTTAGCAATACAAGCTGTGATCCTGAAATTCTGGTTAAGCCAGAGTTTTGCTTTAGCTGTATCACTTACTGTTGTGATCCCATCACCTGAGCTCAGAAACCCTGGGTTTAGGGTCAGATATGGTCATTATTCCAAACCAAATAATACGTAGTATTATTTCCATACAATTTGAAGACAAGTTCCTACTTCTTAGTATTAGAGGACACTGTGCCAGTTTCTTCTCATAAATGACACATAAAAATCACATAGGCAACTGTCTAAGCATGGAAAAAGTAGCCTGAGTGTCCTAAACAAAATATAATGTGGGTTACGTTCAGAAAGAGCACTTGTGTATCTGACGAAGGAAAAGAGAAATACGCAGAATGAGAGATGTTAGGGCACATAATCGGTCCAGAGCTCGGGTATTGTTTGTGCATCTTCCTGACTCTCTGGTAGCATCCTAAAGGTGAGCAGTGATGACGCTTAAATGACAAAACTTTATTCAGGTAGGAGGTAGAAAGACTTACCATCATTAAATTTGGCCTAGAACTTTTGTCTACTATGAATTTTGACATTTTGTTTGTAGATTAAGTTTATTCCATATTCTTAATTCAGTTGGCTCCTTGCACATCTGAGGTGTCCTATGTATGTATGCATATGCATGTCAGAGAGGAAGAGAGAGACTAAAGAAGAGTTAACAGCTTTCTTTTAACAACTTTTAAATTTCTAAGTAACATATTGGAAATGTCAATTTGAAAGAATATAAGAGCCGGGGAAAACAAGAACGTTGAAAAAATTATTAAGATTTTGTTTTTCTTGTACTCAGGGAGAAAAACTATATCCACACTGTGTGTATATATCCAAATTTTGGGATCCTTTATTTAATTTTTACTTGATCCAAAGCAGTGTATCATTCCAATAACATATTGGATTACTAAGTATCAAGAAAAGATTCCAAGGTTTGACCACATAGGCAACAAAGTATCTTGGATTTTTATTTTTTTTAAATAGTTTTTACATTAACCTTTATTCCCCCTTTCCCTTATCATAGTCTGAGCCAGGAATAATTCTTCTGGAATCAGCAGAGTTAAAAATCATGTAAGACCAAGAAGGACACTGGGAAAACAAAATGCACTTAAAATTTAGGCATGTATACGTCGCGACGTTCTACTTTTCCTATCATAATAGCGAAATGTGAGCTCCAAAGCTCTGAGCCAGAGTTCCTTTTCCACTGTGTTTCAGACAGGAAAAGATATCTGCACTGGGAATATTGTCCAAACCCATGATTAGTTTTTTAAAAAGCAATGCAGAAAGAAAACAGATGTTAAATGTTGTGAGGGGAAAAGTGATTGGCAGAGAACAGAAACTGAAAAATCAATGTTTTAGCATAAAATGCCTTTAATTGGAGATGACAATACCACAGTGGGAGAGGAAAGCTGACTTAAAATGTAAGGCATAGCTCGAGAGCAACGTTCAGTCTGTACTTCCATGCAGGCATGAGAACTGGTAATTTGCAAACCCACCGAAGCAGGGACCGTCTGTATTTTGGGGACGCTCTGCCTATCCTGCACGTAGCTAATAACACGCTGAAATGTCAGGCTTGCATTTCATCTACCTTGTAGTTACCTGCATTTGCCTTTGGTCTGTGGAGGACAACATAGAATTACCACAGAAATACCACACTTATCTTGCAAGCTATTTGTCATACAGATTTCCCTTTAGGGAAAAAGCTGTGTTAGTGATTATATGTTCCCTTAAAGGAAGCATCATTTCCCCCCTGAATCCGGTAATCGCAGTTTAATGAAGTTAGAACAGTCATTCGCAGCTAAGATGCCTCACATGCCAGATTTTATCTCCCCGTCTCTGCAGACAGAAATTTAACACTAGCCGTTCTCTACTCGGCAGTTTGTGTGCCGGGTTCCCCTCCTCCCCCACCTCCACTTTTGCATCTTCCTCCTTACTGTTCCTTCAGTGATGAGCGATGCGGTGATTGATGTGGTGGGACGAGCCGCGCTACTGTAAATCAGGAGGAAAGCGTGGAGAGTTGGAGCGGCGCAGCGAGGTGCAATGCAAGCTAGCCGGGCAAGGCTTTGGTTTTGCTGCATCATCACAGAGGCAAATGACACTGTAAATGAAATGGGGAGGCATAAAGAAAATCAATGTAGTTTTGGGGTTGGGGTTTTTTTGGTTGCTTTTTTGCTTTTTTTTTTTTTTCCCAGACTAGCCAAGGTCTAACGCTATCTGGGAGGAGGAGGGCAAGGCACTTAATTAAAGCAACATTAGGTCGTGTTCACTACAGGAATGAAGTATCTGAATTAGTAAGACATGCTTAAAGCTAAGCACAGCCTTAAATTGGTCTGGATTTTGCTCCTAAGAAATGAAGCACAGACTCTGAAAGAAATCCTTTCCCTTAAGCTGACAAGGTATTACTGCACACCAATAATCTTTGCCATGTTTTTTCTTTGTTTCCTTTTAATTAGGCAGGAAAATGTTGTGCTAAGCGTAACGTGTTTGAGTTGTGCATGCACTACGTCAAATGGTACTGAAGTATAAAGCTAGTTTATTTGGGTATGCCATGGCTTCATTAATATCTGTATATTACTTTAAGATCCGTGGATCAAACTATGACAATGATTGTCTGTCCTGCACCAGACTAGGTAAGAGAGAGAAGACTACGTCTACTGTAAATTGCCCATTTCAGATCACAAAATGAAGGCAGTGTTTGAAATAACAGAAATACCTTCCGAACAAGTGCCACCCCTACAGTCAGCAGCTCCACAAGCAGGCCACAGAGGCTGCATGAAGAACAGTAGTTCTGATCATTTACGCTTACGTTCATACTCGTTGTGCCGTAGTGACTGAGCCGTTTCAGTTCTGCAGGGCTGTGGCTCACTGACTACAAAGTGTAGGAGATAAACTAACAATAGCTTGTATCGGCCGCATGAAAAAAAGTACACTTTTCTGTAGGAAATGGCAAGGTTGATCTCATCCTTCTCAAATGATACCAGTCAAAAAATTAGCTGTAGTCGTAACACAGGCATTTTTAAAACAATTAAAAGACAATGTACTTTCCTAAATTCTTTATAAAATGCTATAGAGTATAGCTTCTATATCCTGCCCGGCAGGGCTGGAAGCTGTTGATTGGCGCCGTGAAACAGCTTTTCAGCCCTCCTTGGTAGATGGCTGCTTTGAAGCGGTGGGCAGAAGATCCTGTAAGTAATGTGATAGGAGTGAGCTTGCAAGTGGGAGGATTCCCCCCATCTTGTTGATACTGGGATTTGGATAAACACCTAGTCCAATGGGCTGTGAACAAACTAATACTTTATTGCCACAATGTCTCGAAACTTTGAAGAGTAACAGCCTGATGTAAGGGACAAATAAAAATACCCAACAAAGTACTTTTCCCAACTGTATTGTTCCTGATTGTGTCTAATTACTGTTACTCTGAGAGCTGAGAGTGAACAAAAATTAAATTTTCTGCTTGCATTTGTAAAGTCAGTAGAATTTTATGCAGAAGGGAAAAAAAGAATTGCTGTATCATTTTAAGCATAAACATATGAGGATCCCCATTAAAATGGAAAAGGGAACATACTGCCAAAAGAATAAAACAAAACCTGTTCCCCATTTTAGATTAGTACTGCTTAGCATCCAGCTCATCATCTCTTCTTGTCAGTGTGAATTTGCTTGCAATGTTTTGATATTAAAATTTCCTATTCTTTAATTTTGGGGCTCACTGTTCCTAAACACCAAGTGTGTGCAAAATGAGAACTAAGTATCTTTTCCTCCTGATATACACACACTACTGTACCACCCCCCACCCCCCCCCGTTGCCCAGCTCAGGTTCAGGATATACATTAGCCCATACCTGATACCCTGATTTATCCTGTCGCAAGCTGGTGACCTGCGCTTTCCTAACCAGGGAGCTCTTAATTGAAGTGGGGACTTGGAATTGTCCTGAGCAGACTTAAAGAAATGACATGGTGCTGGAAAGAGCACATAGAAAGCAGATGAGTTGCAACTTCTGCAATCACTGTCTTTACCTCCAGGTTGTTTTCCTGTTTCTATCAAGTTTTTTCCTTCTTCTACCTTTTTTGGGGAAAAATTGGCACCAGTTTCTGCTGCCCCTCTCATGCCTGTGCCCAGCCTGGTTCCAGTGCTGTCGGTCCAGCAGTCTGGGGTCACAGAGTGAACTGCCTCAGGGAGCTGGTGTGGCTGCAAAGTAAGTGATGCTGAGAGAAGCACCCACCCATCGCTGCACAGCCTCGGCTGCTTTGATTGCAGCTTCCTGGTGATTCAATTTGCACATTTTCCTCCCAAGTGCATGCTTATCAATCTCCTTCATCAGCATTTTACAGATAAATCTCTCCTTAGTTCCCTCAGCCGGAACAGGATGGGGACAGTGCTTGTACATATTTCACTGTAATTTGGATTCTCTAAAATGTAGTATTTTGACTGAAATTGTGCCTGCTTTACACCATCTCCTTTTAGAAATGCTTCTCATCTTTTGGTGTGTGTTGAGGCAACTGATTATGGATAAAGCTTGGGTTTATCAGGAAACAAGTGTTGAATGGTTATTGTAGCAGAACCACTATCTTCTCTGATATCTCTTGTCGTCCCTAAATATAATCTGCACATTGCCTTTTCCACTGCAATTTTCAGTGAGCTGAGGCTTTGGAGATTCTTTTGCAACAATTCTCAAATCTTTTTCCTGGTCAAATGGCTAAAGCAATTTCTGTTTTACATACTTTTTCTGTCTGCCTGTCTTTTCTCTTTTTAATTTTGCTATGACTTATGCTTTTTTAATAGAAAACTGCATAATTGTTGTTGCTTTTTGTGAGGGCAGTCAATAAAATAATCTTGATTCCTTGGTATTTACCCACATTATTCCATGTCCCATTTTAACATCATTTTCTAATGTGGAAGTCAGATTTGACACCCAGTCATGTCCAAGAGCCAACGCTGATTTGTGTAGTTACTTATTAGCATGGTCATTCATCTGCAAAAAGGATCCTTTTAGTGATATTCCCTCTTTCTTGTCATTTAGCCATTACTTCTAGCATTTTGTGATGGTACACAATGAGTACAGTGTATATGTACATCTAGTCCAACATGCACGTGCGCATGTACATGTACATATAATGTTTTACTCCTACGATGCATCTAACCTGAGAGGACTGCACAAGAATAGCTGTTTTCTCCCTTCACAGGCATCTTACGTGTAGGTTATGAAATACCCATTTTACAGGAAGGTAAAAAGAAACATGAAGCTCTTCAAGGTTAAGGCTCAAAGGGATCCAGACATCTGGGAACCAGAGCAGAACCAAAAAGCTTTGATTAGTACTGTGGGTCCCTGATGGCATGACCAGAGAAGGTTGGGTGTCTCTGGGTGGGGTTGGAGACATCCAGAAGCGAGCAGGGAGCTGCTTCAGGCTGTTCAAGAGGAAATCCTGTTGCCTTTGATGTTTTGCTCTGAAATAAGCGCTGGGAGGTTAGGGCTGAGGGCAAGGGCAATGCACAGAGGGAGAGGTACACTCGTGAGTGAAAAGGTTTCAGTTTGACTGTATTGGAGTGCTTAGATTTTTCCACTTCAAAAAATGTTGGCTGTTTTTTTTTTTTTCCACTTCTCCAATTTTCCTTTGTACTTTAATACACAATAAAACCAGGCTGAAATCAGAGTGGAGCATTATAGCTTATTTTTTTGATGCAACATTTCTACTTACCTGATTTCTGATCTTTATTGTTATTGTTCCTACGTTGGAATTCAAGAAGGTTTTGAAACATTTAGTTTTCCAAAAACAAAAATCCAAATTGCAGAGTTCTTGCTTCACTTTTCCCCTTTACACCCACATCAAATGGGAATTTGATTCTTCCTCCCTTTGCATCCCAAGAGTGTGCCACCCTTCGTAGCACAGCTCCATACTGATTACAACATTCTCTGGACCTGTCTGCATGGTCTCTGTCCCTTTGTCAAGTTTTGATAATTTATACCAAGCTCTTAGTTACTCTGCTCAGGAACATTTTTGATGATCTGAGCATGTAAACTATTCTCTCCGTACACAGTGGATTTTAAAAGGGAAAAAAAATCATAATCCAAATACCTTAGCACACTCTTATTGCTGTGGTTTTATTATTTAATGTTATTTTTTCTTCTGGACACAATTAATTGTTTCCTTTTCCTTCTTACTCCGCTTTGTGTTCCCCTTTTCTAGTTCATGTGGCTTGTAAATTGGTTTTAGCCTATCTTTAGTCCTGTCCCTAATTGTTTACTGAAAATGATTGCCTCCTGTTATTGCTTCAAGATTCCAATTTTGACCAGAGAGATTGTATTCTCTCCCTCTTGCCCTTGAACACCTCTCAGCTCTATGGCAGTAGATTTTCCATGCAAACACATTTTTTCTCATTTCAAACCCTTTTTCCAGTGTGCTTTAACATCAAAGTCTGGTCACTGAATATCTAAAATCTGATTCTGTTATCTTCTTTCTTCCTGAACTATCTTTGTCCTCATGCTTCCATACCCTAACTCCTCTGCTGCACTGCCTCTGCCATGTACTGCGCCTGGAGTCTCAGCAAATACGCTGAAGAGCCTCCAGTTCTCCAAAAATATATTGCTTGACTGTTTATCCTTGCCTCAGCTTCTGTTTCCATCAACTGAACCACAGAAAGTATCAGATGGCTTTTTCTGAATTGACCATTAAAGCCAATTGATTACACAGTTAGCAAGAGTATTTCATACACTGATATATTGCTTAAAATATTCTCTGAAAAGCAAAGGCACCTCTGCATTACCACACCACCTATTGTTTTCCTGTAGAGAGTCCAGGAGTTGCTCCCAGTTCTCTATTGTACGTGTAACAAGTGACTATAATTTTATTTTTTTTTATTTTCTGAGAATTAGCATTACATTAAGTCACATTTCTTTTATAGCTGCCAGGAAGAAAATGTTCTTTTAATCTATTGATTTACTAGGAAAGCAGTATCTTCTCTTTGTTTATTAATTACTTTTGAAAAGGGAAATAAATTCTCATTATTCACTGCTCCATTACTGAAAAGTACCTTGGAAAGCGTTACTCAAAATTTCCAGAGTGAAAAATGCTAATGAAAAGAAGTTCAAACAAATTTCTCATGAGTTCTCCAATTAGAAAATTGGAGTAAGACTGCAGATTCAGTAAAAAAGGAAATGGTGTGTAGCTGGTAGCTAAATATATTTGTAAACTTCGTTTAGGAAGAGCACTTGCTGAGGTAGTAGAAAGACTTGAAGGAGGGGAACATGTGTCATTAGAGCTACAGGAACAAGGGCTAAAAGGATTGACCAAGAAATCAGAGATAATCTTCAGCCCTGTTACCTGCGGCTGCCACCAGTGACAGAGTGACCTCGGTGGCTGGGAGGAAAAGAGGGAGGTAGAAAGACGGGTGCCAGGCTACCTCGCTGCAGTCGTGCATGATGGAAAAAGATTTCACTTCTTTTTCATTACTGCCTTTAAATCCTTCCCCCCGCCCCCACCCCGCCACTGGTGGTGTATTCTCATCTTCCTATTGTTTTGCTTGCCTGCCGCTTGGGAAGAGACATCCTTTCTCGTTTACTCAGCTGCTGATGTGCCTCTGCTGTTGGGGATACGCTGATTTCACGTGGTGGAGATGTTCAGCTAATTGCATTTTGCAACGTGGCAGACCACCTACAGAGAATTTCTCTTTGAAGCGGTCATGCATCTTCTCCGGCTAACTCAAGATATGTCTATTAAATGCACATTTAATCAAACTGACAGAAGTAGGCATTAGAAGCCCAGGAAAATGAAAGCAAAATGAATAACTACACCAATTGACATTTCTAGGTATTCAAGTTCCCCCCAGCTGTGAGAGCTTGCCAGTACTGCTGCATGGCCCAACTAAAATGAGAGTGCATATTAAATTATAACATTTCACACTCACAAGGAGCACTTTGGAGCTGGAAATCATCAGTGTTCTCACTGTTTTGTTAACTGAAACTGTTAACTGAAGAACATGAGAGCCATCACCCCATGTCAAACCACAGGGCTCACCAAGCCGAAATCCTTCCTCTAGAAGCAGGCAGTGACAGTCACCTAAATACGAATATGAGAAACAGGGCATGTACAGAGGGATTATTACCTTCCCAGCTTCTGGCTGTCAGCATCTAGAAACTTCCAAAGCAAGAGATCATGTCCAGATGCTGATCTCTGAAAGCTACATGAATTTCTCTGGTCTGTGTCTCAACTTAGTTATGCTTTTTGCCCTGTCATAACAGAGCTTTAAATTGTAACTGTATGCTACCTGGTAAGTATTTATTTTTGCTTGCTTTTAAACCTGATATATCTGTGTGTCATTGGCCCCACTCTGGTTCCCCTGTTGGAGGAAATAATTAAAAGTCACCATCCACTTTATCCTGATATGATACCTTATTTTATTGATATTTATCAGTAGTCAGAATCATCCTTTTCCTTCC
This sequence comes from Sagittarius serpentarius, assembly GCA_034782735.1. Classification (NCBI taxonomy): domain Eukaryota; kingdom Metazoa; phylum Chordata; class Aves; order Accipitriformes; family Sagittariidae; genus Sagittarius; species Sagittarius serpentarius. The sequence continues at coordinate 22,206,004 of JAVKLA010000026.1, forward strand.
TGCTCTCATTACTTTCCACAGGCGGGACTCTTTTTTTCTTCAGACTGTTTAACAGATTACAATCACTGTGCTTAATCTTTAATTATCTTTACCCATACGTATTTTGAAGTTAGCTTCCTCTGTATTGGATCTAAAGAGGGTGCATGCAATTTGAAAGCTGGCTTTTTGTTCTTTGTAACAGTGTCAGTCAAACTAACAAAATAGACTACGAACCTTGCCACTCTCGTGTCCTTAAACAAATATGGCAGCCCTTATTAGAGACCAGAGGATTCGCACACAAGAGGCATCCCAAATGTTCTAATCACAGGAAGACTATCAGCCTCAATCCACACTCCAGCAGACAGCAGAGAACATGCACCTCACTGATCTCAGAGTGAATTTTCTGGTGTCTAATAGGGCATGAACATCTAATGAAGATTTTCCCACTGCCAATGCATTAGGCAAACCTCTCTTCCGTGAGGCTTCCCTGGAGGGCAGTAAGGCAAGCTCACATGGCATCAGCACAATGACTTTGTTGGAAAACAAAGCCACCACAAGACAAAATCTCCAAGAAACCAAGCTTTGTGAGCTCTGCCATTCACAGAGACAAGCCTTGAAAACACAGTATGAAAGCTGTTAAATTAAAACCTCCCAAAGTCTGGAATATCCTGCTGGCTGGAAGAAAAGAAAAAGAAACTACCACAGAAGTGTGCATTTGTCTACCTCAATTAGCTGTGGCTTCTACCCTTATGGTGCATCACAGCCCTGCCTTTATTTCCCTCCAGGACATTTCTTTAAAGAAAGACCTTCCCATAAAAGAAGAGTGATTAAGTCCCACAACCCTGCCACACATGGTGACAAGGGGAAGGTCTGGAAACTGAGCTGGGTCTATCAAGCTTAAATTCAACACTTTCCAAGACAAAATTAAAACAGTGTATAATAATCTTTTGGAGAACAAAGTTGGCAAATGCATTGGGGTTGGGGATTTTTTATTGTTGTGGGGTTCTTTTCCTCCCCCCCTTTTTTTTTTTCTTTTAGATATATGCAGGATTGCTGTCTTTTTGTTGAAACCATTCCCAGAAACATAATTCCAGAAAATACATGAGTGAGGGTGATTTATGACAGTGTGCTTTGAATTTGTACCACTAATCAGCTAAAACAGAAAATTTAGCATCTCTAACGTGTATAGTTTCAGGCATTCTGTGAACAGGGTGTCATGGGATGGTAAAAAAATGCACGGACTTGTGTGCCAGCTTTTGGGATGTCTCTGTTGACTGATTTCCAAACACATAGTAATGATATAGGAGAGACTATATGTTTCGGTCATCGTGAACCTCATTTATGTCTTTGTCCAACACAATCTACCCAGGTGAATAAGTACAAATATATACTAGAATATTATGCATATTCCCAGACTTTCCAGATAGAAAGTAGAAGAATGGCATCTCTATCAGATGTCATCTCTTATCAAATACTGCAAAATCCTGTTCTGCCCTACCTCTGAAGATCTTAAATAAAATTTAGCTTAATGTCACTGAGAGCTTCCACTATTTATCTGTACTCACAAAGGAGGAACAAGTTATGGTAACACATCTGAGAGAAAAGCAGATTTTTTTTGAGGGAAATGAAGATGTTAAAAAGATCTCCTATTGCCCAAGATCAGATCACAAGGTAATTAGAATGATTAAAAACTGTTGAAGTACTGGTTCTCAAATGTATTAGACTCTGTAATTCTAAGGAAAGTAGCAAAGAAAATAGGAAAGTCCTTTGACAAACATTTGTATGCCTCACTAACGATATGGAGGAGTAAAAAGAGTAGATAATGGAACTGCCCTGTTAAAGTTACAAGATAATGCAAATCTCTAAAATGGCTGTGGGCCTGGTCTTAGAAGATGCAATATTCCTTCCCTTCCAGACTCCCTCAGATGCTTCAAACATGGCAGAGGACCAGAATTAGGGCAAGAAAAAAAGTAGCAAAAATTACAACAGTTTCAACAGATTAACTACACAGAGGAATTTAAGGGGACAGTAAATCCAAAATTGTTGCTGAGATTTTACAGTAATGAGAATAGAGTGTGCAAAAAAGACCAAGATGATGAGAATAAAGAGTTACGGCATTTCTGTCTCCTGCCATAGCCAGCAGAAGTCAAATAACATTCCATTTTAAAATATACTCTATTTTAATATTTGCATTGATTTTCATATTAATTTATTATGCCACCTGGCTCATGTGCCAAGGTAGTCTCCATTACCTTAATCTTTATGCATTTAACAATGCCTTTATATTTATCCATTACAATACCGATGTGAGGTAGAGACAGTCTTACCTGACGGATTACCCGTACTGGACAGACAATGAACTGCAGCACAAAGGAGCAGACACCTAAATCTTCTAAGGTGCTAGCAGGCTCATTATCACTTGAAATGGGGATTCACCCCTAAGTTAGAGGCCCTAAGTAGAGTGAAAATATTAAATGCAAGTTTCCAATTTAGGGTGAGATTCATCTAGCCACACTCCAAATATCAGGTACCCAACCTAAGCTAGTTTTCTACAATCTGTCTGTTTTCCAGGATAATTCAGCTATACACTGAAAAGACAGAAATCCTGGGATAGGCAAAATTGCTCTAAAAAGGTGCATTTCTAGAGAAACTTAGACATTCGTCTGGTGGCAAAGCTTTTGATGGGTTGAGAGTTCAAGGAATTTAATCCTGTCTTCCTCCCAAACAGCTTTTTTGTCATCTTCAGCAAAGTCAGTTATTTTCAAGGACACAGCAGGGTCAGTCCAAGTAACTATATCTCTAGGCAGCATCCAATAATTTCTGGTTTACTGGTCAATAGCATTCTTTTCATTTCGCTTCGCATGTTTTTTTGTCTCTGGACTGGTCATAGCAGTTCAGGTTCTGGTTTAATTTTAAGAACCTCAAGTTAACACTAGTGCTGTGGTAATGCCATTCGTAGATATCACCCAAGTCTATCTGCTTTTTGCATTGCGCTGACATATCTTTACTTTCTGTGTTATCACTTAGTTTCAATTGTTGTTCAACTGTTCAGCTGGTAAACGGCTGTCCATTTCACTCAAGTGGAAGCTCTTTTCCAATGATAAACTAGAGCAGTTTCTGCTTGTCACCTAGTGTAGCTTCAGATTCAGCCAACTGCTTTCAGGTTATGTATCTATACTGTAGATGAGTGTCTACTTGTATGCTAGACATTTATCATTTCAGTCAATGAAGAGTCCATACAATTGCCAAGACACAATTCAGGTGTCTAAGTGCAGGTATCAGCATGATTTTTGGTGCTGAAATCATCTGCCTGTCACAGGATGTATGGGAGATCTCTGTCTTTCTGGAATGGCTGCTTGAGATCAGGTGGGATAACCCAGAACATCTCAGATGGCACTAGGTGCGTGAGTTACAGCAATCAATTTGATTGTCGAGGTATCCAGGGTATTATCTTGCTGGCACAGTTTGGAGTGTGCTTTAGGAGATGAATACCAACTCCACAGAGTGTATTGCCTTGATCTCCAGAGAATATGGTTTAGACAGCTTGTCTACATGTAAATGCTGCCTGTAAACACCTAACTTTGGATATCTGAAATTCACCTCTAGTTTCCAGAGTAACATGGGCTCTTTTGACTTAAGCAAAATCAAATAGTAATATGCAGTGTGCCTTTTTAACTGCCTCAACCCTGTAAACCTGCAAAAGTGCATATTTCAACACAATAAGCATCTATGTGATAACAAATGCAAGTTTTGGCAGCTCCTGTACTTTTGGCTTCTAGAGGCAGCGTGATCAGTAGGATGGAATATCCCATCCACCACTTGCAGCACACTGTTTTCGATAGAGTATGTTGGCCAAACATTTCCTGTGGGGGGAAAAACCCAGATCATAACATACTGATTCTATCTATAGCTTCTGCTCTTCAGCCAAGTGCATATACTAGCCTTCAGGACCACAGACAATATTTTTAAAGTTTAATTGCTCCCCAGTTAGATCTCATTGGCCTGTTGTTTCCTGTTGCCTTCTCTCTCATTGAACAGATGACCTCAACAACAGATCCTAAAAGTTAAGAGTACAATGGGTGTAATTAAGTGGCATTTCAGTAAACGTTTTGTTATTTTGTTGAATCGGACACTTTTTGGATGCTGGGGATAGGTGAGAGAGGTGATGAAGTGGATTAAATTGCATAGCTGGGAGCCCATCCACTGAAAACACGACTTAGCAGCACTCATGTTTTTCTGTCCTTCAACTACTTCTGAAACAACTTCAGCTGATCTCAGACCATGGCATAGCTTATTGAGATAGCAGATGATTTCAGAATATGCATAGGTATATACTAACTCCTTTTGAATAAAACATTGAACACCAACCAACAGATCTGCCATGGGACTAGACTTTACACCAGAAATTATAAAACAGGGAATGCACATTTCTGTGAAAGTCATTGGAAACCCGGGTGCTAGCTTTAACATACAAAGACTCAGACAGGTCAAGAGTAGCTAATAAATCATCTCTTCTTCTGTCATGACAAACTGGAAGGAGGGATCCGGGCTAGAACTTCCACAGTGTGAAAGAAATGGAGCAGATGACACGCATTTTCTACGAGATGTTTCAGCTAGAGTGCTTACTTTTCACATCTGCATTTGTTAACCAGCTAGACGTCTCTCTTTTTTTTCTTTTATATCTAAGGCTGTGGAGGTTTTGTAGTTCTTTGCTGATGTTATATTTTTTCATATAGGGAATAGATGCTCACAGCATGAGACAGATGCTGGTAATTTTAATCTAAGGTATTTGTATCAATGTTTTCCTCCGACTGTGCAAAAGACTCCCCAGTGGTGCTAGGCAAACCCAGAGCTTGTCTCTATTGAAAGTAATTTGCCCTCGTTCCATCACTGGCTCCATGCAGGTGTAGTGAGGAACCCAGGAAAGAGCCGGTCACAAGACAGGGCTTTCTCTGAAGCCACAAACAACAAGCAGGTGTGACAAAAAGCACCAAGAAACAGAAGAAGAAAAAGACCTCTCCCTGCACTCTATTCTGCACTGACACACCTATGTCAGCTGCAAAACTTGCTTCTTCAAGGAAACATACTGACTTTTAGATCTGTTGTGGTTTAACCCCAGCTGACAACTAACCCCCACCCAGCCACTCGCTCCCTTCCCCTCTTGGGATGGGGGAGAGAATCAGAAGAGTAGAAGTGAGAAAACTCGTGGGTTGAGATAAGGACAGTTTAATCGGTAAAGCAAAA
>JAVKLA010000026.1:22211391-22238572 GCA_034782735.1 Sagittarius serpentarius
ACAAATCCAAACCGCAGCCCCCTACCAGCTACTGTGAAGAAAATTAACTCTGTCCCAGCCAAAACCAGCACAACATCATCTTCTCACCCCATCTGTCCCTCTTGATGTGTATCTGGTCATGTGCTTTGTCCTTTCAAAAGCCCATGTCGTGAGCCCTCTGGGGCAGCAACTGCCCTTGTCTCATTTGCTCATACAGAGACTTGCACAGTGGGGCCTTAAAGCGTGATACTAGTTTCTAGGTGCTAAGAGAATAATAATAAAGAATATTAAAAGCTGTAGCAGCTGCAATAAAACTTGCGTTTATATGGGTTAGCTTGATACATAGCTAACAAATCATTTAAGCTTTTAAATATATATATATAAATAAATAGCCACAATAAACAAGATGAAACTGCAGCTGGGAGAAAACTCTTACGGCTGTTAATTTATTTTTTTTTTTCCCCACTTATCTTTCTCCTGCATAAGGGATAAGAATAGGTTTGCGTTGCAAATTCCAGGCAGTCGATCTCTCCTTAATGACAGTTTTGCTATAATTCTCCTAATTTCAAGCTCCTGCTTGAAAAGGTAACAGTAAACGGCATCCAGGCCGTTTTTGCAGTCATCGGCAGCTGACTCAGTTGATTCATTTTCACAGATTTAAGTTGTTGCTTGCATAGTCAATCCCCTTGGAAAAAGGCTGCTTCCCCATATCAAATGGCCTGTGCAGACACCAAATCCTGATTTTAAAATAAGCATAAAAGCTAAGGTTTTAAGGGTCTGCATCATCACTCCAACCCAGTTCTCAGGAGGGAGTTATATGCCAGTCTTCAAGAGTTTTTATGATAGTTGTTATAGCAGAAATAAATGAACACACAAGAGGAAGATCTAGAATAATTCCTTTTTTGAAAATTGCATGTATATTGGTCATCAAATATTTCTGAGCTAAGGAATGATAGCACCCTAAGGTCTGACCTCTGATAAGTAACAAAAATAGTTCTGACTCATTCATTTCATACGGTAAACCACTGGCCAGTGTTACTCATGTCAGTTGGCACCATTTGTTCCTTGCTTTTTTTTATCAGTATTAGTCAACAGGAATTTCCTTTACAAGAATCAACAAATACTAGTGTTTAAAGCATATTTACATTTTAAAGATTCTGTTAGGTCAACCTAGTATCATTATACATCTGTTGAGTTTGTTCAAATTCCAAAAATGGCAACCAGACATTATGAAATCAGTGTAATCCCCAAAGTAACAGAGAATGTTTAGTCTAGAGACGAGAGGACTGAAGGAAGACAGGATAATCATCTCCAAATATGCAGAAGAGACATGCAAAGGGAAAAAGAGTAAAACATTCTCTTTGTCCTCATTGAATAGAGTAAGAAGCAAGGGCTTCAACTGCATCAGAGTGGTCTGGGTGAAACTTCTGGGAGAACTTTCTAACAGAAAAGCAAAACACAGGACTAGGTTGCTTGGGAGGCTGTGGCATCTCCCCCAGAGAGGTTTACAGAAAGGCCCAAAGCATGGACCAGGAAGGGGTTTTCTTGTATCCTTTGTGTTGCTTATCAAGGAATAATTTCTTGACACCCTTTTTTTTTTTTTATGCTATTTTCTACCAAGCTCTACTTTTCTAGTTTTTCCCAAGGACAGACTTTCCATACTTTATTTCCCAGTACCAGTAGCACTGAGAAATCTGGGACTGAATTTCTTTCGCAGAAGTACACTGTTGCTAAGCTTTCTGTAGATGGATTCTTTGTCATGAGACATAATCTGGTCAGAACTGAAAATCAACTTTTTGCTTGTAAACTAATAGCCTATTTACAGAAATCACAGCAGTTCTGCCTTTAGGTATCCTGAAAATTGACTCAACAATACTCTCAATGATCAATGCTGGGTAAGTAGCTATATTCGTACCAACAAGCAGAAAAACATAGCCATAGCTTTGATATGGCTTTTGTTGGCTCTGCTGCTGTTGCTTCACATGTTTGTTATAATTTTGTGCACCTTCTGTCTATCCTTTATTTGGATAAAATTTGGATGTAAGAGCTTAGAAAAGTGTTAAGAAGTGTTACAGGTAGCTGGACTTCCTGATATCCAGGATTTTTCTTGCTAGAATCACAGCCCTGTTGTTTCTGACAATGGCAAGCAACTTTCTCGTGCTCCTGTTGTGATGCCCATACTGGTTTCTGCTGACGTTACACTGTTGGCAGATATGCTGCATGAGGGGAAGAGAGCCTGACCCCTGTGAATGAAAACCACAGGAACACATTTTTGTCAAGATATTTTATATACACTTAAAGCTCTAAGCCCTCTGAAATCTCTTCTGCTATTCTCCTTTAAATTTCAGGTTTTCAGGTCTCTGCAAATAAAGGTGGTCTCACATGACAGCCCTTTTACAATAAATTCACTTAAGTAGACTCATTTGCATTTTAAAGAAGAATGTAGGAGGTTGTAATTAAAGAAGGAATTCTTAGTTAAATTTATCCCTTCTCACAACGTCTTAATCACTTCTTCCTAATATCTGACTTCTGTGCTACCAATCTCTCCTTCCCTTTGACTTGAAATCCCAGAAGTATTTCCTTGACCTGATAATTGTGCAGGTTAAACTGTGTGGTTTATATTGTGGCAAATATACCGAAAATAAAACAAAAAAAAAAGTTAAGTTGTGAGCCCATTTCTTTGTTGCTCTCTCTATCTTTTTACTTTTTCATCCCTGGTTAGCTGTATTACAATGACCTTGTTTTGGGGACTGTATCATGCTACTGCTGCATTATCGTGGCACTCTAACTCTGGTTGTGGTGTCTAGGTAGATTACAAAACTAACTGGAAAATGATTCACATTTTCGTGGGAGAGAATTTTAGATTTTAACTTTAAAATTTCTTTTAAAATGAACGCATGCAAATGGTAACAGCTGCAAGTGAGAAGAAAAGAAAAAAACCAACAAAGCATATGTAAAAACAGGTATCTTGTGATAAAAGTTTTAAGGTTTCTTGTAATATTTTTAATTAAGATAAAACCATCCCTCAAAGATTAAACTTGAAAAGCATATACTGTAAGTTGGAAGTCACCCTGAAAAAACAATAAGCTTAGCCCGTTTGGTAGTTTTAAACGTGTCATTAAGTGTGTGTTTCTTGATATCAAGGCTGGATTATGTGGGAAGCAATACTATGAGAAGCAGCCACACTTTATTTCAGGCTATGAAATTGCTGACATTGCTGTGACATTCTTACCTTTATCCAGCCCGATATGGGTTGGATAACTTATAGAAATAATTAAATATTTTGCAACTAGTTCAACTATTCCGAATTTTAATTATGAAGAATCATAAAAAGATGAAGTACTTCTCTCTTAATAAGAAATTACTTTGCTTTATTCTGCAGTAAATCATGCTTGGACTATTTGAATTCTGTTGTGTTTAACAGGGTTCAGACAATTCATTTTCTCTCAAGATGGTAAAATGTACACAATGCCATTTTTTGTTGCAATTCTCTTCTATAATTTTCCTCAGTAATTTTTTTTATTGGAATGCTCATTGAAAATGGAACCATTAAATGTAGTGTAAACATTTCTGAATTGAGATGTTAACATTTAAAAATTGCCTCATTTCTCTTTAATGTGTTTTGCTGTTTTTCTTTCCTAATTATCATTCTTTTCAATATTTATGTTAACATGACCTTTCTCTAACTGAATGGCTGTAACTGCTTCTCAAGTACTTATAGCATCATGATTTTTAAATTAAATTATGTTGTTGTGGAAGAGATTGCAATACGGTCCACAGAATAGCAGGGAAAGGAACAAGTTTCTGTTCGTCCCAGAATCTGAAAGTAGTAATAATGTTTGTTGGTTCACCCTTATAATCAATGCAACTGTACCAGAGGAAGTGTGACTTTCTTTCTTGTTCATGATTAGAAACATTCCAGTAAATTTAATGCTGGTCAAAACTGTCAGAATGACTAGCTGTGAAGGTTTGTTTAATGTTGTAAAAAGTTTATTACTTTTATTTATTATGCTTTCATCCCGCTGACAGAATTAAAGTTACACTACAGATTCTGTTTGCCCGTGGGAACAGATCACAGGAACATAAGCAGTAAGATTTGGCTTCACACCTTGAATTTTCAGGTCAATGTTATTCCATAGCCAAAACCTACTCTTTTGAATTCTGTGAGGTCTAAGGGTGCAGCATATGCAATAATAAGCAAACACAGAATTTTCTTGTAAACGCTGGGAGATGTTTGCTTTGATTTTCGGCACATCTTTCACAGTATGTGTTCAGTTTGTCTAGAATTTAAGAGTAAGGACCAGGTTATCGGCTCAGTTTCACCATGACACCTTGTCTTGTATACCCAGCTTCCCAAATGTTTTCTTCCTCCACCTGGAAAAGAAGACAACTATCCCCAGCCCTTCCAGTCTTCTCCATTTGGAGACGTCAGTGAGTGAGAACATGATGAGCTGAAGGATGGGAATGACATACGTCAAGGGAGAAAGAGGGAAGAAAATAAACCATTGAAAATAAAATTAAATGAGATCTAGATCTTTAAGATTTCAATTTAACTTTTTAAAACTGAAGGATGTGAACAAAAGTAAAGAGAAAGTAGGACTGAAGGAAAACAATGGATGTCAAAAGACTGCCTAGAAAAGGGGTATTAAAAAACAACAAAAAGAAATAGCTCCCAAACAGCAGCAAAGGGAAAGACAGGTAAACTTTAATGGAAACAGTCACTAACTAAAAAAATTTTGATGTAGGCATATCACTCTCTGAATCTATTTGACATAAAAATGCCAAATAGTAATAACAGAAGTGGCAGCTAACACAGCCAACAAATTCAAACAACTTAGGCCACAGGCACCCCACAGAACAAAGCCTAATCCGAAATGAAGCTGAGCCTTCTTCAAGGTCCCCTGCCCTCCAGGGCTGGGCAATTGGGTATGTTCTGAAGGTGTACTTTCTGCAGAGCTTGCTTGGACTGAGTTCTTTGGTGGACCTGAGGATGAGTATTTTTTCCCCAGTACACAAAATACACATAGTCGCCTGGTTGACTTCCTTCTTGAGACATTAGAGAACAAAGAGATAACTGTTTGCAAACGTCCGTGCATAAGCGAGAGGGGCCAGGATCAAGGCAAGTTGCCGCAGATGAAAGGTGTGCCTTACTGGATATTCCAGAACATCGGCATAAAAAATGGGGTAACGTTGAGTGATCTTGTCTTGGCCAGCAGGCCTCTGGCTATCTTGGGTCAATAGCATTAATGCAGCTTCTCCACCCTTCCTTCCTGCTCTTCAGGCTTGGCCAGGTAAACAGTAGGCACACTTGATTTCCACAGAGGATGCTCTAATGGCTGGCCAAACCGGGGAGTTCAGTTCCGCGCCCTACACGCTGGTAGGTGAGCAGCCAGTGTTAAACAAGGCAGGGTCACCGCAGAGAGCGCTGGAAAAACAGCACAAAAAGAAGGGAAGGGAAAAAACAGAGAGAGAAAGAGAGAATGCAATCATCTTTTTTATGGGAAAAGATGTCAAACTGTCATGTTAGTCTCTGCTGAGGCTCTGAGTGCTAACAGTTGCCAGGGTAACTGTTGTGCCAAGCCTCAGCACTTATGTATTTTTTCCATTGATAATTGCTAATGTGAACAAGTGCTGGCTTGCACTTTACACCTGCCTGGCTTGTAAGTCTACCTTAATTGGATGTGCCAAGATTGAGGAAAAAGTAATCTGCCCTTTCAAGACAAGTGACAGGTAGATGAAGTGTTGCTTAGGCCTTTACTGTAACAATTTTGCTGACAAAATTACTATGAATTGTCTTCCCTTGGTGCACATATACTGCCCTTGTTTACGGAATCGAGAGTTTAAGCTTCAAGATTCATTATAGGAAATTATGCTATAAAGTTTTCCGGAACATCTTGGTGCTGCCTGGTGAAATTCTACTCTTACCCCCAGAGTTCAGAGTGTTTCATTTTATATGCATATGTGAAAACAGTCCATCAAAGGGATGGAGAAAAATGAGGAAAAAACAAAAAATTTTACCAGATATATACATATTCTAATTTGCTTTTTAAATGGTTAAATAAATACTCCTAAGGAAAAACCCTGGTGAATGAATAAGGAAGAGGTTTTTTTAAAAATTCTTGTCCTGGTAGTTTGTTCCACAAGCTCAGAAGTGATGTGGGAGTTTGGAGCAGTCAGTTTTTGGATGCCCCACTCGAGATCTTTTGAAGACTGAAAGAGAACAGCAGCACCTCAAAAATCTCTGAGAAGTAATTCCCCCTAAAAAATCAGGCTGAAAGCCAAGGAATCCAGGGGCTCTTAATCAATGTTTTGTCCAGGACCACCACTTTCTTAATTAAATTGTCTCTATAAATATTTTGGGCTGCCCTACAAGACTCTGTTAACAGGGTCTTATTTGCTACTAAGCTGTACAGGACTGTTCCAAATCTATAGAAAAGTTATTATAGGGCCTTTTTTTTGTTCTTTTTCTGGTCATAAGGAGATTACAGAGTTTCTGTGCTCGGTTTTTATTTGCTTTTCAGAGCTGTGTCAAGCCTGGCCTGCTCCACTGCGGAGTGTATTCACTGTGTTGTAACTCCGCATTGCTTTGATGTTGATTTCCCAGTGCACTTAAATGAAGTTTCCTGAAACCAATATGCCAGAGCGAATTAATATTTGAATAATACATAGTGCTTATTTTAGCGCCTTTTGTCAGAAGACCTCAAAGAAGAGCACAAAGGGTAGCAGGGAGATTGTCTTATACCCGCGCTGTGAAGGAAGAAGCTGAGGTACAGGGATGTTGTGCTCCTTGCCTAACATTACACCATCAGTGAGGGCAAAAATAGGAGAAAACCACCCTACTTGACCAGAAGATTATCCTTTAAAGCTAGACAGCATCAGACTTATCAGCAATTCTGATTGCGTAACCTGTCTTCACTTTGAGTAATAGCAAAGGTTTCATACGCGTCCGTTTGCTCCTACGGGACTGACGGAGGATTAAAAGGTTGCAACTATAAGGCAGAACGGTGCTGGCCTGTGCAACTCGCCAAGCTGCTTGGCAAGATAGTAGTATTAAAAGTGAAATTAATGAAATCCAAAACCTATTCTGCTGTCCTCCATAAAGCACTATGAACACTAGATAGTGATTTCATGTCCAGAAACACAGTGGCCTCGTAGGAATGTTATTTTTGTTAAGATATTCAGACTAAGAATATAAAAGAGGGAAGCTGCTGAAACTGCACAGAAGAGCAGGGGATTTTTAACACCTTATTTAGGATTCTTTTAATCCGTGTTTTCAGTGATAGTCATTTACTTCTGTAATTCCCCCGTGAGATAGACTCATGGGGCTAAATTCTCTCTCACGTTCCTTCCTGGTCACACTGTCACAGAGATGAGAGAATTTGGAAGGACACAGAAGTAAATGAGAGTGGCATGTGGTTCCTAGAGTTGATAAGCCCCAACCTGTAATGAAGCATTAGCTGGATGAGCACTTATTAGTAGCTGCTGCACACAGAAGTGTGTAATTTCATGCTATTGGTTAGTAATGCTGATCAAGGTTTAGGAGTCTATCGAAGTTTACCAAGGTATACAGTAGAGTTTTTCCCTATCACACTTTCTAATATCATCAGAAAGAAATTTGATTCACTTTTCAGTGAAAAAATTGACCTAGATTTTCAGCTTCACCACTGAGATGCTTATAGAAGCATCTGTAATGGAGTTTATCCACCAACAATGGTGATTAAACTGGAGGAGCAAGAGTGTAATGTAGTGGGGAGCTGAAATGCAATAGTAAATGTTAATCTGACTACAAAGAAAAATAAATTGCAAAAGAAAGTTTAGTAAACAGATCATTTTAGTTCACACAACAATCAGATAAAAAGTTATGATCTTTTTAAATCTGCATTATGGACAAAATCATGTTGGATATTCTAGAGTGGTCTACTTTAATTTTGTTTTATAGTCTACCAAACTGAAAGCATCATAGCAAAGATAACAGAAAAATAGATGGGCTCTGACTTCAACATATGGCTTAGCAAGAGAAAGTTGCTCCCTAGAGATGTAAGATCCATTCAACTTTCCAAAGAGAATTAGGAAAAAAAAAATTGGAAAACAGACTGGGAAAATGTACTTCTTACAAGCACTGTGGTTGCCTAGGGCTGGTATTTGCCGTCTATCCAATATTGCCAAGAAAAAAATGGCATCTTGAATGTCTTCCAGACAAATTTTGCAGCTAGTTGGATAAATTTTCCTATAGAGTTGAGGCTTATGGGGAAAGAACTTGAAATATATTTTGAAGTAATTTGCCATGTAGTATCAAGCAAACTTGTGAATATTTTTTGTTAAATAAAGATTTCTGAGCATGGAGCCATAGTGACGTACTGTACCATAGGGCAGCTGATGAGAAGATAGGATTTTCTCCCTGTTGACATGCTAAGATAAGTCATATAGTCAGGAAGGTTCATCTACGAGGGTTGCAGCCATGGTGAGCAACCTGGGGTAGATGCTCCCAGGCTGCTGTGCAATGCTGGAGCTTCTGTCTTACACCAAGACGTCATGGCAGGCACAGTTAGTTTGTAAATTAATCACAGGATTTAACTGTCTTGAAAAAGTGTTATCTGGGAGTCATGGAAAGGGATCATCAAATGAAAACTTCATTCATACAGCATGAAACATGACACATTAGTGCCTTTTTCTCACGAGTTTATCTTACAGGGCTCATGGGATCGGGTAAGTACTGCAGACTATGTTGAGTGAGCACCCTGTGGCTCTCATTTGTAAAACTCAGTATCAGGTAGAGCAATTCACATATTTTACTGTTGTCCGAAGGAAGTTAAAGACATATCAGCAACGTCACTTCTTTATGCCCTACCAGAAGTTTATCTGGGGGAAAGGAGAGGAATGACTGAAGTCCAGTTTGCTTAGTCCAGTCTCACCATGATTTCCCCAGTAATTGCTCCTCATCACAGGACAAGAAGCCTCACCAAGGAAAGGGCTACCCTGAGAGCGGGATCAGAAGAAGAAGCAAGGAGGCTAGAATGAAATCAGAGGCAGGGTATAGGTGTTTGCCACTTTTCTGGGCAATTAAATTCAGCACCGTATGTAGCCTTTTTTCCCTGTAAAGATAGGGTTGTTCTGGCATGCTTGTTCTTACATATAGAATTAATGCTTCATCTCCCCTTTAACTCTGATGTACTGTGTGAATGCAAATACTTGGAAGGACTGTCTTGTGTTCCAGGGAGGACTCCACAGCTGCAGGTAAAAGAATAAGTTTAAGTAGCAGTTTTCAAAATCACTACATTTAGTTGTTTGGGGTTTTTTCTTAGCTGCTCTGATAGAAACTTTTTTCTCATTCTATTTTTCATCTTTTCCTGCTCCAAACCCAGGTCAAGAATTTGGTTTTTTTCTGAGTTAAAGAACAGCGTTCCCCCCCCAGGTGCTCCTCAGTTGCAAGTGCCCATTTAATTATTGTTAGACTTTAGAGCTTTTTACTCATTAACATTAAACTGGTGCACAGCCATGTAGTCCCTGCAGTGTGAGAAGCAGCTAAGGTCAACTTTTAAGAGCAAGTCAAAAGAGAAAAGTACTGTCAGAGTAGAGGAAATCAGAGAGGAGAAAAAGTAACAGTAGAAATTAAAGAAGGAAAAACCCCTAGATTTCATAAGTCATTTTCATCCAATTCTTTCATTCATATTAGTGCAAGCTAGAGTAGTTTCACAGAAATCCATGATGAAAAAATATAAAAATCTGTTTCCTTTAGGTACAATCTTCAGTTACATTGGCTTAACAAAATACACCTTTCTCTTAGCTAAGCCCCATAATTGCCAGAGTGTTCACCCGTAGCCATACTGAATACAAAATCAAGCTATTTGAGTTAAAGCATCTTCTCTTACATTTGAAGTTTTACATTAACCTGCAAGGCGAGGAGAGCTGAAAATCATGCAAGCAGTAATTCATAGGAACTCAACTGATAAGCTGTAACTCATTAAATCATTCTAATTCTACCACATTCATAAGTGTGTGTTCCAATCCTTGTTATCGGCTAGGATTTGTGTTAGGGCAAGATAAATAATATATTTTATTGAGAAGGTTTTCTTGCTTACACATTTTCCTAAATGTTACATAGACTCTTTTCAGCTAATGAATAAAAGGATAAAATTCAGTAAGCGTGTAAATGCTGGTAGGAGGAAATTGGGGCCAAATGCCCTCAAGAAAGAGGGTTTCTATGGGGATCTGTTGGTATGTACTGTGTACTAGCACTATCTTATCATGTGACTAGTTCTTGCTTTTTTTGAGTCTACTCAGTGAACCCTGATCTCCAGAGTCCTAATTTGAGGAAGAAGTAATAATAGTTGATTCACACAAGTAGTGTAAATATGAAGAACTCAGCATAAAAACTTCAAATAAGTAAAATAGATAAATGCACATATTCTAAGAAGGAAAAAAAATCTGCAATTTTTCTTTAAAAACCCCCTATTTTTCTAGATACATTTTCTCTTCTGGTTCATCTTTTTTACCTTCATCATCTTCCTATCGAAGGCAAAGGCAACACATAGGCTTGCTCCTTTAAGTGTGAAGGACAATGCACAAAACTTCAGTGACAAATATTGTCCCTGTAAATTGCAGCCGCTGTTTTTTTCAGGCAGTTTGTCATTTATTTTTTTTTTCACTGTCACTGCTGGGTTTCAATAGCCTGCTGCTTAAAGCATAACAGCTGGGAAAAAGGGACAGAACAAGCCAGAGCCAACTACTTGCCGAGGTCTCCTTCACCTGTGAATGTATTTTGTGTGACCAGCATTGCTATGACAGTGGTGGCTGAGCTTACACTACTGAGAGGGCTTGGTTGCTTTTAGATAAGCAGTAAAGCCCAGGCACTGGGATGGTCCCAGATCAGATTTAGGTCAGAGTCAGCAGCATCAAAATCTCCCATTTCAGCCTTAAATGACAGCAACATCTGGTGATCAGATGACCTGGTATCATTTCTAGGACTTCTTAGGAGCTAAGAGTTCTTATGTTTTTGACTCCATAAATAGCCAAATCTAAAGGACCAGGTTCTGCTCTGAGAATTTCAGGGAAAACAGCAAATACTCTTCTGCTCCACAAAAGAAAAAATGATCAGTCTGTTTAACGCAGTTAGCCAGAATATGGGAAGAACTGTTAAAAACAGGTGAGTCTGTAGGCAGGTGAGCCTGTAGGCAGGTGAGCTTGTTGTCCTCTTCACATCTGTGGTCCTAGAGCAGGCAGTTGATTACTCCTTGATTTATGTCTGTTCAGTAGAAAAAGCAGCTGGAAGATTATCCTCGTTCCACCCTCCTTTGCACTCATACATATTATCAAAAAGATTTGGGAAAATGATGTATCAGATCTTCTGTTCTGCTCCTGTACCAAGGCCATCTCCCGTGGTGGTCTGGCAGCTTGTGAAGATACAATGATATCAGAAGGGTCCTGGCTTGAAGTTATATTTTTCGGCTTTACATTCCCATTCCATATTACCATCTTAAATGTATATATGTATATATTTATAACCATATGTGTATGTGCAATATGTGTGTGTGCGTGTGTGTTGAATGTCAAGTATTACATCCTTAAGTGGATGGAATATCTTTGTTGGCCTGGTGGGAAATGAGATGGACAGCAAAGGTGAACAGTCGTATTTTAAGATACATGTTTTAATACAGTTATGTATGCCTGGACCAGGTTTTTCCTTTGAGTGTATATAACACCAATTCTACATTTTGGCCAGGGAATAGGGGCTCACAGACCTTGCTACTGGCAAATATATCCATTTGTTTTATAGTGTAATATACTATGTTTAAAAAAAATGTATACTAAGTTGTGTCACGTGAATAGCAAGTCAGAAATTCTGCTGTATAAATCAATGATAGAAAAAGATGGTGACTTTCTAAAAGCTGTTTGAATCAGTGACACAAAAAGGGCTTTCGGTTCTGTTGCGGTCTTCTCAGTTTAACACTCATTAAATGTTTCACATGACTATGATCTCCTCGTAACAAATAGAATTAAACTCCCTTTCCCTTTTCCTCTGGCACTGAACAGGACTTCAGTATTACTTTCTAATTCCAGTGTGGTACAAGAGAAATAAACTTTCTGGAGTTGCAGACTTTTTCCAATGTCTTCTTTTTTTTTTCCTTTTTTTTTGTAGGATGGATATATTTCTTTGCTTTGAAATGTGGGATCTTCTCTGCTTCTGGGACATTGGTGAAAAGCTGTAACTAAGGTAAGAAAGAGACAACTTCAAATTTTGTACAATTTCGTAGTCTTGCAGCCTCTCATGGCTCAACAAACGGTGCCTGAAATTCTCTTTCTGTACTTATTTATTTATATTTCTTTTAGAAAGTCAAGTTAGTTCATTGCATTTTTAATGCCATAAAGACTTTGTTGTTACTGCAGCTTATTTAGCTGAAACAGCACCTGTGGGCTTTTTTGGTTTGTTGTTAGAGATGCCATCACAGATATAAATTTTACCAGCCTGGGGGAAGAGGTTGCCTTTCTACAGAAAACAATTCTTTTTGTAAAGAAATTTACCCTGCAGGAATTTTAAGGCCTGAGGATCTAAATCTGGATTTTGAACACTTGTGTAGGCTAGGACCCTTAACTCCCACTCAATATAAGACATATGGGATTTACAAGCTTTTGATCCCTCCACCCCCCCAACAACTAATTTACGGATTGATCTCTAGGTTGCCTGGTTTTCCACTGAGGTACATTTTCTCGTATATCTTGGATTTGAATAGGTAATGTTCATGTATCAAGATAAAATTATACACTTCTTTCTGGAGGCATGGAGTCACAAACATAAAGTTTCAGCTTTTTAAAGGAGTGGCGTGCACAAATACAAAACCCAGCGGGAGTGGATCTGGCTATCTCTTGTAAGCGCTTTTGCGAATCCTTGCTATAAGCAGCATTGTGACTCAAATCAAAGGATTAAATCTAAGATAAGCACAGGATTGATGGGAGTCCAGTACTTAGAAACAAATGGATTTACCAACCTCTTACACTTTGTGTGGTGGGATTACCACCAGCACGTACAGCATGGAGTTAGTCTAGCAGCCTGCCCTGTCTCCTGCGTAACTCATCACATCTGTGGCTTGCAGCGCACTGGTATGAGAAAAAGATGTAGGAGTGTTGCTTTTCTTTATACCAGTCACTTACTTACCGATCAGAAAACCAGATGACTATTAAGCAATTGTTATACAACTGAAACACTGTTCAAATGTCCTAAATAAAATTTTTAAGGATTACATGTAAATATACACACACATAACAGCAAAAAATCGGGGGTATTTACTGAAAAAAATACATATATGGAGATGCGTAGCACGTGACCAAATCTTGACTGATTATTTCTGTCACACAAAAGCCTTGTCCGTTTTCAAGCGAATCTTGTAGATCTAATCTTTTTCCAGCTGAATTAATGAGAGCTGTGTTTTGCTGGCTGCTGTTGCCTGGGATTGCCTTCTCCAGGTGGTGTTGGCATGGTTATCATCACTGTATGAATCAACGTCCACTTACAAGTTCATTAAGGGTTTGGCTGACGAATAAAGCAATGAAGCTTTTGTGAAAGTTTGGTCAAGAAGTCTGTCATCATTGTTCAATTATAATCTATCTGAAGTTATGAATGTGTAAATATGTTTAAATATGAATAATACTATGCACCTTCTATACAGTCTATAGGCTGCAATCTATGCTAATAGGAAGGTAGAACACATTCTTTACAGAAAGTTGCAGATGATGAGTTTCTTCTTCCTTATTTAACTGCAGTTTAAATCTGTAGTAGTGCAATAGCTAGAAATGCCCCAGTTATGCCCTTTTAGATTTCTATGACAACAGCCAAAAACCTTCAGCAAAGAGCATGTTGTATCCTAAAAATACTCCAAAAAATTAAACAGTTTTATGAAAACCAAAACTGCAGTTTCTTTACCCACTATCCTCAAGACTGCATTTTTGCTGCTGTATTATGTTATTGTGTTTAATTGTGTTGGTCACATTTCATTACATCTTGAAGTGTAAGTTAACTTGATTGATGTAAATTGACAGATTATATCCAAGATCTAACCCAAGCATCCCAACAGTTATTAGCAGATGCTGAGAATCTTTTGCTCTTACTCTGTACTTCAAAGCATATGCCTACATTTCAGATGATGTTTCTATATTCCTGGGTGAGAAAACAAACGATCGTTCTTTGTTGAACTAAAACCACAGCTACTGAATTACCAGTCCGTAGCAGCATTGTGATATCTGGTAATTTACATGTAATGTGTGAAACTGAAAATGTGGGTTTGAATGTAAACATATCAAAGCATCATTCTGCCTGATTTTTATGTTAATTATATAATCTTTACACCAATTTACTATCAACTTATTGGACTTATATTACTAAAATTAAGCACGGATTTATATCCACTGTTTCTAAAACATACCACTTTATTTCTTTCAAGTAACATTCAAGTAACTTCTGGCTGTTTCTGTAGCCAGAAGTTTGAGTAGCAAATTGTTATTATTATGAAAGACAGAAGGCTAAGTTTGCAAGCTCTTATTTAGCAGGACCTAGAATGAGACCTTCTGGAAGTATGAGAATAGAACAAACTGTGGTTTTAATCATAGGATAAGAATTGGAACAATTTCATTTTTGCAAAAATAAAATCCTTCTTCTTAGCTGGGTGAGCTAGTGAAATGTTAGAGATTTATAAGATGCTGCTTTCAAAGAGTGGTTAGAAAGTAATCTCTGTGAAATGGATGTAACCTCTGGGGTTTGAGCATAGTCCCTGCCTGCCCACCTGAAACAGCATGCAGCAGAATCATACAAACTGCAGCTGATTATTTTCCTAAACCCAGAGCTTAAGTTAGACCTTCCTTAAGAAATAAATTGCTGCTGAATATGGAACAGAATCAGAACTATGGAACTAAAATAACACATGATTCCCAAAATAAAAACTATTTCAGACTTTAAACAAAAACGTATTTTATTCCGGTAGAGAATATTAAGAGGATTTTTAGTGATTAGAAGGCATTCAGCCACAAATGGAAGGAATGAATTCAAGCCTCAATATATTTTATTGCCAGGCTTCTAGAGACCCTGAATCCCAGCCGTAACTGCGAATGATGGCACTTCGATATTTGTTAGAGGCAAGGCAAGAGAACACAGCCTTTGTCATACAGTCCCCACTCAGATGTCACTAAATCTAGTATACATGTAAACAAATCACCTGATTTAAAAAAAAAAAAAAAAAAGTTGAATCATCAAATGAAGACTGATCACAGTATTATACATACAGGCTGTTTGAGACTGTTTGATGGAAGATGTAAGTGATTTTATTGGTGCTCCTGCCGGTGAAAGGAACAAGAATCTATTTATCCTCTTCCCTCTTAAGACAACAACAAAACAAAACAAACGAAAAAAAATAAAAAGAACAACACCAAACAATGCACTTCCTTATTGAACAGAAGCAAACAGTTTTGCATGTAACTTAGAGAATCTCTGGATATTTTAATGAAGCTATAGATAGTATATGTCATTCAGGTACTGTCAGAGGAACAGAAGTGTGCTCTTCTGGGAATGTATTGTTTGAATATATCTGTCGCTGGATGCCATCTGGTCCATTACAAAACAAACCATGTTGCACTTCAGAGATATCTATTCATAGTTCTTCGTAAGAACGTAGCCACTGACAGAATGGGACAATATGAAGGAGGAAAGGAACCTATTAGATGCACAGATTCTTCAAGGATACCTTTCTCCAAAGGCAATCTCCTGTACTTCTGTGAGTTAAATCACCCTAAACTACGGCCTGTTTGATATTTGGAGCCTAGTAACAACAAAAGCCATGTCTTGACAGCATCTGCTGACATAGCCAACTATGTTTTATCCAAGCTGTAAAGCAAGAAAAGAACTTGCCTTAGTGTATATGTAACTATCCAACACAGCTTTCTTTGCTGTATAATAAGCTACCCTTCTGTAATCATTATCTGTTTATCAAGAAAAAGTTGTTTATATTATTTAGGCTCACGTTACAGATTTCCCTTGCCAGACGCAAGAAGTCTCCCCTGAAAGTACTCCCCGTGTTAGGGCCAGCAATATGTGTGGTCATTGTGCCCTGTGAAATGAAGCAGCTGCTTTTTCAAAGCTTTCCCAAAGGCTAATCATGCCCCAAAGGGAATGGACAGGGTACGGAGTGACGGTCCTTCCCACTCCGGGCTACAGTGGTGACGGTGTGTACTGATAACATCGTGATGACTTGGCAAAGAAAATGTAGCTGGAACTGTTTTCCATGAGAATGTACATTTTATTTGGAACCCAGAAGCTTAGAAAAATCATATTTATTTTGGCTTCAAAATAATTTTAGACGTTAAAAGGGGTAATATATTTTTCTGGGAATTAAAATGTACACAGTAGTGAATGAAACAGAAATGAAGCAAGTTGTTCTGGCAAAAGAAGCCATTTTGACTGAAGTTGAGGTGCTCTCAGCATTCTTTCTGTAACAACTGCATCATTTTTTTTCTTTATTTCTAGTCAGAATTAAGAAAAATATATCTCTCTGAGCAGAATTTGTTCCGCATTCAACTCTGTTCAACAATGATTTTACCAATAGAGCTGAAAGGTCAGATTTCCTTTTTCTGTGTTGGTCGCAAGTGATTCTCTTGCCAGCTAAAGAGGCATCAGGATGCTCTAGAAGATGACCAGTTTTGGAGGACTGGCTTTTGTGTGACTGGGAGCCAGACTTAACCCAATCATTTTATGGTCTTGTACAAAGAAGCTGGCTTCCTCGGGCTCTTTCTGAAGTGACAACAGAGAGAGTGCAGGCCTTCAGTGTGCTAAAATATCTGACTCTATGCAGGACAGTCCTTTCAGAAAAACACTGAGGCGGATGATCAGGCCAATCCCTTGTTCAGCAATCCTTCAAGTACATTGTAAGGGAGGCAAACTCATCTTTATGTTTCTTGCTGAATAAGGAGGGACTAGTGAGCTGCAGCTTGGGGGGTGGCAGCCAACTTCCAAATAAGATAAGTAAAGGGTTTGGGGGTTTACGATGTTTTTTTTGGTTTGCTTTGTGGGGCTTTTGTCTTCTTTTTTTGTTTTTCGGTTTGGTGGCTATTACCAGAAATGATGATTTCAGCTATGGCAGGGCAATGAACTAGCTACAGGGTTTTTAAAACAGAACTAAAACAAGACATTGCCCCAGAAAAACAACACTGTTTATTGGTGGTGTGATAAAATCAGAGAGCATGTCATAGCAACTAGCAGATCACCAATCCAACTGACTGGTTTGTTTATCAGCCTCACTGTAGCAGGTCTATCATTATTTCTTCAGCTAAACATCTGCATCATGATATTCTGACAGTATCTAGAATTGGACTTTGTGACCCAGTTAGTCCTTTGTAGCTTCCTACATTCATTATACAGCAGTAGCATTATAAAAAATATACATACAAAAAACCCTAATTATGATAATTGTTTTATTGTACTAGATACATCTTAACTAATATATCAAATAACAGTATATGTACAATGTCATTGTCTCCCTTGTATTTTATAAGAAATTTTCTATAGCTAAAAGATATATGATTATACTATAACGAGATGTGCTACATTCTCATTTCTTCCATTGTTGTATATGCAATTCAAAAGCCTTCTTAGAGTACTTTCAAAGGGAATTTTTGTCGTGCTTTCTTTTCATAATCTTTGTTCATACCCTGTTTAATTCTAATGATAACTTTAGTCATAATTTTCTATACGTAAGTAGATATGGAGCCTGGCAGTATCAGATCAATGTCTGGAACCAAATTCATTATCCATGTGCCCACAAAAAAAAGAAAAGAAAGAAAAAAAGAGAGAGAAGGAGCTGAAGATAACATCTCTTTTGCCACATTTGTACTTTCTCAAGTCTGTGAAGTTCATGAAATGAGGTATTCCAGGACAGATCCTGACGTTAGGATATAAAATCATCTTTTTCTCGTGCTTATGCATTCTATTTTCCTGACAAGAATTTGGTTATTTTCATTATGTTTTTTCATTGTATGATTGTCAGGAAATGCTAGTATTTTCATGGTGTGGTTGGTAAATTATTGCTATAATAGAGTTAACCAGGATAACTGAGTGTCTAACTACTAGGACATTATTGAGCTGTGGGGCAAATAGTATCAGTTCTTGCTTCTGAATTCCAGCAGCATACTAGTCTAGCAGATATTTAACAGATTTTGCTACTTCTTCTTGGCAAATGAAGCCCTGTTTGATAGAATTTCAATTTTAGTAAAAACTTATAAAAATGTACTGAATCTTCTGCTATGAAAAAGAAAATGTTTAAAGGTGGCTAATGCTATTACTACCTGATAGAAAATCAGGTTTCTAAGGCCTGTTTATTTTCTTGTGTCTGTATGATGTGACAGGGGAAGGTGATGACTGCAGTTAAAGGGAGACATCAGTTACAGTGCCGTTCATAAATACAGTTTGTTCTGCTATAACGTCTTATCTGTCTGCTTTTTCGTGTCTTCAAAGGGCAGCTTCTTTATGAGTTTCTGATTTTCAGATTTCTTTATTCTTTAAAATACTTACAAGCTGGCAAAGAGGACTTATAACTTCACTCTGACAGAGGGAGCGTTTCAGGGGGTCTTGCATACTCCAAAGCAAGATATTCCAAAGGTATCTTCCAGGTAGCTAAAAGTACAAGCTCACTTGATAATGGGCTCAAACGTTTAAAATAATGCTGGTTTTGCACTGAATTCCTATGAACCTTTCAGGTGGAAACCCCAGGTACAATAAATAAAAATGCATGGCAGTCTCCACTGAGCTTTCTCCCTCACTTTTTTTCTGTTTAATTTTTGTGGAGTATTACTATTAAAAACCTCATGCTGTCAATACCTTGCCAAAGCTGCTGTCTCAAATGGCATCATGAGTTCCCCTGTGCTCCGGTGCCTGATGTGCTGTTCGTTGGCACCCACCAGATTCTCATTGCTGCTGCAGGTGCACTTAGTGTCCAAGCAAAAATCCCCCAATTTGCAAATCTGAGCTTCTATTAAATGCCAGTGTAAATGATTTACACAGATGACTTAATCCATTTGAGTCAGCTGGTGCTTAATTTAGGAGGACTTTTGTCTTTCCTCTTCTAGTAAGAAAAGTTTTTAGGATGTTATATTATTTGATGTGTGAATTTCCTATGCAAATATCTGGTTGAACTGTTCACTGTTATTTTTGGCATCTTCAGTTTCTATCAAAGAAAGTGTTAAAGATCTGTTTCCTTAATTATAATTAACTAAGATTACACATCACACACTGTTTGCTTTGTGTCCCAGAAGATGGAATTTCTTTACAATAAAAAAAAAAAAAACATTTACTGAATAAATACATTGTATTGTAATATAGGCTATATATAATATCTATAACAGCAATGCTTGCCGGGGAAGAATTAGGACACCCTGGTTGGTTTTGGGCTGGCCAAATCACACTCTGTCAAACAACTTTGAGGCCATGTTAGGAAATTAGCACAGCTAAGGATGATTCCCAACATGCAGTTTGGATGTGGGAAGCTGACTAGGTTTAATGGGGCTGACTAGGTTTAATGGGGCTGACTAGGTTTAATGGCAACGCAGCAGGTTGTTCCATGCTAGCTGTTCTCTAGCTGAGGATAGCGCTGGCACATTCCGGTTACCAGTACAGATATTCACGGCCCTGGTGCTCATGCTTGCTTGCTGCTGCATTGACACATACCAGAGACCTTTGGGGCTAACCAGCACGTGCCCTCAGATGTCTGTGTTACAACTTCTGTAATTAGCCTGTGCCCTGAAGTTAGAAGCACAACACCGTTACCTGCTGAACACCCTGGAGAATTGCTTTGGCAGCTATTTTGGAAGGATCCCAGTTTTAGGACTCACCACAGCCATGGCAAAAGAATTCCTTGCTATGATCAGAATCAGCTTTATTGGTGCACAGAAGTGAAAAGCATATTTAGCCCAGAACAGTGAATGAACAAATAGTTGCATGAGTAAGATATGAACTCCCACTAAAACTTCTCCTTAGCTGCTCCAACATTTCACCAAGCTTCTGAAGCCACCTTGTGGGTTTTCTTACTTGCTCACGGGACAGCATGCTCTGAAGAGTTCTTCTCTCCTTCCCCTTTTCCCTGAGATGACTATTACATCTACCAAGAAAAATTGCTTAGAAGAGTTTGTTTCCTCTGTGGTACAAGAAACTTCTACCTAGTGATGCAGCGGTCTGTCAGTCTCTGTAACTGGGTATCAGGAGATCACACGAGACGGTGTGACTGTGTCACTTCCACTATTTCTCTAAAATTACTTGATTATTATTCCTATTGTGTATTTAATTACATTTCGTTAGAATATTTTTGTCCTTAGGTTTCAGCTTTCCTTCTTTTGCTTACAGCTTTATCAGCCCAAGTGATATGTATTTTTTATGAGCTAGGTGTTATGAGAAATAATGTATAATGTATAAAGTAAAACCTTTTAGGATTCATGTTTAACTTGCTACAACTTTTGCATGCTGTCTACGGATAACATGCAAATACAGTTAAATGTTCTTCTGAGGAGGAAACTGAAAAAAATATACATTCCCTAGTTGATAATTTGAAGGAACTTTGTCACAAAAATATATTTAATATGATGTCAAAATTTGTATAATTAACCCATTCATAAGTAACTGTATAAACCCAGTTTGGCAATCTACTGCAAAGCAAAACCACTGTGCAATTATGCTGCAATTACAAGTTAATTACATAGATATTACAGCATCTGCATTTTACTCACACTGTCTTTTTCCAAATTATAGTAATTAACCTTGCAGCTTCTAAGTTTTACCTTGCATAACAATAAAGCACATGACCTGGTTAAGTGCAGATTTTCTGCTCTTACGTTTACTTCATATAAAAATCTTACATAACATACTGACATAGCATTGTTTCACTAGGTAATTTAAATTGAGAAGTCTTTAAAGTCAATAGGTATATTTTTAATAATATGCTAATAATTTGTAAACAATGCATAACTGGAGATAAATAAATATATATTATATGTATATTTATTTCTATAATTAACATTTGGCCATAAAACAGTAAGATATCGCTTACATCTGGGGTTAAGAAGCTTTCTGGTGCAGTATTCCAGACTGTCTCCTTTCTGAGTTAAAAACTAAAATTTCTTTTCGCCTTTCCTAACTTTAGATACCTAAGATGGGATGAATTGCATTTCCTTGCTTCATTTTCTGTAGAGGGAACAATTTGGCTAGCTTAAACGAACTTGTACCTTGCAGGAGTGGTTTTCCCAGTGCCTGCTGGTTTCCAAAGCTGGTGGGTGCCAAAGGCCAGTTTTTCCCTCTGCATCAGCCTCTGTGCTCTGCTTTCTCATAGCCATCGGCACCTGACCCATGACCCAAGCAATCTAACATTCCTGTGCAAGAAATATAGATGTACAAGGGTTGTGAAGCAGCACAGGCTTTTTGTATTCTCAGTGCATAGTGTCTATATCTTAGGATTTTATACTGATGATGTAATAACAGAATTTGAATATTTATTACTTTGCCAGTGATATGAAACATTACCCTTTATTCAAAAGGACATGCTTAAACTTGTTCTGAAGCATTCTTTGTTTTCAGATCTATAGGCACAAGGAAAAGTGGTCTGATGTCCTATTTTCAGACAGGTTCATCCTTATGCTTCCTATTATCGTTGCCCAGAAGTGCTAAGAGCTGTTCATAAAACAAAGTACAAGCCTTGTCTAGAAAGTGTTTATAGCCCAAAACAGAGATTATAAGTGCATCAAATAAAACACATGCATAGAAGAGGAGTAGGAAGAAGTGAAGTAATCCTGATTAAGATGTTGAGCAGTATTTTCAGAATGAGCCTCACCTAAGTGCTATCTTTATTATTATCAAAATCAGACTTCCAGTAGAGATTTTGAAGTCCTGATTTGTGCTTTATTGCCATGGATTTTCTTTTTATACAAGTAGCTTAAGATATCTTTGTTAAGCGTCTGTTATGTTGGACTCCAGCAGAACTATACTATATCTCTAAAGGGGAAAAAAAAGATGCAAGAGGTTTTAAACCTGCATGTTGCCAGGAGCATCTGAAAGCCTAATCATGACATGTGGTACATCCTTTCGTTTCATGAGCCTATTTGTTCACACCTAATCCATGATGTAATTTCAAATAATCAGATTAAGACATTTTGCCTCAGGAACGGACAGTAATTCAAAGAATTGCAGTCACAGTAATACCAGTAACAGGGACTGGTGATTTCCTATTCCTCATTGTGACAAACTTCAATTTAAATTTACCACATTTTATCATAAAAAGGGAAACAAAATATCCTAATATGTGTGTTTCACATCCATACATCTACAGTGCTACCGATAAAGCAAAGAAACTATGGCACAAATGAGAAAACAGTAATTTTATGGAGATGGGGAAGAGAACTGCATTATGTATTTGTATTAGAGGAGCAGATTCGTTATACTTTTTTAGATGGCCATATATGTTACTGTTTTCTCAATGCCCATCATGTTGTTAACTAACCATGAAATAATGTCATACCAGAAGCAAATATTTGTTCTTAAACCTTTATACACCCATATCAATAAATCTGAGAAAGAGTTTTCCTGTAGAGAGTACACTAAAGAATAAATGGCTTCATGTGTTAATTTTTTTCTTCCTCCTGGAGTTTCAATTTAATAGGTATACCTTTTTCTTCTATGGTAAGCACATGGGATCTGACTAAAATTATTTTTATTTCTCTGTTCGCTGGAAATGCCAATGAATATTCTCTCATGCATTACAAATATTTGGAATAATTATATTCATTACCACATAAGTTTGAATTCAGATAACTGAACAGGTGGTATAGCCTTTTAAATACATCGAAACTGTGTTTATGACAGGAAGGAAGAAGGCTGTTTAACTGACACAAAAAATAACTTGGTATAAATTGATCATTAATAAATTTAAGCTGGTAATTAGAAGATGATGTCTAGCCTTTAGAAGGGTGAGGTTCCGGAGCTGTAGTGTCATCACTGGGAGAAATTAAATCAAGTTCAATATATTTCTAAAAGACATCAAAAATACATTGTGCTTTTGATAGTGGGAGGGTGAAGTCAGTGAGCCAGGAGTTGCCCTCTTCTGTATCTCAGCAAGGTCAAAAGGGACAACCTTTTGTATTAGAAGCAAGTTGCTGTGATTCAGGAAAATAACTAATGGTCTAATTCTGATTACAAAGAAAAGTTAGTAAAAATGGTTTGTGAGAAAGACGCTGGGCACATCTAAACCTGCCAAGTGCAGTAAATAGATTGGTGGAAGAGTAAAAAATGCAGATGCAGGAGCAATATCCTGAGTAGCATGACCACACCAGGAAAAGAACAATACAGGGAAGTTTTGGTTTCATATTTATCATTTTTTCCCCAGGTAAATTCCCTGCAGTTTCTTGTTTTGTTAGCATTTCATGTCTAACCTACCTCTTAAGCATATGATACAAAACCATTAACACTCCTCTCTTGTTTTGCTTAGAAACAGGTACAGCCTGATTCAAAGACCTCTGAAATCAAAGGACAAACTTTCATTGCCTTCATTAAGCTTTGGCAAAAAAAGCCCTCCGTGTGGTTACTGTTCTTGCAATGTAAGATGAATAGTGGACTGACAGATATTTTCATTTTAGCAGGGTAGCATTTAGTGAGCTTGCTGCAATCTGGAGTCAACCTTTGTAGGTATTTTTACATGTACACTCACACGTTTCCTATAGACTTAAACGTTTGAAAGGTATAAATAGGGAATCTCACTAAGACAGTCTGGAGTTCTGATATTCTCATCTTCTGATTCAGCATAACAGGAAGGAATAAATACAGAAAAATGTCACCGTTTTATTGTATCTGTCACTGCCATAGCCAAATGTATCAGATCCTTGTAAATTTGGCCATCAGTGTGCACGCAGTAAATTGCTTCTATTCATAGACCGTTGTGCATTTCCTCTAAGTATTCCTGGAAAACATTTCCTAGCTGTAGGTTTTGAATTAATCAATCAACTTTTGTTTTTATAGCACCATTCTGGAAAATCCACTCATAGCACTTTCAGTAATAGAGATAAGAAAAACGGATCCATACTCTCCATTTAAGACTGAAACATCTGTCTTCTTGACTACATTCATTGAAGACATTTCAGCTGTGGAAGTTCCAACGACTTTATACCTTTAGGAACTCTAACTTCAAAACTAACAAACATGCATAGGAAGCAATAAAAGTATCCTGGTCACAAAGAAGAATATGGAGCCAAATGGTCCTTTGATTTGACCCTATAAATTAGGTCTTAATTTCATCCTTTGGGAAAATTAGAAAATATTTTAAAGTAATTTCTGCAGGCCACAGTGTGGCTGCTGAAGGGCAGCTGTGGGATTACTCACAGTTACTCATAGATGTCAACAATGTGGATATCTGCAGCTGAGCTAGACTCTTTTCAGGGCCAAGAACAGAAATTAGGGTCTCTTGTGGCTCAGGTCAGCTCGCCTGTTGTGGATGTGATGAGTCATGCCCTTCAGGTACCTGTTTCTCTCTCTTAATCATAAAAAATGTTGAGTATGAGTAGCTCTGGTGCAGACATCTACGGAGACCTGTTCTGTTTACCAAGTGAGTTTTGGCATGAGCTACAGCCCAGTATCATAATGAGACTTCAGTTAAATAGCCAAATAGAAAACAAATTTAATAAGAAACCCAGCAAATCCCACCTAAGACCTGATCAACACGACATGAGTGATGTCAGTTCACATATTTTAATAGTGGTGTATAATGCCATAAGAGTTTTGGAAGAAAATAATGCTATGAAATGGCAAAGCAGTAGCTGTATTCACCAATTTAGGTAAGATTTTGTTATCAGAATAACTAACATTTCAATACAAATTTATTTCCATCTTAATATGTGAATATTAAAGCTGGAAACTTACCCAAAGTACAGACAGGTGCCTAAATGCATTCAAAAGCTAGTTCCTCAGTAAAATGAGGCACTAAATGGACTGAATGTATACTACATGCCAGGTTTTATCAGATGGTTCATTGACCCTTATTCCCACAAGTCATCCAGAGAAAATTATATTAGCACTCTGGGCACGTGTTGAGAGCAGAACTAGAGCACCTGCCAAAGAACACATACAACTGGGCAGCTGAAGAAACATGCAGGAGGACCAAATGAAGGACTTTCTCATTTGAGCAATACTCACAGAAAGCAAAATTTTGAGATCCAACTTGTTGTTCAAAACCTTGAAGAATGGAAGGGGAAGGCTTCTTCTGCCATATAAAGTGAATTTTCTGCTTCTGTTCATCTCACTGCCTCCTTGGATGTTTTGCAAAACTTGTTCCTGTCCTGAGCTGTGTCTCATTTCTCATCCAAGCACCCTGCCCCATGTTTTGTTGGCTCAGTTGTATTTTATTTTGTGATCCTCCTGATTACCTTGTGCCAATTCATTTTTGCAGGGAGTTGATCCATCTGCCTTTCATCCGTGTGTTAGCACATCTACAGAGGATACTTCAGCAGCATCGTACATGTCCTACATTTGTTCTTGCAGGTAGAGTGCTATCGTGTCCTACAGAATAAGTGCTTCTGTTCTGAATATATTTGAGAAGTATTTTTATTAGTGAAAAAATCAAAGAGTGACAAGGTCACTTATCTCTTGCTGTCAGGATGCATCTACGCTTTTATTTGCACATTTGCTGACAGGCTCTTTCTTCCTCTGGCAGGCTTAAAACTTACTCCTTTCATCTGTTCTCAAGGTAAATGAAAGTCTATATGCAGAGAAGGGTCTGTTGAAACAGGCCTTCGCTCACACCATGCTCTCCTGACCTGAGTTTGCTCATTCGGTAACAGTAGGATTCCAATCATGTAACTGTAGCTAAAAATGAATCATCTAATGCTATCAGTTAAGCCACCTATGTTCTTTTGGCAATCCAGGGGTTTTCAGACTGTGAAAGGTGCCTTCCTTTCATCTTTGTGAAAAGTGGCACATATCCGAGGTAGGCATGTCTCTGTAATATTTTCTTTCCTGGTTTAACTGGAGGACATAAATGACGTAGCAATCAGAAACTGTTAACTCACTCTGCTGCACACCCTCTCCCAGAACCTTCACAGCCAAAGTCCCAGCCAGTCTTGCGCCAGGAGAAGAGGGCAAGCTCCTTCCTGCCCTTCATGAAGGAGTCGGGATTTCACAGAGCTCGTCAGGCTCAAATTCCTGCCTTTCCCAGCTCCTCCAAAACTGTAAAGAATATTGGTTTCCCTCATTGTTTCCCTGTGACCATTTCTTTAATTGGAACAGCAAGCAAGAAACATGAGGGGTTGGTGACAAGGGACAGAAAAGAAGATCATAGCATGAGCAAAATTCATTCACGGTCCACCAGAGAACCAGCAAACTCTTTGCATGATTACAGTAAGAATTATATTGAGGACTGCTATAAAGGCTACAGTAAGGGCTCAACTCAGGAAAATAAACTAAAGCCTTCTGAGCTTGGCAAACTGCAAAGTTTCCTTTCAATCACTCATGCACATTCAGAAACTTGAAGTTATATGGAAACACACAGATTGCAAAGATGTCAGTATTTTTCGTATGTGTGCAGTAAACCACCAAAAAAAAAAAAAAGCACAGGTTTAAGTAGACTGCATTAATCTCTGTCACAATGAAGCTACTTATTTTTGATCAAGTGTTGTGTGTTGACCCTGGCTGGACGCCACATGCCCACCAAAGCCGCTCTATCACTCCTCTCCTCAGCTGGCCAGGGAAGAGAAAATATAACGAAAGGCTCGTGGGTCGAGGTAAGGACAGAGAGAGATCACTCGTCAGTTACCATCACGGGAAAACCAGACTCAACTTGGAGTATTAATTTAATTTATTATCAATCAAATCAGAGTAGGATAATGAGAAATAAACCCAAATTTTAAAACACCTTCCCCCCACCCTTCCCTCCTTCCTGGCTCAACGCCACTCCCCATTTTTCTCTACCTCCTCCCGCCCCAGCAGTGCAGGGGGAGAGGGAATGGGGGTTACGGCCAGTCCCTCACACCGTGTCCCTGCCGCTCCTTCCTCCTCAGGGGCAGGGCTCCTCGCTCTGCCCCTGCTCTGGCCTGGGGTCCCTCCCACGGGAGACAGTTTTTCACGCACTGCCCCAGCGTGGGTCCCTCCCACGGGCTGCAGTCCTTCAGGCACAGACGGCTCCAGCGCGGGTCCCCCGCGGGGTCACAA
>JAVKLA010000026.1:22238828-22250256 GCA_034782735.1 Sagittarius serpentarius
AGCACCTCCTGCCCCTCCTGCTGCACTGACCTGGGGGTCTGCGGAGATGTTTCTCTTACATGTTCTCACTCCTCTCTGGCTGCGGCTTCTGCGCCCCAGTACTTTTTTCCTTCTCAAATCTGTTATCCCAGAGGCGCTACCACCGTCGCTGACGGGCTCGGCCTTGGCCAGAGGCGGGTCCGTCTTAAAGCCGGCTGGCATTGGCTGTAGCGAACACAGGGGAAGCTTCTAGCAACTTTTAAGGAAGCCGCCCCTGTGGCCCCCCCGCTACCAAAACCTTGCCATACAAACCCAGTCTACCAACGCTAAAGGTCTGACAACATTAGCATGTAGCAAAGTATCTTGTCATTGCAAGTACTTTTTATTGACATGACTGAATTTCAGGTTAATTACCTGATTTCTCAAAGCTCTTAGCTATCCACTTTCCAGCCAGTCAGTATTGAACGTTTGGTGATCTCTGATTTCCTACAGACT
The DNA here is from genome assembly GCA_034782735.1 of Sagittarius serpentarius. NCBI lineage: Eukaryota > Metazoa > Chordata > Aves > Accipitriformes > Sagittariidae > Sagittarius > Sagittarius serpentarius. The sequence continues at coordinate 22,239,303 of JAVKLA010000026.1, forward strand.
TGTCCTGCCATTCAGGTTGCGAGCCACTTACTGACGATTGTCCTGGGAATGTCCCAACTTTCAAAACAGCAGTGTTTTTTCTACTGCTTAAGGTTGTCAATAAATTTAACAGGTCTAGGAAGAAAAACAGATCCTTGTTTGTCAGGCACAGGGAACACAAGGATTTCAGCGTGGGATTTAACAGGTCAGATTGCTTTGAATATTCACTAGTATTTCACACCTCTAGCCTTCACCTTATAGAAGGCTCATTAGTGAAATGCTGCATATGCCTCAAGGGAATTTCAGTGTTTGAGGAGACTATATTCTTATAGGATACCAGCGAGATTTGCACAGGAAGCTAAAAAACTTCAGAGGCAACATAAACATTGCTTAGATGCTGCTTTTTAATTATTTGCCTTTGATGCTTTTTGCTTCAGTTCTTTGACAGCTTTTCCACACATATTGTAAACATAGCTCTAGATCTTGAGTAATCCTTACAGTTGTAGGGAACAGACTTATAAAATATATACACATGCACACACATGCAGTTGCATACATGCACCTTCCATTCCTCCTGCAGGCTGAGGTGGGATAAATGACCAGGGGAAAAAAAACCAATTTCCTTTGGAGAGCTCAATCCTGGTCTCCTCCAGGAGAAACTGCTCAGCCCTGACGCTGTCACCTTCTCAGCTTGGGATAGCTTCATCTTACATGAGGGCCCTTTGCCCAGACAAAGTTGTAGACACTTTGCCCTGCTCTTTATCCTGGGTGATTTTGCTGCCAAAGGGGAACCCTGTAGAATGGTTTCCAGTGACTGAAATCATCAAGCCTAGAATTTGTAACTATTCAAGCCAATTGTTCCTTATCTTTTCACAGAATGCTACAAGCAGCAAACGCTGCATTCAGTGTAGCATATAAACAGTGATCAAAGACTGATTAATAAATAAAATTGATTAAATAAGAAAGAGAAGGAGGAGGCTAAGGAGGATAGAGAGTAAAAGAAAGAGCATGAGAAGGAGCTCTGTACTCTTCTCAGTCTATTGGGATTCATCACTGGCTCCTGTAGGGTTGATTTAGTTATCTTCAGACTTTTCCCATTTATTCGGTTATTTGTAATCCCACCAAAAAAGAGAGAAGTTCTATTTCCAAATCATACATGATGACTTTTGAGGAGAGAGTTTAAAATTCATTATGGGTGTAAAAACAAATCAAGCTGACAGAATGCTCAAATATACTGTGCTGCCTGGATTTATAATTGAAAAACCCTCTGCTGCATGAAATGAGTGAAATAGAGCAGATGAACTAGCAGACAAGCAGGAGATCAGAATTAAACAAATTTGTGTAAATAAATCCCACTTACTTATCAGATACCAGGAATTCATTTTCTCTGTATTTGGCCTTTCTGTCACATAATGTAAGCAAATATTAGTTAGGAGTGGAGGGCGGAGGGCATCCAGATTTTTTTCTATTATTTATTTATTTTGTTTCGCTTAAGCAGGCAGACAATAGCAAGGGCCTGTGTTGAGTTCAGGGATGAAAAGGAAGATGAAAGGATGTGTCTGATCACGATTCATAATACTGTGGGCTCAGTTCTCCTTTGGGATGTTCTGAATCCACTATTTGGGAGCCTGGTTTACTTTTCAGATGCGCACCACCTGATGCAAAGTAGATGTCTGGCTTTGCCTAAGCATCACTGTAAACAGCACCAGAGGGTTTTGGTTGGGAAAGTATTTATCTGGCCATTTAACACTAGTTATACGCCCAATCTTAGCAGTTTAGCAAAAATTATAAGTACTAACTTAGTTTTGATCATATAGTTAAAGGTACAATTTTGTCTGCTGAGCAGTTATGGATTAAATGTTTAGTATTGTTGTCTCTTTAACAGCGTCTCTGAAATGACTGGAGTGAACTCTTCCCCATTCCCCCCAAAACCTCCTTGATAATAAATACTAGATAAACAGTTGAGCTGGCTAAACTGGGTGATAATCCTTGGTATTTATATGTGTCACAAGGGCAATGTCTAGGAAGAGGGCTTGATTGGTAGCAGGAAGCCAGCTTTAGTGTTGAGGCAGTGGTCCATGTAATTGTGAGCCATTTCTCATTGAATTTGATGGGACTTCACACAGGCTAAAAATCAAGCAATGCCAAGCTGCTATGGTCAAGGAGCCAATAGCTACAAGTTAGTCCCACAGTACATCACGCCTCTTCCAGCCCTTCCACCCTGCTGGTAGCATGATTGAACTCATACTGCCCCGGGATCAATCATTAAAAAAAAGAAAGAAAGGGATTTTTTTTTTTCATTTGTTTTCCTTCCATAATAGTTTTGCCCAGACACTTTTCCTGAGATCCAACTAATTTGTCATTTTTGCTTACAACATGCACAATTTTCTAGAACAATAGGGGTCAAATGAATTTTATTAGCTTGGCAACAGATTATCAGATCAGACAACTCTGGAAGGTGGTTAAAAATATGAAAGAAATTTAATTACATGCCGTTTCTGAGCTCTTGGACTCGGTATAGGAAAAGCAGTTGTGAGAACAGCACATGATCAGTTATGACTGTCTGCTGAAAGACGTTAGTTCAGAAGAAAGAATGATGTTAAAAATTTAGATAAACCTTCAAACCGTAAAGGGGTTTATTTGTCTTTTTGGAATTGCTGATACACCAAGTGCTGCGCGGTGGAGACTTTTATTTTGTGGTGTCTCTCCCTCCGTAGCTGTGGCATTGACATCTAAACGCCAGAGGTAATCACATATAATTTTTTCATTTGCCCTAGTCATCTTCCCAGGAAGATGACCAACGTAAGTACCAGTGCTTACGTTAGTAAGTTGTAATCATTCAACACTCACCATTTTACAAATAGAAATATGAGATACCAATGGCTAGTAGATTCAAAATTTATGTCCTTTTTTATGCAACAGCACATCTATGAGATGTGGATAAACCTCAAGTTCAGCTTGGATAAACATCCAAAAGTCTGAAGGCTTATCTAGACCTACGGAGTCTGCAAAACAAACCAGAAGGCTCTTGGAGATTTCTCGTGCCTTCCTAGCAGCTGAAAAGTGGAAGTTCAAATTGATTTTATGAAATAATTTGGAAACTTTGTACCTTTTTGTCCTGAAATTTGGGTAAGGTTTTCAAGGAGAAGGTTTTCATATGCATAAATTTTTGTATCAGCCCAAATTTTAAAGCTTATACAGGGACAAAAATGTACCTTGTGCTTCTACACTAAACTCCTCTAACGGTACCTGCACAGTGATCGGTACTAACCTCAGAGAGGGTTTGAAGCTTTCTGCTATTAAAGGGTTGAAGTTTGTGTTATACTGAGGTTAGAAATGGACTGGGGCGGCGGGGGGGGAGTGTCTAAATCTTGTTAAATATGATACTATTTTCCTCCTTGTAAAAGCCTTAATAACTTAGGTAAATGCAGTTTTTCTCTGTAGATTCAGTCACGCTCAACTAATCTAAGCTCAGGATGGGACCTGGGGAAGTTCCACATTATCATTAACTTTGACTCCCTGGGTGCCTTTCCCTAGTTCATCTCTCTACCCGACTTTTCCAAATTATCTGTTTGGGAAATTACTTAATTGCCTATCTCCCAAGAGTTCTCACAGAACCATTTAATTAGCCTGTAAGGTGTTCTTGAAACTATCCATTTATTCCATTTTATTTATATTATGTCTGATTAATAAGTGCTTGAGGTGCAAACTCTGTTCAAAGTCATTGGATTTATCTTTTTTTCTTTCTTACTTTTTTTTTTTCTTCCAGCAGGCTAGGTGAAAAGGAAGATAGTGACTAAAGAGCTCAGACTTTGGATGTAGCACCTTTCAATACTTGTCAGTGCCTGCTTTAACTCCCCAGTCAACCATTCCCTTGACTAAGTGACAGAAAAGGTCTATTTCCCAGTTCCAGAGCTAGATGATGGTGTTGGTAATTTCATTATATTTTCTCCATTAGTTTCAACTTATCCTTTTAATTAAAATGTAAAGGAATGACAGATCCCCCATGCTCACTCTAAGTCTTTACTGAAAGTTCAACATCCCAAGTGGGACTTGAACTCACATTATCACAGAGCAAAAGTTCAAAGCACTAAAACGGGAAACATTAATGTGTCAAGCAAGTAAGCTAGCACTTACCAGGATCAATTTTCCACTTAGGCAGCCTTTGCCCAATTGTACTAACTCCCACTGAATCTATACCCACTAATGGAACAAAGCTGAGAGGCTAGGAATCCTAAAATCATCAATTCCCAAAGCTCATTAATATTACAATTGCACCCACTTGCATTGCTATGAGAGGGAGTTCTTCACAGATTTGCTTTAATAAGGTTGGATTTGGGCTTTCTTCTTCTTGTGGGGTGAGGATTTTTGACCCAATATGAAAGTTTACCATCATAATACTTTAAATTAACTTGCAGATTGGCTGATTGTTATTTATTCAATAAATTTGCATGGATGTTCAAGGAAGTACTAAGCTACTACAGCATTAATAAAAACAAGGACAAGAAAGTGTGATATTCAGTGCTGAAGAGACTTTTTCTCATTGGCATACGGTTACCACTGTAACTCCTGAATGAAGGAGACCACAACAACTCAGTCATTAATTTGTCTTTCTACTCCCACCCAGATAAGCAAAATCTCCAGAACATATGAACACACAACATTATAACTTCAGCTTGTTCTTTTGGAACTGATATTAACGTTAGAAATATAGGGGAAAAAAAAAACTTTCAGTGAATGGTGAAAAAATAACATTGAATTTGTCAAGGTATTTGAAAAAAAATGACATTTGAAGATCCTTTTCCACTTTTCTTCTCTTTCTTGCTTTTTACTGCTCTAAGAGGTGAGCCTAACATATTCTCTCAGTTAAGCCACTGTAATGTCCTCAGCCTTAAAATTCCTGCACTGATGCAATTAATGTGGAACAAAATCAACAATTCAGTGGAGGTGCAACAACATCAGCAGCAGATTTCTGGACTGTAAATCTCACTGCTGCAACTATCCTCACTGGCTGAAGTGATAGACTCCCATAGCATTGCAATGTTGAGGCCGGTGTATTACAAGAGCATCTTTCAGACTTTGGTATTATCTGGTAGCTGAACTGACCCTACAGGGTGACTTAGAAATGATGGTGTGTAAACTACACAGCCTATGTTGCACAGTAAATAAAGGTAATTTTGCAATTGATAAGGTGTTCTTTAAAGGTTTGGTTAAAAAAACTTTTCTTTTTGAAAGATTTTCTTAGCCTTGAGACAGAAGTCCCTGTTGGGTGAAAATTCAGTGAGTCCAGGCAGAAATCTGCACACGAAACACATCTAGTTTTGCAATACCTTCACATTTCTAGCCTGTGAAATGCAGTAAACCTCAAATTACAAAATAGCTACCTTTCAAAAACTGGGTACTTAAGTAACTTCTGCAGCAAAGCTTCTGTTTGTATATTGAAACAGCGGACGGACATTGTTACACGTCATAAAATGCATTGCCTTGCCATGGAAAATAGGAAGAGCCTGAAAAAAAACTTGTGAGAAACTCTCTGAGCAGAACTACATTGCTTAAAGTATCTATGGACAGCGAACGTCAGAAACCACACTGTTGTTACTTGGTCCTGCATGAATGTACAGGGGAGACAGTATGACTTAGTTATTCACACAATAGTTTAAAAACCCCTGATAGGTATAAAGTTGATGTGCTGTAAATGACTGACAAAATAACAGAAGCAAGGATTTGATCAGCATGGATTACAACTGAATATCTCTCTATATAGTAAGCCGTAACGTTGAGGTTAACTAAAGAGAAACTAACATCTTTCTGTTGTCAAGGTTGAGTTGGTTTCTCATTATAAGCCATATTCTAACAATCCCACAAATATAATTAGTTGTAGGGGAAGCTGGTAGCAATCAGTACACTAAGGTTGCCTAACACATTTCATTATCAGGTATTCCAGTGACTTTTTTTTCCTCTGAGAAGCAGTAAGACCATTGTCATTAACTGTCACATGGACATTCTTTACATGATCCTTGCCTCATTTAGAGAATTAAGACAAAGAATTAAGTTTGCAAGGGCAATCATCGACAGTTGCTTAGTTTTGCAGCCCTGATAACATTTTTGTAACCTTGTTTATTTTCCCCTTAAGTAACATCGAATGCACACCATTCTAACACCTATATTCTGTTTATATATAAATGGCAGAGATTATTTTTCCCTTTAAACACAAAAGGCTGCTTCTTTCATGACATTCTACATTTTTCTGATTCTACTTATTGTTCTTTTCTTACCTTTTGGCATTTTTTCAAAACCATGTAGTAAAAAATGTCAAAGGAAATTTAAATCACAAAATCCATGAAGTTCTCTCTGAAAAGTCAAACTGGGAGTCTAGTGATGGCTGAACCCACATATGGCATTAGTTTCTCTGCAGTAGATGCTGAACTGACAATTGATAACTATCAGAATTCCAGCTAAATCCTCTCTATTTGCCCTTAATTTGGTGTTCACTGGTGATGAGGGAACTAGCAGTCAAAATACACTCAAGATGAACCAGGATGAAGTCTATCTCCTGTCCTCACTGATGGCAGTCAGGGTCATGCTCTTCACGTGCCAAGCAGGAGCTTATAATTTCATTTTCAAGAATATTTGCTCAATATAGGGATGCACTGAATGAATACGCTCATCTGAATGGTTAATTTGAAGGAAAAATAGCACTGAAATACACCCAAACCCACAAATTACTTCCCTTGTTGTGCCACTCAAAGGTACAGATCACCCCAAGTCACCCTGGCTAGAGCATCACACAGCAGAACGGGGCTCTTACCTGGGTCATCATATGCATCTAATGATCCATAAACGTTCTTAATAGGCACAGCAGCATTTTGGATGACTGTTTTGGATTATGTTGCCTTTCTGCATTGTGTTAAGGAACTCCCACACAAATAAAAGTTCAGTGTTGTTATGAAGCAGAATCAGATGCTGACGCAGGAAAGAAAACAAATTTGTATGTATATCTTAAATTTTATTCCAGTCTATCACCAAATACATTTTTTTATTTTCCATTTTCTGACAGCATACTAATAAAACTAGCTTGTTCCAGATGAAGAGGTCTGTCACTCTCGAGCTAGGCAGATTTCATCTTTCTTTTTGTTTCAAGGAATATCCCAGAGATAATCATCATAAAATCCAAGGCAGTACAGGTGTGTGTGTGGAGCAGGGATGGTTGTGGAACACAATTTTAAAAAACGTCTGTAGGTTTTTAGCTATAAAATACTCCTGTAACGTACAGTACAAAGCTTAACAGTGTAAAGATAGGAAGATGTGGAGACTGACATAAAAGGGGTCTTGGATTCATGGATGCTACATTGTCTAGCTTTGTCATTAGTTATTGGATACTTATATGCAACTTGACCGACATCCCCAAGCACTTTTCTGTATGCAAATAGAGAGCGTAACAGTCCATTCCTGAAAAGACAAATCTCTTCTGTCAGAAATCGTCGTCTTAAAGTTTGATTAAGTCATTTCAGATGAGGCTTCTGAATGTCAGTACTCCCTTTACAACACATATACCTAATGAGTATAAGACAATCATAACGAAGTATATTCAAGCAGTCGCAGGATTAAACGTGTCCAGTCTTTAAAAAAAAAGAGATTGTATCAAGAATATTCCCTTTATAGTCACTGTGGAAACCTAAGAAAATGAATGTAATTTAAACCATTCAAAACACCTTTTTTAAAAAAAAATCACCCTTATTTTATTAATTGACAACCGAACCTGAGAAAGTAACTATCAAGGCAATAGGCCACAGACTAAAATGAAAATGTCTGTCACCTGTAAATATTTTATCCTAACTACAGATTCTGCTAATGGGTCCTTTCTCATACACCCTGCTGTTAACTCCAGAGCTGTGGCTGTCAGCAGAGTTAGACAAATGTCAAATTAAGCTCAGCAATGATCAGATATTGTTTTGTGATAGGAAAGCAGTTTGGGTTAAAATTAAAAATTCAGGTCTGTAGACAGTCAAGTCTATGTGGGAGAGTCAGGCAACCTTTTTTTTCCTTGAAAATCATATTAAGTACATGGTACTAAATCTCATCCAAGACATTTTTTCTTTGCCAGTCCCTATGATGCATTAAGACCTGAATCCTGCCCAGCCATTAGTCCAAATATGAACCAGCCCAGCTAGAAATTTGGCTTTTTCAGGCCGTATATGATGAGGGAAAAAAGCAATCGCATGGTTTGTGGAGCCTGTGGTGCCTAGGAGAAGTTTCACCTCATCTGCCTACAGAGGTTTGCAGCGTAGGCGCTGAAGTCCGAATGAACTGTTCTCAGCCCTCTGTACGGGGAAGAATAATCACTGCAGAGCACCATTCGTCTGACCTGTTTTAGACGTCCAGAGAGAGAGGAACCATGACCTAAAATTGCCCTTTTCTCTTCAATGACTACAAAAAGATCCCTGCGTGGCTAGCTCGGGTGTCAGAATCTCCACGGTAAATGCCTGACTTAGGTGAGATGACTCTTATCCTAGTCTTCATAAATTTCACAACATGTGGAACTAGTTTTTATCACATTATTATAAATTAAATAAATTTTAAAAATACTTAGCAAAAATCTGGGTTTCAATAGATTTCATGCTTTTCTTCTTTTTGTAAGGGAAGCTTTCCATAAGTCTGTATTGTTATTAGCAAACTATGAAAGACTGTTACAATTTGAGGGTATATTACAAATATTTACCATTTAGGTGGCAACTTTGTTTCCAACAAAATTACTTGCACATTTCCAGCACTGTTGAAAGAGAAAGTCCAGTAGGGATCAGTCTAACTTTATTGATATCACAGTCCTTTAGCAAGCTCCCCAGTGTCCTCCCTTTTCATTTATGTAGCGCCTGCCTCTGGTGTCGTTCTACAATTTTGTCACTACATTTGGTTGCTCCTGTTGTTTCAAATGCTCTTTGCTTCACACTCTGCTTTTCCATCCATTTGCAAACCACATCTGAAAATGTTTCTTCTTCACTGGTTATCTCTTGCCCTTTTGCTCTCTCTCTTCTATTGCTATTATTTGGCTCTCTGAGGTGTATATTACAACTTCAAAAAGCCTTTCAAGACATAGTTTGTCTGAAAAATATTCTACAACATGAAACATAATGACAGCACTGTATGGTATTACTTTTAGTAATTAATTTATATGTAGTTCTGGGCTTTCTGCATTTTTCCAAGACTGGCAGAACAATATCAGATTCAAGTTGTTCATTGATTATTTTTCTCATAGCAATAGAAAAAGGATCCACAGGAGACAGACAATCTCAGTTTTCTAGGGATGTTTTATAGTTTAACATTTAATACCTTTCAAGAGATGAAAGGTTTCATTTTTACTTAAGCAAAGGTAAGCAGTTTCTCCTGAAGGTGTTGGATGTGAGGATGATAAGGTCAGCCAAAATGCTTAGCTACTGAACAGATTAAGTCATGTGCCTTGGTCAGATAGTTGGTGTGATAAACTGACACTCAAAGGAAAGGAGGGCATGTGGCAACAGAAAAGCTCAGCTGAATTTTTGAGATGCAGTGCTTCATGACCAAACTCGGAGATTAACACAGTTCTACTGAAAGCCTAAACTAGGCACCCTCTGCTGCCTGTGTCTCTATCTTGTTTATCTGTAGATTTAAATTCCATACAGTAGCCTTAGGCTGACCTAGGCTGATATTTACACACTATGCGAATGGATTCCGTGGAAGCATTCCAAGAGTGCACAGACCATGCGTGGTAGGTAGGAGCCCCAGACGTAAAGCTGAGCCAAGGTGCTCGGCCCACACAGTGCATTGTAGCGACGTGGGCGGAATAGCTGAGGAACGGGGTATCTGAGTTATAGGCAGGTCTCTGAGAATCTCACGATGTTGCTGCCAGAAGCAAACTGACTCACCCAGGGCTATGTCAACTCTCCGTACGTACGTTGCCATTTCACATGTCTTTGAAGGACTTCAGCGAAGGTCTGAGGAGCCAGTGAAGCGCTAAGAGGCACCTTCAAGGGAGACACCACAGCTGTGTGCCATGCCAAGTGTGTTAGCTTGGCATGTAGCAGGATAATAGGAAACATGGGATCTCTCAAAAGGATACGGGAGACAACACGTGGAATGTGTAATGTCTTCTCTCTCTGTAGATCTCATATGTTAGGAGGAGGTCAAGTGTTACAGTCCATGTATAGCTAACATGACATTATCTTACACATCACCTCTGTGTTAAATTATTGCTTGCTTTCAGTATCTAAAGCATATAACTGACCTAAGTTTAAAGTGAGAGGCAGTGCTCTGCCATACCCTCCCCCAGCAAATGCATTACACTGCTTGCACGCAGCTTAAAAGCTGCCAGCATCAGAAAGGACTGGCTGAGTCCTTGTTAGAAAAAAAAGCAAAACAGTGATGGCAGAATAAGGGGGAATAAAACCAAAAAAATCTCTTTTGTTGTTGCTTTTTTCCCTTAAAAAGTCCTGGGGAAAACATGTTTAACATTTCTGTTCCAGCGTTCTTTACATTTGTTCTCAATCTATTTCTAGCAAATAAACGAAAGCAAATAAATGAAGGGAAGGGGAAAGAAGAGTGAAATCTAGTAATGAAAAGAAAGCAAAGCATGATAATCAACACAGAAGTACTAGATATGGGCAGCAGAAGTTACATGGCCTTAGTGCAGGTTTCCATGGTATCTCCCCCTTGTAGATTCTCTGCTATTTAGTAGGTTAAGCTTACTCAACTTTGAGTAGAAGCATTAGAAAGGGTATTTCTCATACCACTTAATCCTTTTTCTTTTTTTTTCTTTTTCTTTTTCTTTTTTCATTTTTCTTTTTCTCCTTTTCCTTTTTCTCTTTTTCTTTTTTTCTTTTTCTTTATCTTTCTTTTCTTTCCTTTTCTTTTCTTTCCTTTTCTTTTTTTCCTTTTCTTTTCTTTTCTTTTCTTTTCTTTTCTTTTCTTTTCTTTTCTTTTCTTTTCTTTTCTTTTCTTTTCT
>JAVKLA010000026.1:22250400-22284613 GCA_034782735.1 Sagittarius serpentarius
TTTTCTTTGTATTTCTTTTTCTTTTTCTTTTTCTTTTTTTTCTTTTATCTTTTTTCTTTTTCCTCCCCCCCCCCCCGAAAACAAGGTTTAATGTTGAATACATTATTATAGGATGTTTCAAAGAAAAGATCTGAAATGGAAGATTTGCCCTTATCTCTCAAGGAATAAAAGACACATAAAAGAACTGTAACGCTGGAGAATCAATTGGATTGAGCTCATAGATAGTGTTTTGAGGCCTAATAGCAGGGGACTGCAAGAGACCAATGTGACAGGAAAAGCAGGAGAATGAAATACTATACGATTAGATAAGGGAGACAGGTAAGACTGTGATTATGGGTGATTTTAGCCTCCCTAATAATTATGGAGAAACCTTTGAGACATTGGCTGATGGCGTGTGGAATGACTGACATAACAAATGGTTGCTTCCTGAAGCAATATATCAAGGACTCTGCTAACAATAATTTATTTCAAGATTTGGTGTTATTCAGTGTCCAAGATATTAATAAGCATATATGAAACTGCTCATCCATTAGACCTAGTGCAGAAAATATAAAATACAGAATATTTCCTGAAAACAGTCACCAGACTTTCAGCAGATCCTGAATGACAGAATAAGATTTTAGGAAAGAATTAAATGGCAGGGTGTGTCAGCACGATTTGTTCCTGGAAAGCAAAGACCTACCAATACTTCTTAGTGTGCTTTCAGGCCCAGCGTAAGAGCCTTTACATAGCCTAGATCACAGAGTGCCTTTCACCTTCTATTTCCTTTCTCAGTTTCTGGAGCCTTTGATGCTCTGCATCTTGAATGTTAAGATAAAACCTTCTCATTCATTTGAACTTACTCTAGAGATGAATTTGGGTCTGCACAGACTTGTTGGAAAGTACCTCAGGAAGTCCATGGTCCAGTCCCCTACTGAAGAGAGTCACGTAGAGCTGGATACCCAAGGCTGTGTCTAGTTGTCTTTTGCATCTCTCAAAGGGTAGAGAAGCCACAACCTTCCTGTTCCAGTGGCTGACCTCCATCATGGTAAGAAAGTCCAGAACTGGACATAGCCCTCCAGATGTCTCTCACTAGGGCTGCACAGAGGGGAAAAGTCATCTCCCTCTACGTGCTGGCAATGCTCCTTCCAGTACAGCCCAGAAGGCTCTTGGCTTTCTTTCCCACATGGGCTTATTGCTGGCTTATGCTTAAACTGGTATCTATCAGTACCACCAGGTCCACTTCTGCAAAGCTGCTCTCCAGCCACTTGGCTCCCAGTCTGCCCTGGTGCCTAACGTTATTCCTCCCCAGGGGCAGGACTTGGCTTTTCCTTTTGTTGACCTTCATGAGATTCTTTTTTGCCCACTTCTTCAGCCTGTCAAGGTCCCTCTGAAGGGTAGCACTCCCATCTGGTGTATAACTTCTCCTCCCAGCTTTGACTCTTCTGCAAACATGCTGAGGGTGCAGCCTGTCCCACAGCCCAGGTCATTAATGAAAATATTAAATAGTACTGACCCCCATATTCACCTCTGGGGTTCACTACTGGTGACTGGGCTCCAGTGGACTTTGCTCCACTAATCACTTTCCTCTGAGCCTGGCAATTCATCCAGTTTTCAGTGACGGTCCATTTTTCTAGGCTGTGTATCCTCAGTTTGTCCATGAAGATGTTGTGGGAGACAGGGCAGAACACCTCACTAACGTGAAGGAAACGATCTCCCTTGCTTTCCCTTCATCCCCTGAGCCAGCCAGCCCACAGGGGAGGCTATCAGCTTGGCCAGGCAGGATTTCCCCTTCATGCACTGCTCTAATAAGATTCTTTGCACCTCAGCCCCTCACAAAAGGACAGCATCTATAATTTAAATAAACCTTAAAAGATTAATAATGAGAACAACAAAGGAAAATGAGAATACTAAAGGAAAAAATAAAGAACCAGATCCAAGTTGAAATGAAAAATGAACTAGAAAATTCCAGAAAATGCCAATATAGTGGGGAAATTTTGAAAACTTTTACAGGAAATGAGCCAAAAACTCCTGTAAGGATTTTGTAACAGGCTATGTACATGCACAGCCTACAGCACAACAGCCCACAGCAAGTCATTTATTTGCGCCACAAAGAAGTTCTCACCTATTCACTTTTTTCTTTTTTTTCAGAACAATGAGAACTTATGTCTGCTTATGTATCACATGCATACAAAAAGGTTTAAATGGTTTATCGCTGCCTTAAATGTTAATATGGTTATCAGTTTGATCTCTATGTTCTGTGAACTTTCACATCAAACTTTAATGAGCTGATAATGTTAGAGCAGAGCATTTGTCTACTGCACTTGATGCTTATTCCCTACATAAGGTCTACTTTTCTTCCGCCATCCTTCCGTAGCATAGAAATGTGTCTCTTCCCAAATACGTAACATAACGTCTTACGGGGTATGAACAGGTAATTGGGAAGGGGGACAGCTGGAATGGGAGGTCTTGTTTCAATCCTGAGACTACATACTGCCTGGAATGTACTTATTTTCTCCTAAATTTTCATGGACTGGGATGCAGCACACCTTGCTTACACCTAAAATAAGGTTTAAACACCTAAGGGCACCGACAGTCAGCAAACAATCCCGTTTGCTCTATTTCTAGGACTACCTAATTGCAAAGGTGCCTAAATCTGATGCACAAATCCTCTTTCAACATTCTAGTTTATTGGGAAATTATCTTGAGTGCTCCAAAATGCCTGCTTTCTGCCTGCAGAAACTCTGTTTTGGTTGCAACTCTGTATTGGGTGAGCACGTATTTTTCTAACCCCCAGGCCCCTGAGGAAGTTTAAAGGGCTTATTTTGTGATGCTTATGCATTTTATCATAAAGCAGTTGAGTGAGCCAGGTGCTCAGCCCAGGAATGGCAGAATTGTATTCTAGACATTACCTCACCTGATGTGACTACTTCATACCCAACATGTATCACAGAAAACTGCCCTGGGCTTTAACTTCAAGGCTGTTTCCAAGGCGTTTGTCTGCCGTCCAGTGTCAACCGTGCAGGCATTCCAGCCTTTCTTCACCCCAGTTATCCTGTGTTATGTGATCCTTTAGAAAAGAAACAACAGTGAAAATCGCTGCTGCATTTTGGAACTCTGTTACATTTGAGCCTCTTCAGGGCATTTGAAGCCAAAACGTGGTATAAAGCATGCATGCACTCCTGTTGCGCTATGGTACAAAATATTCCCCCTCTTTAATGCATTCGCAGCTATGAGGAGTCACAGTTTAGTAGCCCTGCTATCCTCTCAGAAGGATGCAGTTGATACTTGTTGCATACAGGGCATAACATTTTAATTTTCAAGAAACTCTAGGTGTAAATTCACTTCATGGAATCTTGCTTAACACAAAGCACCTGGGATTGAAGACAGGATAAAACAGCGGATGCTTGACGTACATAAGGGGTTTTGTAAAAAGGACTGTGTCAAATTGGGGGAATCGTTACTGCGTGGGTGATTCCCTAAGAGTTTTATTGCCTCTTCTGACTATTTTAATACATGTGAATCATAAATCTATAAAAGATTTGAACACCACTAATCCCCAAAGACACAACTTGAAATAAATTTTAAAATTATGATTTTTATATATATAAAAATATACATGTTGTTGTATAAGAAATCTACAGTATATTGAGACTTTTTATGTTTGCTCTCTCCCCTTCCTGACTCTACCATCATTACAAAATTATATGATTTGGTTCTAACATACAATACTAATAATTAAGAAGAGAATGCACGGGGTGATGTACATTATCCTCCCATCTTGTGCAATGTGGCATACTGCTCAGCGCTTGAGTTCCCTTATTGCCTTTTCCAGAAGAAAAACTAGAAATTGGAAGAGGTCAATTCTTCCTTTCCTGCTGAGGTGGGTTTTTTCTGTATCACCAATGTAATATTTTACAATATTTACACTGTATGTGCATATCCATATTTACAATATGATGTTGAGATTCATTTAAGGAATATTCCTCTTTATATAAGTATTTGTATTTCTATACAATGATCATATCTATAAATATGTGCATATCTATCTATGAATCTTTATACCTGCCTGTATATCCATATACTTTTGTTCTCATCTTAGAACACAGTAACTTGCATACACTGCTTTTTCTGTCTTGCTCAGTGTCTCATGTTACACATGCATGAATGGGAAAAACCATAGGGACAATAGAGAAAGAGCAATATGTAAGAATGTTCACAAGTGAAGCTGTAAAACAATAAAGAGTGAAAAACTAGATAAATAATGAAGCCCAGTAGTGACCGCAATGACAGGGATGTCAGTCAAGAGTTGCAATGAAATGGTTTGAACCTGCAACAGTCATGCTTTAATAATATTAACTAACACACACCAAAAGCAGTTAAAATATATTCTGCTTAAAGAAAAACTATGTTTATAGGAAGATAAATATGCTTATAAAATTAATGAATCATGAAGACATGTATCAACTGATGTAAAACACATAACAACCTTGTTTTGTACTATTTCCTTCCTTTGGTTCTCCTCATTTTGTTTCTGTTTTATCATTGTCTTGTTCTCAGTTTTTCAAGTTAAAATAATTATTCGTTGATCTTGAAAACAGTTACATATGTGCTGAATCTCAGCAGGGCTACTGAGGGCACAGAAGGTAAAGCAAGTTCAGGTGTTTGCAATACTGTTGAGTCCTGAGTGAATGACATTTACCTGAAAAAGGAATTATTTATCATGATTCACTAGTATGCATTTTTTTCCATGTAGTACATTCATCAATACTTTGACCGACAATTTTAAGTAATCTTTGTGGCAATCCCTGTGATAATCCTTGTGACAGGACTCCTATTGTATCTGTTGACAGAGAGGATGCTGCTGATTCATCAGTGGAAATATTTTCTCTTATTCAATCTAAATTTGAATAAAGAAAAACCTCACATGTTAAGTTCAGGCTTCTAAAGTCTCAGATTACTTTACATCACTAGGGAAGCATCATTTTGTTTTAACAATATAAGAACACAGTATCTGATTTTCCCATTATGATATACATCATT
Source organism: Sagittarius serpentarius (assembly GCA_034782735.1). Lineage (NCBI taxonomy): Eukaryota > Metazoa > Chordata > Aves > Accipitriformes > Sagittariidae > Sagittarius > Sagittarius serpentarius. The sequence continues at coordinate 22,255,423 of JAVKLA010000026.1, forward strand.
CTTAATAGATCATTTTCAGTATGACATCCTCATTCATTTACTTCTTTCTTTATTTCTCTTAATTATTCATTTTTAAAAAAAAATTATGCTCATCACAATCTCTCTGGGTGCACATGTAAATTATTAAGAGCAATGAGTAATGGTTGACTGATGTAAAACTAAATTGAAAGAGACTCAGCTTCACAGTACAATATAGCCCTTGCTCAATGCCCTGCTTCTCCCCTAAGGCAAAGGCCTCAATCAAGGGGTTTACAATGCACCAGAGGGTCAAGAGGTTTAGCCTATACTGACCTTTATGGGCAAAAAATATCAAAAATAGAAGAACTTCCAGGAAAATTGTTCATAGCCATTGTGAGGTTAGAATTTGTATACAAAATGTGAAGATAATTCCATCTGTCATTGGGTTCCAACAGTAGAGGTGCCTGCAGAGAAGGTAGGTGTCTAAGCTCCCACTATAGTCAGTGGAGATCTGGTCAAGTTGACTCCAGAGAGCAGTTTCTCTCCTCATAAGCTAAACACCCAATTCTCAATTTGGTTACTTAAATATGGGCCCTTGAAGATACCCTAGGCTATTCAAGGCATCTAGAGAGGTGACAGGCATGACGCAGAACCTAGGGGAGACCCTGCCTTTCTGGGCTTGCAGCTGGAGGTCAGATGGGACACCCCAAGGCACCACCAATGGTACTGTTGTCTGTGATAAGGCAAATGAATCAAGCCCCTGCTTGTAAATCCTTCTCTGGAGTCCATTTACTATATGGATTATCTCACCGCTGACTAAAATGTAGAACTCAGAATTAAGGGCTTAGGAACTGCTTTATAGACACTTAAGCTTAAGTGAGATGAGTCCCCCCTCAACATTTACAACAAATGCAGTCACATTTGGACTTGACCTGAAGGGACTGGAAATAATAGTGGTTATGCCATTCTCAGTATGGAAAGATATTTTTGTCTGTCATTGTTGAGCCTGAGATATTGAACTATTTACAACTCCTTGAAAAGACACTGAATCAAACTGGCAATGAATAGGTGTCTTTCACATCTCTATACCTAGTTAAACTCAAATAAACCTTTGAGGTTTAGATTTTAAAATTCTGTTTTGTACCTGAAAAACTATTTAATCTTTAAAAGACAGACGTAATATTGTTCCTATGATGAACTACTCACAGCAAGTGAATTACATTCTGGGTCTCCTATAGTTGTTGAGTGGTGAGCAACACCCTTTCATTGTTAATATCTTTTAAAATAAAATTCCAGCAACATATATCTTTATTAATTTATGGTAGAGTCCTTGGTCAAAAGCCTGAATACCAACTTTTCCAAGCAATAGCTCCAAATTCTAAACCTAGTAAGGAGTAATGCTGATGATCCTGACTTCTGCATTTCTGAATAGTTTCTCTTCTTGGTGATCTTCCCTCTTCTAATAGGCCATCAGATGGTCTCCCCAGAGTTCATCAAATGCACTGCACAAATCAGCTGCTTTGCTGCACTTACCACCAAACTATTCAGTTATTTCTGTAGAGAAAAAACAATGGGAACATTATTTTCAATCTGATGTCTTATCACATCTAAAAATAGATCATCTTCTGTACAGCCATTAGCTGAGGAATGGTTTCAAGACAAGAAAAACATACATTCTGTCTTTGTGTCTTTTCAGAAACTTAAGGAAATTGTGGTATTGCTACTGTCTACAGTGTCCTTACCTTTCTATCATTGCCTGAAGAGATGTATACAAGGAGACGTTATTGTCTAGTTGTCTCTCAAAAATACATCAGCAATGGAAATAGTTTCATGTCCTGTGTTTTGATTTTGTTAAGGAACATCTTCACAAAAACTGATGCCTATAAAGTCACAGAGGCAGTATCCTAGATTAGTAGAGTTCAGATACATGTAGAAGGGAACTCCAATAACGGTTTTATCTTTCCATGGCCCCAGAGTAGAGCCATGCTGAGCTGTTATCATCTGATACCTTTCTATCCCTCTTTTGAAAACCCAAGTGATAGGAATTCCACTGACATCCTTGGATATTCCAGTGCTTAATTATTCTTATCATTAAAAAGATTTCTTCCTACTATCTAACCTAGATCTCCTCTGCTGCAGTTTAACCCCATTGCAACTTCTGTCTCCCCAAGAGGTTAGTGGAATATTTTATTATCTCTTTCTCTGTAGAGCCTTTACAATATTTGAAGACCATTAGGGTGTCTCGATGCAAGTTTTCCTTACATAGACTCAACCATACTGATTTTTGGAGACTTTCCTTATAAGTCAAGGTTTTTATTCCTTTAGTTTGTTTTTCTCCTCTGGATCCTATCTAAGTCATTTAGGGTTTTCTTGGAACACAACGCTCACAACTGGATATACCAGACCAGTGCAACTTTAAGACAGTTGACTGGAACTGAAAGTTGTTTCATGTCATTTAACTGTAACACTCCTGTTTATGAACTTGGTCTGAAGTTACTTTTTTATGTATGTGTGTGTATGACAACATGTCATTGTACTTAGCAATATTTCTTAATCTCCAGTTCCTTTTTTGGTGAGCTGCTGTCTACCCAAAATTTTTCCACTTTGTATCTGGGCATGTGGTGTCTAAACTAAAATGCTCTGGTGATATACAGGTAGTTGAAACTCAAAACCCTGGAAGAAGATGACAAACCAAACCAAAGTGATTTTCCATGCTAACATGTATTCTGAGAGATAAAAGAAGTCAAATACTGTGACCAAACTACATATAAATAATGCATACGTCTGTATCTTTAATAGTCTCAAATGATTTTCCTTTTCCAAAACCAGAGGAATTTTTATAACTTTTATTCTTATTTGCCTGATTGATTTCACTGACATTCCAAATGTATTCTATTCTTCCAAGATTTCCTTTGATTTTTGTAAATATCCAACACAGATTCCTAGTTAGAATGTATACAGTCAATATGATAACCTGTAGATTACGACTCCTTTCAGTGAATATTTACTTTCTTCTTTCCTTGTTTTTTAATGCTCTCCAAGCAAAAAAGATGTATAAAAAGGTAGATTTTCACAGAAATGTGCAACAATAAAGAATCTCTTAGGTTCTCTCAGGCAATCTCATCGGTCCTCTTCTTGAACTAATAAAAATACATTTTAAAGCAGCTCCCATTTCTTTATGTTCCCAGAAGGAGAACTTTTAAAACTGTTGGCAATGTTCAGCAATATCAGAATAAAATTACTAAAGCCTTAACTACTTCAGTCCTGAGAATTTCAGTTTTCTTTCCCTCATGTTTACATATTGAACAGAGAGATCATAATTCAAATAAAATCTATGAGTTTTAGAGGTCAGTGTCAGTCTTCAAATTTGAGATGGCTTAAATGTCACAACATGCTAATGGTAATACTTGCAATTTTTTTCTAGGCCTAATTAATATTATCATGAAAGTGTAGAGCTGCCAGTATTGCTTACTGAAATACAGGTGTTACAGTCTGGGACTTTACTTCACGTCTCTAATCCCCAGGCTTCAATTTTTCAGTAGTTTGTTTCAGAGCGAATCTGTGTTTCACATGTCTCTCTAGCAATTCCTTTTTTTTTCCCTTCATTTCCCGCCCCCATTGGAAGAACCAGTGTTGCCAACTCCAGCTATATTTTTCATTACTCTCACAATACTTGATCTTCTTTATGAGAAGCTGAGGACTAGAGAGTTACCCTATCCTTAAAAGACTAGATTTCTGAACCTTAGGGTTGCTGAGAAAAAACTTAAATCTAATATTCCTATGTCAACAGATAAACACAAAGAATTTAATTTCTTTTTTATTTCTTTTTTTTTCATATTTGACAGTGGCATTGACAATACTAAAGTAGCAGTAGTTAAAGATGGGCCATTAGTGCTTATGTACTCTTCAGATACCACAAATAGCCAAGTACGTATCAATATGGATAAATAAAAGTTATCTGAAGGGCCTCTGGCCAGCCTCTCCATGTAGGTGAATTATACATGATATTGTGGCATGCTGTATGAAATGTTTTATTTGACTGTTAAACTATGATGGCTGGAATGGTTACAGAATAGGTTTCTTCCTGGCAAATATTTTTCTTGACCTTGATTACCATAAATGTAACCTTAAAAATAGCACATTATTGACTAAACGAAAATACAGAGAGGAATTTCAGAGCTAGCAAATATCACTTTTCAAATAGCGTAGTAAAAACTGCCTTGATTAAGGGTGAAATTTGCCCCCCGCAGATCTGAAGGCATGTGCACCACTCAAGTCCCATTTAAATCCTCCAAATGGAAGTTAAGTGGTGAATTCCACTCCAAGCACAGATTTTTAAATGTTCTTCATTACATAAAACCTCTAGTTCTGAAACTTTGATTTTTAAAAGTATTAGCAGTATTCAGGGTGGTATGTTTTTCATTGTGTCTAAATATTATTTTCAAGCCTTTATCTCCAATGGATTTTGTTAACAAAAAAAATAATAGAGCTCCAGGAAATGGTGATGTGACTGTAATAGACTTGGTTCAGTAAAGCTTCTGCTGTTAATTAAGAAACTTTCATCTTTGAAGTGCAGTATTAAAAAATTCATATTAGCAAAGGTATGTTAGGTCAGTAATAAAGTAGATTTCCCTTTGAACATTATATCTACTCAATCCAGAGAGAATTAAGACAATTATATTTTATCAGAAACATGTAGAGGCAAGGATCAACAAGGGGGATGGAGTATGACTTTGGTATTAATTACAAAACTGTTTTAGGAAATAATCAATCCTTTGTTAATCAGGGCAGGTATATGAAATGACAAAGAAATTATTTATCAAGCCACAGGGGTGAAAATCATAGACAAGGGATTATAAGGATAAGTCTCTGAATTGTAAAACAATCATATGGGCCTTTCTTTGCATTTTAGGTTGTATTTCTAATTGTATGCTATTCCAAATATCACTAATTAACTTAGAAGGGAGACATTAAATGCTATAAACCATAAGAGACACATGAATTAGAACATTTCATTTTTCAGTGTTCCAGTTAGACTCTCAGAACACATGATTATTATTTTTTCAGTCTTAATTTCTGAATATATTTAGCTTGATTTGAGGGACAGAATATATCTAGTCTCCTCAGTCGTTCTTGCAGTAAATCCAAACCGCACTGTTGAAATCAAAGCCACCTGAAAATTTATTGTAAATCTCATCAAAAAAACCCAAACCAACCAGATCATGCACTAAAATAAATCTGAATTACAGTATTTGTTCACAATCGTTTGAATAATTTATTTTCGTTTCAGTGGATTTCGATGATATCCTCAGTTCATTGACCACAATAGCCAACAGAAGGAAAACATAATGATAAAAAATGTATGAATCAGGGATATTGCTAAACAATCTAGTTATTTCTTCTTACACAGGACACTGTCATTTCCAAATCTGACAAATTTCTTAGACACAACTCTTCTTCCCAGCATACGATTCAAGTAAATTGTGAAATAAAAATAAATCTCACTTTAACTGGATCTTTGGGAACAACAAAGCAGCAAATTAGGCACCATCCCTATAGTACAGTTACAAGAATGTCTGAGAGAGGATGTTTTTGTCCTGTTGTCTGTTGTATTACATCATAACATTTAGCTCCTGATTTTTGGTGTTTATTTAAACTTCTTAGGAAAAGATTCCAGAGGTGTCAAAAGAACTACTTTTTCCCTACTTATTTTCAAGTAGTTCTCTGACTTTTTCTTTGATGTTTTTCAGCTAGTGCTCGGAGAGTGCATCACAATCTCTGCATAAATGTGATGGGTGAACTCCAAGTATGAATTCACCTCTTTTTTCTATTTTATGCCAATCTTACAACTTTGCAACTGTCCACATCTCTTGAAATTTGCATGTCATTGCTAGTCTGTATGAGCTGCTGCTTGTTTTACTCTCTCTGCCATGTAGTAGCTTAGTGACTTATCTTTCCATTGCCGTACAGCCCAGAGATGCCAGGTGTTGTACTACCCACCAAACACACACATAAACTTTCCGTATATGTAGGCCTGTTAGATGAAATACAAGAGGGGACGTAGAAGCTTGTGGAGAGGAAAAAGTTATCTAAAAATCATAGAAGTCTTTAGCCAGTTTCAGTTTCTTTCCAAATCCCTCAAGACTCAATGTCCTGTGATTGCTTTTTTGTAGTTGCCCATTTTTTAATTCAGATTGTAAGCTCCTGGTAGCAGGCTGTTGCTGTTTTACACAATGTCTGTCCACGTCTGTATGGCAGGAGTCTTTGCGCTGTCCCACGGAACAATAACAGCTGCTATGACCCCCGTGCTTCAGTCCCCACGTCCCCAACCTGCCCATTTACTCTGTTAAGCAAAATGGAAATTTATCTGACCGACCAAGCAAGAAGGAGGATGTTGACAGATGGGGACTGTATGAAATCAAAGATCAGTTGATCAAAGATTTTTTTTCCTAGGAATCTTCAAATAAAAGAAATGGTCTTCAAACCACCTGTTCTTCCTAATTCAGTTCTTTGACACTCTTGCTAATATCCGTCACAATGTTCGTTTCCATCGGAAAAACACCTCCAAGGATATTAGTTTGTCAGAAATCTGTTTTAGTGTGGCTTTTAACTACTACCTCATGGATGAAAAAAGAGGATACAATATTACAAAAAAGAGGATACGACATTCCTCTTCTGTGAAAAAAAGATACCTTTTTCTATTTTGGGCAGATAATTGTTCATCACTGTCCTTCATTTTTGCTTTTTCCAGGTTCTGTTTTCATTAAGTAAATACCTGTCCATTTCAAAAACCTTTCTCTCATTTACAGTCTTTCCCCTGTCAGACATCTATCTCTGAGATGTTACTGTCTCGCCTGTTGCTAGCATTTGCTGGATTTCTTAAATCGATCTCCAAGTGTCAGCCACACAATGCCAATGCGAATTGGCATCCAGGCAATTTTCACAGCCAAGCCAAAATCTTAACAGCTAAACACGGCTTTTCTTTATGCAGATCCTCCCAACGTCATCTCTCACTATGTTCTGACATATTGTTCGTAGAAAGGAGGGTTGATTCTGAATGCTAGCAATAACCTCTGACAGCTATACCTGATGTTAACTGAGTAAATTTCCATTATTTAAAATATACTTGCTTTTTTCCCCCTCAAGACCTTCATTCACCAGAATGTCTCTAGGCAGGTTTGAAAAATGGCTTAGTGTGATTTTTTGATGCAAGTTAATACAGTGATAAGCACAGCAAAGTCTCCAGGAATAGCAAATCATTAATTTACTTCAGAAAATAAGACTTCAGTGATGAATAAACCCCATAAGGATTCTATAGTTTTAAGCAGCTTCACTGGCTATGAGTATCTGAACTGCCTGAACGAAAACTAAAACATGCTACTAAACCAGTAATTATTTTATACAGTTGCTCAGCAAATAAGCTTTAGGATGGAGGGTGCTCGACAAAGTAGTTTGAGATTAGACTTGCTAAAATGGATGATCTTTATTTTAAATACATTATACCCCATAATTCTCGGAGCGGATAACTGGAAGATGTAGCTAAGAGGAGTGGACAAGAAGGTTTTAGGCAAAATACATCATTTTGCACTATCATTGCAATGTAGGCAATATCATGAATTAGGGCCCAGTTTCATATATATTAATAAACTGAGTAAGCCCTGTTGATGGAAATACTTACAGTGAAATAATTTGAGTTGTTCTGACATTTCTGGTCTGGCCTTCTTCAGCCCACACCTGCTGCCTCTGTCCTACCAGAAGCGAGACAAAGGACAACCTTCCCCCATGTCTTTAGCTCTGCTTCATTTTGCTCATTATGCTTGCAGTCGTTTTCCCAAATCTACCGATCATCATTTAAATTCTGTCTCAGTTAAGTTATTCTTAAAAGACTATTTCAGCTGATACGAGTTACATGTTGCTGAGGCAAATAACTAATGTAAGTTCCTAAATTCACTAAAAGTTCAGAGTGTTATCCTTGTGAGACTATGGACCAGACACTCTGATGTTGAGAGAGATCCTTAGAAAACTGCCAACTCTTTTCAATTATTTGAGATTTTAATTACCAAAACCAAGATATGAAGTGCTCTTCAGCCAGGACTTGTGAAGACTACACTACAGCGATGTGTAAGGAACAGTAATGTCTGAAGCAAGGATATTAGTGATTTCTAACCAGGGGAAAACTCCTAAATGGTCAAATAACTACTTCTTACACAGCTCCAGGTTATCTGCCAATATATCTACATGACACATGTAAGGAAGAAAATTTAAAACATCCCTTCCTAATGTATGATGATTCCTCAACTGTAGTCTCAAGCTACAGTTGCACTTCTGGTGGTTAACCTCACTTCTACAGCCAAATTTGTCCTGGATTTATGGACCCACTTGTAAGTGCCGTGACATTATTTGGGCTCCGGTCCCAGTTTGGTTGCCAGTGCTGAAGAAGGAGTTTGACAGCTTTGCTTCTACTCTCTGTCTGCAAACTTGCCCTAAGAATGAAATGAGAGAGTTATGCAGAAAGATTTAACTTATATCCTTTGATAGCTGGGGTGATGTTAGGCTTGTGTATTGAGTAGAATTAGATTTTTTTTTTTATTCTTCTGTGAGTTCTAACATTTGAATTTCAAAACTAATAGTACATGCAGATCAGGAATGTGACATTTCTGAGGTATTTATAAAATAAAATGAGAAAATCAGCACTATTTATCCTGGTTGTTCTTCAAATCATTTTATTCTGGAAAAATCAAGATTCTGTGCTTAGTTATCTGAGGCCAAAACATACATTTCTAGGCAAATGATAAATCCTTACGGATTTTCTTTTACACAGAACTGGTAATTGCCCTGACGTCAAGAGGAGGGGATTAAGACTGCAGGTACATGATGATGTGCAATAATACTGCTCCTCTGCACAAGGGCTCAGCCTGAACAGTCTCCTCAGGGACTCTACCATGCCTTGAAATTCAAGAATGGCACTAAAGCAAAGAGCTTTATGGTTCTGGCAGTTAAAAAGAGAGTTAAACTCCACATAAATGTTAGCATGCTGCTCATACATACCATGAACGCACTGCACATACAACCTCACACACAGGAAGGCAGGGCTTTTTAGAGCTCCTTCTTAAAAACTGTTTGAGTTACAAAAGCAAGAATCTTCTATGCAAAATGATGCATCTTCCCAGCAGCCTGTTTTAAGGGTGAAAAGATTAATTCATCCTTCTCTTGGAAACAACAAAGAGAAGGTAAAAAACCGTGTCAGCGAAGGAGGACCAGTCTGCCCAACAGAGACGTTCCCTCATGTCTTACAGTAAGGACATGAAACCAAGAATTTCACTGCTGATCAATAAAATATATTATTTCCTTGGTGTGAAGCTTGTCTGGAGTGAGCTGGCTACAGAAACCCCTTATCCTCCTTTTCTCATCCCTATTTACTTCCTATGGTAAGCCCAGAGGAGCAACGTGCAAGAAACAAAATTAATCGTGACATTCTTTTTTTTATGCACAACTAAAAGAAACACTTCAGAAAATAGAACTTAAGTGAACACCCCCAGAGCAAAACTTAGAATTTCAGTGGTGGGTTTATTAACAAAGAGTTGGTTGGCAACTGATTAATTACAGTAATAATTTTCTGCATTGGAAATCACTCACATCTTAACCAGAGTGTCTCAAAGGAACAAGAACACTGAAATGTCTTGGCCATGATACAAATAAGAAAATCTAGCCAGGCAAACTGCAATACATAACAGATTGTGTGAACCTTGTTTCATGAATGAATCAGAGCCATGACATCCTTTTGGAGATAACCTACTGGCTCTAAGATGGTGAATTTAGTCCTGCTCTTCACAGCTTAATGTCAACCTTACAAACAAGCTTCGACAATTTAACAAATAACACGGAAACCACTTGTACACACGGAATATGATCCAGAGCTCACTGAGTTTAATGGAGAATCTCACTCCCATTGATGTCAGTGATCCTTGGACGAAAGCTCTTTAAGGGATCTTCTGAAAATAGTAATGTGGAGCATTGTGCTAATACTTTTAAAATTAATTCTTCTGTTCTCAATATAATCAGGTTATAAGATACTCACAAAAGAACAAGAAATCAGCATATTTTAGTGGAAAAACGTGCAGTTTGCTTCTGTCTTATCATCCCCAACAAGGGACTTTCTACACATGAGATTCTTCTGTAAGTCTTCAGAGAACAGGCACAGATACAACTATATATTTTGCAGTCATCAGAGTTCGCCCAGCAGCTGGGAAATTCGGCCAAAATTTGACCCATTAAATCTTGATTGCTGGTTAAGATGCAAAAGAAATACAGAAGTTCGCTTGCTTTCCAGGCCTTACCTTGTTTGCAGGCTTCTGAAAGCAATTATTTTTTCTGAAAAACGGAATTATTTTGATATAAAATTATTTTTTAGATTGTGGAACCTTGGAATTTGACTGTCACCAAGGCAACCCTTCAAATCAGATCCCAGTCATGACAGGGCCCTTAAGCTTAGATGGCATTTTAGTCTCTCTTGCTGTGTGCCTACTCACACCTAGTCCGTTTGAAGAACTCCAGGCTGCACACATACCATACTGATGGGATGCCTCCAGAAAGAGGATTGCAGCCGTACTGCTGACTTTTTGCTTTGGGTTCACCTTGAGTTCACTGCATGTACACTGGTTTTGGGATCCATCTTAGTATGTCTGCATTGTGGTGCCCTGCAAGTCGCAGCCACGTTAATTCAGTTAATATTTGCTTAGGGCTCTCCATGCCGTCCCACATTTCATGATATTGACATACTTCTCTGTAATGAGAGTCTCTGGGTCTTTGAGTGAGACTCAATGACTTGTAATTTACTAAAGGAGTGACCTTGAGACCTAGTGACCTTAAATACTGTGGCATGATTAAGTAATTATTCTGCATATTTAATTTCTGCATATTCTGCGTACTATAAAATTAATGGTGTTGGTAGCAACAGAGGTGTAAAATGATCATAAATGCATTATATGTAAAGCACTAGTCCAGATTTCACATCTTTATAACAGTTAATAGAGAAAGAGTACAGAATGAATTAGAACCCAAGACCAGCCAAAGCACTTTAAGATTATTTCCAAGTTTCTCTGGCACTAACAACTCTTTCTACTTAATCTTTACTTAACATTTAGTGTCACGTTAATTATGTAAACTAACATATTCAGAAAACAGGGAGACCTCCCGCAACACAAAAATAAGATTGAGGCTGGTTTCTTCTTCTCAGATGAGATCTACAGCTTAAAAACAAGGTACCTTCACCTTTTGTGCAAGGTGATTCACACCTTTTCTTGGTGTTGCACTGCAGACAATTATATTTGGATCATTAACAGCAGAGGAAAAGGAATCTTAAGACTGAAGAATTTGGGGGGGGGCAATGACAAAGAAAATGAAAGTCAAATTGAGGGAAGTGTGTACAGGAGTGGACAAAAAGGATGGTGAAGGAAAATAACCTGATTTTTCATTTGGATAACTGAGAGAGGCTGTCAAACGTTTTCACCTCCAGGGCTTTTTTTGAATTAGCACTAGTTTGACAGTTGCTGCTGTGAGGTGCCTCAGGATTAAAAGTGTGGAGAATAGAGATGTCATTCTGACTCCAAGAGAAGATGACATTCAGTAGATTTGTATTGGATTGCATCTTTATCACAGTAAAAAGCATGTCTCACTTGTTCTAGTAAGTGTCTTGCTTGCTTTTCATTTTCCGGACACCAAAAAATGCAGACTGACAGTCTGATTAGCTCTCATAACTTCCATTAATGATTCTTCATTCAATCACATTTTAAGGAACATTTTTTCTTTAAGATCAAGGATATAAAGGACAAGGCAATAATGTTATACCAATTACCATCTTCTTTCAGGTGTCCCTATGAAATACAGAAATTGTTATGTTATTCAACCAAAATAAGAAAATATTTATCAATCATCACTGAATGTAAATGTTGTCTCCCATGAGAGTTCTACCTGCAATTGAACCATTTGGAAAACAGCAGGGGTAATTATATTACCCATGTCTGTTTAATTCACGTCTCAAAATAAGTCTGAGGATTGATTAAAATACTGAAAAAAAAGTCTTGGTAGGTTTTCTTAGGAGCTACTCCTAAAGATCAACAAGGAAAAAAAATAAAGGAATGTCCTCCCCTGGGTTTTGGAAAGATTAGGAAGGGAAAGAATGGATTAACTTGAAGAGAAACCTCTACACCTCAACTCATCCTTCTTTTAAATACAGAAATGATAACAACCCCATAAGAATAATGTCTGAAGAGATTTTTTAGAAAAGATACTAATTTTGATATTAGCCCAGGATACATCTGAAAAGACCAGGTCACAAGATAGCATGCTCAGTGTTTCTTAAATCTAAGATTTTTAATATGTCCAATATTTTGCAGCTGAAAATAAGATCGTCTTAAGTGATTAGTCCCTTGTGAAATCATGGCAACCCAAATTTTTCTGAACTTTTTAGGGTTTTTTTGGAAATTTAGGATTCAATATTAATATGCATAAAATATTAGTAAACCAGCAGTCTCTAAATCAGTTGTTCTAATTAAGTGGCATCTAGATGGTGGGAGATAAAGAGTCTTAAAATGTGATGAATATGCAGTTCAGAGGCAGAAATAGCGACAGAATTTATATCTGCTGCAGTGTTAGTCTTAAAACTTGCACTTATTAGTGTCTTCTCTGTAAGTATTATCAAATCACAATAGCCACTTAAGTGGATTAAATTTAAAATAAATTAAAAAAAAACCAAACTCACCCAACTTTATGGGAATTTTATACTTTTATTCTTTGGACAGCCTCACTCTTCAGCTGAGAGAATTATTTTCACTCATGATGCCTTTACAAAAAGAAATATTCCCTACTCAGACTTTACTTAGCCTGATGAAATGAGACAAGCATTTTAGTCTCCTGTAGTAAAATAATCTGTTCTTTTTCTTAAACCATTTTATTTTCTCTGAATTTACTTTCTGATTTCTACTGAAAATGTGTTGCTTAATGCACTTCAGTTCCACATTTGCCTTTTCCTTGATGGCCTTTGAGTGACATCTTTCAGACATCCTATGTTGAACTAAAGGCCTTCCTGTGCCATTTCTGAGCAAAAAGCTTCTAGCTCCTTTGAGAAATTTTGATTACTTATTCCTGACTACTTGACCTTCTAAATTTCTTTTCAGTTCTATTATTTTCCTCCTTTAAGCTAATAATTCTTCCATGAGACTTAGATTTCGTTCCTGCAGTGCTGTCCAGCTTTGAATCATCAGTAAATTCTATGAACTCACATTTAACCTCTGATACCAAGACCATTAACAAAGCTTTCATAACTCTTATGCAGATCAGTTCTTGAGACACTCCTTTTTTCTGTACCATATTCTGTTTATCAAGCCCTTTGCTTACCTTTAAAATTTTTTTACCCATCCTTATTTTTTCCAGTTTCTACATTAATTACATATATGACAGTTTATGAGGTGCATCACTGAAGCCTCGATTAGATCTATTGCACTTCCTTTGTTAAGAAAAGCAGGTATCTTGCAAAGGACAGATCAGACTAGACATTTTATGTTTTATCACTCCATCTATTAATTCTCTTTGGGTAAGACCAACTAAGCCAACCAAACTACATAAAATGGCTAAATAAGAGAAATATTTTTACTGTGATGGTACCTCTATAGCAGTTGTAACCCTCAGTTTGACATTCCCATGCCTTAAACTAGTAAGAGAATTACGACTGATTGATAGAAATATTCCTGTCCCCAGTCCTGTGTGTACATGTAAAGTAGACTGTGATCAAAGGAGAATGACAAAGCAAGATTGTTGTCCAAAGGGAAATAATTTTATGTTTCTAGATTGTTGTTCCGTTGTGATCTTCTGATGGCAATTTGAGAAAGTGTCCCAGAAAAGTATTTATACCATGTTCTGATCTCCACAAAGACAAGCTGTCACGTTAAAGTTGCTGGGTCGAGGCTTTTTTTTAAAGCACATTTAATTTCTGCTAGGAATAAACTCAACTTGTAATCAAAGATCTGAACACTGGTTAGGCTTTTGCAATTTCAATCCCAGAGTTGAACTTTTTGGCTAGGACTTGTCTCAGATTTCCATCTACAAACACACAATTAAGCAATCTACAAAGGTATGGCTTTTTTAACCAGTAAAATTAATTAACACTTCATGGGTTGGTTTACCTGTTATTTTCCTTCTGATCTCTTTTCCTTGTAAAATGTTTAAGTCATCACATCCATAGGATGAAAACTGAGCTCCTCCAAGGAGGAGTTTAAGCACAGGTGGACAAGAAGTGTTGCTCTCTCTCTTCTCCATACCTTGCTCCACACCTGGAGAGCTTACTCAAGAAAGTGAAGGAATAAGTCATTCCCCATGTTAGTCCATTCATACTTCCGTCTCCTGAGACTGACAGCAGTGATGTTCGCTGTATGTATATGCCCACTCAACTGATAGGAACTGCCTTGGGACCACTGGCTCATTTCATTTAGTCCAAAGCTATTAGAAAATGATGACCACATTCTGTCATTATTGACTTTAACTGCATTTCAGCTGGTGTAACAGAGGGGAAAGGCTGTTAATCTCATTATGACAATGTATCTCTTGGCATAGATGGTCTGCAAAGTTGCTGCAAAATTTGGAGGAATGTTAGGATGGAAAACTGGAAGAGACATAAAAGACCAAGGCACGGGGAAAAAAAAAGTAAATACAGACATGAAAACTTCAGCTGTGAGTTCATCAGAGCATTTACATTTATTATTTTGCAGTTGACCTACTGCTTACCATTAATGTATACCTTTCCAAAGCACTTCCCTTACCAAAAAATCAGTTATCCTTATTTTTGGATCGGGAATTATAATTCTAAAAGGAAGAAAGGATTTCTTATATATAGAAACTTTGTTTTAAAAAATCTACATAAAATTACTGCTAATTAACCTTCTCTAGGCAATAATAAAACAGTGCAGAGCGTTGCTATTATTTATTATAATGTTTGCTAGAGAGCAAATTCTGGAGCAATCAGACGTATGTGTACCTCTACTGTCCTGAGCCCTGGGAGGACAGAATGATTTACAGTCATGCCTTAAACTGCTTACAATCTAAACAGAAGAGCAGGCAAAAGATTAATGGAAAATATGGAATATTACATGGCATACGTATGGAAAAATAGTTTGGAAACTATTGCATTAATTCTACACATATTTGGGAAAGACATTCACAAGATGAAACACAAAAGGAATGACGGTGTTAAAAAGGCAGAGCCAGGAAACAGGGCAGAAGAGCAAGGACAGAAAGATAAGGGGAGGCAGTGAGAAGGTGACTGAAAAATTGTGGAGACTATGAAGAAAAGATCAGTAGGAGGATAAACTTCCAGGACAGGGAATCTTACTAACAGGTACAATATAATCAGGGTTTACTACATTTCTGATATGTTCGTAAAGTCAAGTTAAAATGGAGAGTTTAATTTTAATATCTTGATGTGAGACGACTAGACATGGCCAAAGAATGGGTTTCTGTTCACTAGAAAAATGCTAGGATGTCAAAATACTTTCAGTTGAAATTAGAGTAGAATTCGCTCTATGGCTTCATTAGATTGGTTTAATAATTTCATTTAGATATTTTATCATTTTAATATTTCTTCATTTGTTGTATGATATTCATCTTGAAATAAAAATGTTTCCAAATTACGGAAGTTTTTGTTCCAAGAAATCAGAAAGTCATGTTATAACATTGAAAATTGTTTTACTTTCTGTACAATACCATACAATACAATTTTGTCCAAGCTGATATCATTTGACATAAAAAAAATTGAACCAGTTTTCTCTGAACAGCACTGAATGAGAGAAAACTATTTGCATGGAATTTTTCCATCCAGTTCTTTTATTAACATCCTCAATTTCCTGTGCTAGAGTTATAACTTTAATTAAATTTATAAATGGAACTTTAATATAAAAATTCAAGCCATGCTGTGAATATGGCAGGAGGGGGACTGGTCACTTCTGCATCCTTCGAGCTGGAACTTGTACACTGTAGGGAGTGGCACTAATGTAGATGCTATGGGCCCCGGTTGTCCCTTAGCAACTCACTGACCAAGGACAACGATTTGATGCACGAAAATAAATTTAGAGAGCACAGAGCTAGGTAAGAAGGTATGAACTCTGAAATGGAGGAGAACCACAAAGAAATAGCATGTGATCCCTCAGCTTTACCTCTGCAATTGAAGGACAAAGCCCACACTTGCTCTTTTAACTGAAGATTTGCTTCATTTGTATGTGCTCCGTTTCTACGGGCGAGACGACTCATTCGCACGCCCCACCCCAGGAGTGTCAGATTAGGTTTAGATCAGTAGGTAGAAAAAGAGTTTCTCTTTCCTTCTGCAGGAAAAGGTGACTCAAATCTATATTGGTTTTGTTTGATCTTGCCCCTTATATTTACTTTTGGTCAGGGAAAGTGAAGAAAATTGAAGATTTTTTTGCTCAGTTTCACTGGGATGGGAAAACCAGAAAGAGAAGGAAAAATTCCCTGTGGTTTGTATAGCTAAACCATTGCCATAATTTGTTTCTCTGTGATTCTCAGAGGATGTAAATCAGCAAAATTCACTTCACTTGCCTTATTTAGCATTTTTCTTCCTGTGAAAACTTCAATGAAAATCTGATGATATATAACAACTTCTTCACATTTTTAGATGTTTGATTTTTGTAAAGGACACTGATCTTTTGCAATGTAGACATTTATGCAACATCCTATTAAAGCAACATAGAAAAGATTCTGCCACTGAGACTTTTGTTCCTTTTTGTTTTCTCGTTTTGCTGAGCTTCATCTACATGACATGCACAGAGTACGATACTGCTTTAGCAAATGAAGAATGTAACTTCTAGTAAATCATCTTTCTTCTTTCAAATGCAGAAAACACTTCCATGACAGAGAACATATGAGACACTGAATGATATACCTTTATTTTCTCCAACAGTTTTATCCTATCTTTCATCTCATATAATTACATTTTATTTCTGTGAAACTTTCTCTGGCTCTCTGTACAATAATCATATAGTAAAAAAAAAAAAATCACATTCACCAATAGACAGAATTTGAATGACAGCTGATCTTGACTGCAGACCAGAATTGTTAAATTTAGAAGGTATTTCAGGAAGGAAAGTTTGATTAATATCAAACAAAGCCCATTTAGTGCTACATTCTTTTCAGAATGGAGAGGCACATTTAATAATTATATGAAATAGCTTTAATTTCTAACATCTATTCCACACCTTTTTCATTTCCATGAGGTTGACAGGATAAGAATACTTAATGCCCAAACAAGAAATGTTAATACTCATAACCATCAAACTTTCTGTATTTTCTCAGTGTAACTCCATGAGTGAAACAAATGTTGTTTCCTGCATTATTTCCTCCATTGTGTTCCTTTCAGTATGGAAAAGAACAAAAAAATCCATTGTTTAAGGCTGTAGATTTACTAGTCCTACCAATGGATTATTAATCCAAAAGATACCAAAAAGATATATTGAAGATGTAAAATCCCATCTAGACAGAACTATTTTAAGAGGAAATTGGTTTGTATATTTCTTTTATTCATATTTATTCAACAATCTTTTGCAGTGATGAAGAACAAATGTATATATACATAACAAATCTCCATATGTCAAATAGATGTCAACACATGGAGCAAAAAAATATTATTCTATGCTACATTGTAAATGGATATCTGAAACTGAATATGTTATTTAGATTCCTCTTATTTAACATTCCAAACTGTAGACAACATCCCTTGAATTGGCTTAGATGGCCCAGACACACTGCCTTGTAAAACAAGAAATCCATGCATTTTGGTGATCGCTCCTCCCACTCCATGCCGTGATGTTTCTTCTGCAATCTTTGTTTCTAGCAAAACAGAAACAAAGACCTGTTTAAAAAATATCTTTTCTTTTTTTCTAAAAAATCTGCTTCTATTTTTAGATTCTTCCTCAAAATTTCCAAACTCTCTGTCCAGAAATGAGGTAATTCTCACATTGCACTAAAAATCACTAAGGGATGCTATGGACCGTCTATGCATTTGGCAGTCCATGTGATTGAGCGCCACAAAGCCAGCCGGCCTGAACGATGGATGCAGAACTTCCAGAGTTTAGCTTCTCAGATGCAACCCTGAGAAAATCAAGACATCGCTCTGCCTTCTTGGTGATCGTCTTACTTGCTCAGAGTCCTTTCAAACCGATTGGAGGTGGAGGGCAGAATAACAAAAAACAGAATAAAAGGGAATGGGACAAAATCAGTTAAAGGAGTAAGGTAACCTCTCTTCTCCTAGCTCAGGTGTCCCAGGACACTCCCCAGGACAGTGTTCTGGCTGTGTACTGAACTAAGTTCTACACCATGCAAAATGATGATGTCTTTGGGGCAACTCCCTGAACTTTCCACACTCATCAGCTCCCTTGTTCATTCATTCTTACTTGCAAGAAGAACAAGAACTCACTTCTAACTCCCCTTCCCCATGACCTTTTCTGTTCTTCGGGAGATAAATGGGTGACATTCTTACTGGCAAGAATGAAAAAACTGAGCTGGATTAAACTCAGCGGCTGAGACGTCAATGGGTGGTTTCCATCTCTGAATTTCCAGATTTATTTTCTAATTTGCATCTTTCTGAAAAACTGTCTGCTTTGTGTCTGTCTGACTTAAGCTATATGTTGTGTTAAGTATCCTTGATTGGTCCCTAACAGCAGCGCAGAGCACATACTCAGTAGTAAATAATATTATAATCAATGGGAATAATGATGTTGTAACCAATACGTTATTTAGAATAAATAACACTACTAACACATAGAAACTTCTTGTTTTCTGCAGTGAATGACCTTACATTGATGTCAAGTGTCTCCTTCTCAAAATAAATTTGAAGTATACTTGCTGAAGACATATTCTGTTCTGTGATTTGGTTATATTGCCCTTTGCACATCAAAGTTAGATGACATGGCTGTTGTGTAAAGAGCATGAAAGATAATTTTTTTTCATTGTATATAAGCATGTAGAGGAAGGCTCTGGAGACAATAAAAATGCTGCCCCCACTTGATGAACAAGGAGGGCTGACAATGAGATGTATCACCTCTCCAAACACCCATGAGGTTAAAATTTGAGAGTTCAGGAAGATTAGAAAAGGAGAAAGAATCCCAAGTTTCATTTTTTTCTCCATCTCTTTCTGACCTTAAAATACTTTGTAAAGCAACACTTAAGAAATTACTAGTTATGGAATAAGTCCTTATCATTGTTTTGATTTTTTCATGATTACCAATCAATGAAAACCAGAATTAGAAATACAAACCAGTACTTACAGGTATCCTAAGCCTTAACCTTCAGATTTATTCACACCACACAGCTGTAACAATACAGATCCAGGATCTATTGAAATCCCTTTGGTTTACAAATCTGACAGAAAGAATCTTTATTTTATTAAGTATTGGAAGCAAAGAAATGAGATAAAAAGGGGATTCCTTTTTTATGCTTCTAAGATGTTTCCCACTTCTTCTTATCTGATGTTTCTCACCAGCTTATTTTATATAATAATCCAGTGTTTGTCCTCTAACAGTTTTATTTTCAGTGTAGCAGACCCTGAAATGTTTGCATGCTTTAAAAATAACTCCACAAACTAAGATGGATTTTTAATTTTATTTTTGTTATTTTATTCCTCTACTTTTAGAAAGCTCCTTTAAATTTTAACATTTTAAAAAGATCTTTTCAATCATCAGTTGCATTCCCTCAAGATCCTCCATTTGGAGGATAAATATTCAGGCGTATCATTTTTGCTTTTTGTTTGACACCTTTTACACCAAAGGAAGCAGAACACAGCAACCTATAAACTTTTACTGCAAATCTCTGTTGTGTCAGCACATACCCAGAAAATATACTTATTTTTATTTTCAGGGTTTGTTTTGTTTTTCCACCTTTCCTGCTCCAAAAATGAAGTGTACATTTCTAAATCTTTGAAAATCAATATTTATTGTATCATATGTGCTGGTCTGAGACATGCAAGTATGATTAAAATTGCCCCTTTTTGCATTGTTACTAGTTTTGCCATTTTCCAACATAAAGCAAGAGTTGTATTAAGTATCTCATTTCTGTCACTTGTGCTAAAGGAAAGGTGTGCTGTAAAGGTTAGTGAATTAGTCCTCTTGGGTCCTGTTCCTGCCAAATAAAATCTGAATTCTGTTATGCAGGGTTTTTCACACATGGAAAAAAAGCTGACCCCGCTTTCTCTTTCATGAATAAACTTCAGTGAACTGTATTAATCCATTAAGCAAACAGAAACATTGTTGGAACTAACCCTGGAGTAACGGGGAACAAACTGGGTGACTTAATAAATCATGCCCCATTCATCACCTTTGAGATGTGGCAAACTGCGTTACAGAATTGGTTTCACCTACATTACTGGGGTTCTGCACAGAGGTGCTGCCTCCACCAGGTTGTACGTTACATGGCCCACGTGAACAAGACCATTAAAATAAAGTAGGGAGAGAGAACCAGAAAAGAAGGAAAAACACCTTTCTTATTTCTTCTCTCACAGCCATCCCCCTGATTCAAGTATATCTGCTTCTGCCTTCTTAAAACATGAGAAATGATCTAGTTATTTATAATTGGACAAGATTTTATGTCCATATCATCCCCATAGCAGGTGTCTAGTTTCCTCATTGATATTCTTCTGCAACTGAATAGCCCACTTTCGGCTTCAAAAGTCTTTTGGGCACTGGAAACAGCCAGTGGGTGACAGCAATCATGGAATCAGATGTATCTCCTGATTGAAGTTGAAGGACATCTCAAATGAAGTGCTAATTGTAGGACTACTCTAGGCTAGTATAGTCTTCCTATGATTTCCAAAATAGAGGAAAGGAACTCCTTTCCATCCCATTCTCTCTTCCCTTGCCCTTCGCTTTCAAAAGAGAAAATTGTTCCTTCCCTTGCCCATTTCATTCAGAGAAATGTAAGCCTGCCTTCCATCCATGATTGTGAAGTTTCTGAGTTGTTCAGGATTTTTATAACTGTATAAATCCATTAGTGGCATGGAAAACCATTCTGTGATTCTATGTAAACCAAGGTGACAAATGTATTAGCTCTTCCCAGTGTATTGTGTGGAACAGCATCCCTGCAGCTAAAAAACCTACCTATAAAAAAAATCTTTGTCACAGGTCCTACTGGGCAGCTCCAGACCGAAGCCAGCCTGTGGTATAACACAGGAGTATATTCTGAAGTCAGCTGTGAAACTGGCTGTAAAAAAAAATCTTAATAAGCACATTAGAAGATGACCCATGATGAACATCTTCCTTGAAAGACTCAGCTGTTAGTTGCCAAGGTAAAACCCAGTTACTAAAAAATGGGTTCATATTACTATATGAGGTTAAATAATGAGGAGTTTCTGTTCAGCAAACAAGGAAGAAGTAAGTATGTTTTCTTATATATATAATGCATATAAAGATCTCCATACATTTGTTCTAACCCTGAAACTCAAGCAAGCCAGAAAAATTCATCTTGATCCAAGCCAACATGGCAAACAACAGACGTATTCGTGGTTTACAACTAGTATGTCAGACCCTTCGTATTACTTTCGTATTTTCATATTATTTTTTTCTTTTTATTAAGGTTTTTAAACCTTCTAAAACAGGTCTAGCAAGTGAAACTGAAATGAATGAAGTTGAAAATTAAAACAAGAGTATAAGAATAATGTTTTTCATTACATTAATCCTTTCTCTGGCCCATATTACCTTGTAGGATCGACAGGTATTTTCATCAGTGCAACGGAGGAAGGTAGTGATCACTGGCTGAGGGTGGAGATCTATTACCCCAGACAAAGCAGACAGGGAACTTAAACTTGCTTTCTTATATGAAAAAATATACTGGTAAACTACTTACTGCACATGAAATACTCTCAGAAATACAGTGTACATACCAGTTGCCAACTTGCTGTGTTCTTATTTGTACCCATCCAGCCTTATTAAGCAATTATATACATGTCTTTCTCATCAGTACATACATCTACTCCCTGTGAAAGTCAAGGAAGGAGGGAAAGAGTTCTTAATTACGACAATTAGAGCAGAACTGCAAAACTGAAATTATTTCATTTCTGTGACGAGGTCAATAATCCTATTAGTTGTTAATGCATTTATACTCCCTAGGCAATCACGTAGATAGCATTATACCTGCACACTTGCTTGATAAGTGTATCGAACCTCCATTGTAATGGTGATTTACTTTTGGAATAGAATTATTTTTATTGTGTAAATAGTAGATAAAGGTCCATTCCATTTTGTACTGATGCACTGCTCTTGCATGGAGTGCCAGATCAGCAAGAAGAGGCCATGAAGATGCTTCAAGCAGAGAGGGAAGGAGATTAATGGACGGAAAGGATATGTCTACTAAAAATCTGAGATACACAGCAAACCCATCATTTGCAAAGACTCCTGAGTTTTCCAAGACTTCCATCTCTAGAGTCAAAGTGAAAATCTTTAGAACCTTTTATAGTTACTCTGGTAGGTTCCATCTGGGATAACCTAAGGACACACGCATGACAGTGTGGATACAGAGGCTTGAAGAAGTTTGTAAGCTTGAACAATTTTGATCTTTCCAGCTATGTTACTTTGTCTAAAAACAAACCAAAACAAAAAATTACCTCTGACCATGAGCTTTGTCTTGCTCATACTTATTCTGGACCCCCTGTAGAAAGAAGGCGTAAAAGACATTACAGAGAATTTTGCTTTTGATGGTTGAAATAGTATAGATGGTTGTATGTATTGTTGTATGAATGTACGTATGTACGCTTGTATCTATTATAGATCATTTCATTAGGTCTCCATATCCTGACTTCTTCAAGGTCCTTTGAAAATGTATTTTCTTCGTGCTTTGCTTGGGAAGCTATTATTTTGCGCTAACAAGATGATTTTTTGCTACATATAATGCATTGGTACACTGTAAGAGGAGGCATCGGTAGGCAAGGAAGACACCCATGGTATGATGATGTCTTTCCTATGTGATGTCATTAGACCTGAGCTTAATGTTGCTTTGGGCAAATAACATGGATTTCACTTTCCTTTACATGTTATGAGGACACAGTCAACCTTAGCAGAATAAGTTTTAAGTCAGCAATAGGTTCTTCCAGATGTGTTGGGCTCTTACCAGATGTAAAAGAAAAGCAGTAACATTGATGCACCTTGAACCATTCTGATTCCACTCCCCTATTTGTTTATTCCTAATAGTGCCCCAGGGAAAACAGAATGAAAAAGAAATGTATGAGTAGGAAAGAAAAATCCTTCCCTTGGCATAAATATGATTTTACACAGGCATAAAGCAAATGGAGTCAACAAGACTCTTCTGTCATGAAAGTGGCATACACATATGTTGAAAATTACCTTCTTCATGCAATACTAAGCAGTGTAAACATAGTTGACCAGAAGTATGCATTATGCTTGGAAGAGAGGAGGTGTAGGGAGAGGGTGGCACCACCTTTTAATGGGCTGCTTAAAACACAAGAAATACCCTACTGGTATTTCCGACACTTACTCTTTCTCTGAGATAAGCAGTAGAAAAGGCTGTTTAGGGGTGGTACACAAGACTAACCCTTGTATGCAGATGACTTCTTCCACAGTTACTGCATTACAAATGTTAGAGGGTGCATACCTCCATATTCCCTTTTTTTTATCTGTTTAAACCTTCCTGTTTTCAATTTCATAGAAAAATAGGAACGCTGGATGGAAGGGACCTCTGGAAATCATCTAGCCAACCTTCTGCTCAGAGCATGAATGTTGCTAAAGCTAGACTAGGCTAGCAGTGACTGTTTAACAACATCTGGAAAACCTCCAAGGATGGAGATTTCACAGCCTCCCTTCCTCCTGTTCCAGTGTTGTGCAACTCTCAGTGAAAAAGATCTTTCTAGTATCTAGTCTGAACCTCCCAAGCCACAGCTTGTGTCCATTCCACTGGTTTACCATGTGCCACCACTAAGAAGAATCGGACTCCATCATCTTTGTAACTCCGCTTGAAGTGTTTTCAGGGTGTCATTAGGCTCCTTCTTTCACTCATCTTAGTCGCAATAAACACCCCCCATCTCCCTTGAATGCTCTGCTTTGTGTACTCCAGGCCCTTAACCACGTTGGCCAGTCTTTGCTGCCTCTGGTTTCTCCACATGCTTCCTGAATTTGAGAGGTCCAAGACTGAACACTGTTCCAGGTGTAACTTCACCTGCACTAGTGAGAATACCAACTCTCAGTCTTCTGGCTATGCTCTTCCTACTGTATATGAATATGAAGCATGCCTTATTCACAGCGAGAGTGCTCCTGGCTCCTGCTAAACTCGGTGTCCACCCACTGTGCCCCGGTCCTTTTCAGCAGAACTCCTATTCAGCCTGTTGGTTACCAGCTGTGAAGATAAATGGCTTTATTCTGCTCATGTGCAGGACTTTGCTCTTCTCCTTGTCAAACTCCATGAAGTTTCTGCTCACTGAGCCTTACAGTTCATCAAAATCCCTCTAGACTGAGGCTTTTTTATTTGTTTTGTCAGTCACTCAATAGTGTAGTATTGACTTTGCTCATTTAATATCTAATTTGTCTCGTCTAATTTGTCTGCCTAATTTCTCTAATCCTTTTTGAACCTCCTGATACTTTGTCTCCACAATCTCCTCTGGCAACAAGCTCCAGCATGTTATTGCTTCCCTCATATGTGTTTCTACCCTCAACAAAATCCAGGGATTTCAATATTCATAGCAAAGACTGAACCCTTCTAGGGATTATGATCATTTGCAAAGTTACAACATATATTGCAGTTTCCTCAAAATCTGTTTATCTTTTTCTTTTTTTTTCTCCCATGAGGTCAGTATATACTTGTCATTAACGCTTGAGGTCCATGGGGACATGGTTTTCCAAATATGAGCTGTTCAGCTCTACTGCTTGTCTTTCGTCATTAAGTCCCTAATTCAACGTAACACCTAAGCACATCCATCAGCACGTTCTTTGTGTGTTTTCTTGAATAATGATGATGTATACATTTAATGCACTGCTGAATTAGGGCCTAAATGTAGAAACTGCTCGTTTACCTTTTTTTTTAGTTCCTTAGTGTGCATAATGAAACGAATTTACAACAGGTGTACAGCTTGTGTCGCAACATGGTCCAATATCCCAGCTACAGGAACACCCATCTGTTAAGTCAACTTATTTGGCAAATTGAGGAAAGAAAAGGTTGTCAGTGCAACCAAATACATCCCTTCTTTGCTAGGAAGAGAGCAGGAAAGTCATTATGCTCTTTTAGAACAGAAATAGAAAAAAACTTTATTTCTATAGAAATTGTTCAGAGGAACCTCTACACCATGGGGAACAGAGGATGCTTTGTGTCACTTACCCAAGTTGTCAGCGAAGATGCTATTTCAACATCAAGTGATTCATCAGGGAAGGAATATGTAACAAGTCAGAAATCTTTCCAGAAGGAGTTGAAATGATAGCTGTAAGTTTTCATTCTCCAGATTCTATCACAAGTGTTTTTGTATGATAGAAGGACGTTTTCAGTAAATACTCTCTAATCTGATCTTTTTTTTTTTTTTTTTAAGAGTGCCCATAACTTCTAATTTACTAAGGGACAGCAGGTAAAAAAAAGCACAAATCATGACAGTGAAATGAGGTGAAGGGAAAGAGAAAGATGGAAGCCAGACTGTGACTCCACCATCATTTCCCAATGTTGTCCTTTGAAAGAAATCAGAAAGGGCAAATTCTTCCCTTGTTTAAACCTTTGACATCCTTGGAGGGTTCTGAGATGTCAGCACAGACTGAAGTGCAAAGAATGGAAATAAAACAAATACATGTTTAATTATGCTTAGTATCTAAACCTGACAATCCAGGCCTGTTCTTTTGACAGTGATAAACCACTCGTGTAAATAAAGTATCTAAAATAAAATGAGTACAGATAATTTAAGATCTACTTTAAAAGACTTTTAATATGCCATCAATTAAGGGGGTATGATAGATTACTTCAACTTTACTATAATCAATACATGAATTTACGCTGATTTTATGAAATTTCTAGCCAGTATTTAAGGCTGAAAATGTCAAAAGCACAGGGGTAAATTATATGCTACTGAAAGTCAATAGAAATAGATGTGGTCAGACTCTTCAAGTAGTTCAGGTTACAAGGGACCTTTGGAGGTCATGTAGTCTAACCTTCTAATCAGATCAGGGTCAACTAGATCGGATTGCTAAAAACCTTATTGCCAGGGACTGAGAACCCACAGCTTCTTTGGGCACCTTTTCCAGTGTTTGTCCACCCTCCCAGTGAAAAGATTTTGCTTTATATCTAATCAGATTTTCCCTTGCTGCACCTTCCCCTTGTCCTTCTGCATGCTTCTGAGGAGGTCCTGCCTGCATCTTCTGTAAACCCTCCCATTAGGTAGCTGAAGACCACAATAAGATCTCTCTTCACTTTCTTTTCTTAAGGCTATCCAAAAAGAATTCTTTCAGCCTCTGCTTCCTTGTACATCACACGTGCTCCAGCCCTGGACCATCTTCATAGTCTACGGCTGGACTTGCTTCAGTATGTGAATATCTATGCGCAACTGAGCACAGTACTGCAGGTGTGCTCATGGCAATTTAGGTAAATATCAGATAGAACATAGAGAATTAAAACCATAACAAAAACTGTGCAAGTTTTTTATTGAAAACAGACGTGTCATAAAGCCCAGTTCAAGAAACATGCCAGTATTACTTCATACTTAAATACATACTTGTGCTAACAGTATCCTTAAAGAGCTTTTTGAATGGAGGCCTTGATTAGTAATTTGAATTTTTAGCCACAGAAATAGTCAGAAGTTAAACTACTAGATCTCAGTGTTTATTACGTTTAAATGATTGAGTCTTTATTTGTTTTTAACCGAGGGAAACAAAAAGCAGGTAATAAAAACAAAGCCACCTGAAATATTGCTGGTTTACATTTTCTGACTCCATTTTCTCCATGCAAAGTCAAAAGTGCATTAAAAAGTAATATTGTGCTGAGCTCACAAATATGCAAACGCCTCTAGATATCTTGTCTCAATAAAGTTTATAGAATGCATTCCCAAAGGTCTGACAACAAAACAGAATAAATCGCAAGGCTCATAAAAAGATAATGCATGCCATTTTTTTGCTTACATAAACACAAATGCAGTGAGAGGCAGGAATGACTGTGAAAGGCCTCTTCTGTTCAAACAAATTTCTCTTAACATCACATGTATTTGTATCAAATTACCACAATTTAAGGCAAAAATAAATAGTAGATTGTGTGAAGCACATGGACATCTAAAAAAACCCCTGCATTCTTGCAAGTTCTGTGGGAAATTGTTTTTTCCCTTCTTATCTCAATTATTCAGATTAGCTGTTGAGGAGCATATCCTATGGGGACCCCACTCTCCAAAAGAAAGAAAAAAAAAAAGCGACGGAAAAAATGCCTGATGTTACAGTACAGCAGAAAACCCCCAGCAAAATCTATTGCTAATTCATAAAGAAATGAAAATACATAGACTAGAGTTATGTATTCAGAGCACAAATATCCCAGGGAAACCCTGTTCTACATCATAAACTGGGGAAGTTGCTTTCCTCTTCTGTGAGCAGATGCTTTATTCAAGCCATGAGAGAAGTCAGGGTTTTCTGTACAGGTACGATCCTGGTTGAAAGTGAATCCAGCAAAAATGTATATAACATCTAAGTCTTATTAGCTGGGTTCCAGAAGTCTGACAGGATTTGCTAGCATGTGATTGTAGTTTACTTGGCTAAGGATTTATACTTTCTAATTATAGACATTTTTTAATCAAAAGAACACCTAACGTGAGAGTAGAAACAGAGATTTATTTACAAACAAACATGTTCATACACACAGATAGATTTATTTTATATTTTCAACCTGGATAGCGCCACCTCTTTGTTCCTGTGTTCCTCCAAAGGACCAAAATTTAGAAGGTTTGGGCCGATTCAGGCTTTCTGTAAGCCTCCTCCATGGTTGTTTGTAAACCATTCATAGTGGGTCAAGATCCCTTGTATGCATCTGTGCCAGTGAAGTACAAAGTAGACACTAAGAAGAAGAGGGAACTCATTGCGTCTAACAGTTGATGTCAGAAAGAAGGCATTTAGTCTGAGCTCCTCAGCAAGAGTCATTGAACCTCCATTATTTACCTAGTTTTGGATAGGATGAGTAACCTCCTTCACTGAACAGGGAGAGAATCTATTTAGATGCTGTAGACAACACGCGTAACTTTTAGACAACTAAAACAAAGCAAGAGAAATTCAACTTCCATAGCAGCTTCATCACACTTTAATAGCAGGATTCCCTGAAGCAGTGTATGTTGCAGAAAGGCAGAAGTGCAAATGCATCTGCATTAGTAATGTGAGTAACCTATCAGCAATGTGAGTTACCCCCTTAGCAAAGTGAGTTACCAAAACTGAACGTAAACAAATTTATTAGTAGTGTTGTTGTGTTTGTGGTATTCTAAGATTACGAGACAAGAGTTCTAGCAAGGAATAGTATCTTCTATTAGACTAACCGATAGTATCTTGAGCGTGGAGGCACAGGGAGGGAGATAGTACTTTTTACACACATGGCTCCTTTTTGGATCTGAAAGAGCTGCAGAAAACTGAAGCTTTGTAGTTAATTGTGTTCATGTGTTCATCCCTTCACATGTAGGAAGGGATGACCATCACAAGGCACTGTGATTGCAGAGGTGCTCTAAAACTTAAAAAACACGCCAATGTAAAAAAAATGCTGGAGCTGTCTGATTTAAAATGAATTTTTAAAATAAATTTTTTTACTTGACTAACCTGATCTCCTTCTATAACAAGGTGACCCGCTTAGTGGATGAAGGAAAGACTGTAGGTGTTGTTTACCTGGACTTCAGTAAAGCCTTTGACACCATTTCCGACAGCATTCTCCTGGAGAAACTGGCTGTTCATGGCTTGGACGGGCACACTCTTCACTGGGTGAAAAACTGGCGGGATGGCCGGGCCCAAAGAGTGGTGGTGAATGGAGTTAAATCCAGATGGTAGCTGATCACAAGTGGTGTTCCCCAGGGCTCAGTACTGGGGCCAGTTCTGTTTAACATCTTTATCAACTATCTGGAAAAGGGGACCTAGTGCACCCTCAGCAAGTTTGCAGACAACACCAAGTCGGGCAGGAGTGTTGTTCTGCTTGAGGGAAGGAAGGCTCTGCAGAGGGATCTGGACAGGCTGGATCGATGGGCCAAGGCCAATTG
>JAVKLA010000026.1:22284825-22302888 GCA_034782735.1 Sagittarius serpentarius
TTGTTTAGCCTGGAGAAAAGGAGGCCGAGGGGAGACCTTATCGCTCTCTACAGCTACCTGAAAGGAGGTTGTAGAGACATGGGGGTCGCTCTCTTCTCCCAAGTAACAAGTGATAGGACAAGAGGAAATGTCCTCAAGTTGCACCAGGGGAGGTTTAGATCGGATATTAGGAAAAGTTTCTTCACCAAAAGGGTTGTCAAACATTGGAACAGGCTGCCCAGGGAAGTGGTTGAGTCACTACCCCTGGAGGTATTTAAAAGACATGTGGACATGTGGACATGGTGCTTAGGGACATGGTTTAGCGGTGGACTTGGTAGTGTTATGTTAACAGCTGGACTCAAGGATCTTAAGGGTCTTTTCCAACCTATTCTATTCTATGATTCCATGACAATAGTATCTTCATCTTACATACAAATATTAACTGTGAATCTTCAAGAAATACAGAAATCAAAGGAATTGGCTGAGACTGCAATGGACTCAGTCTTTGAGTCACCATTTAGAGCGGTTCAGAGGTCATCCTCCAAAGGTCAAACTCATCATCACATTGCACCTGAATTCAGAAAGCAAAATATCTAGGCCTTATTCATTTCTACCTGACCTTCAAATAGAAA
This sequence comes from Sagittarius serpentarius, assembly GCA_034782735.1. Lineage (NCBI taxonomy): Eukaryota > Metazoa > Chordata > Aves > Accipitriformes > Sagittariidae > Sagittarius > Sagittarius serpentarius. The sequence continues at coordinate 22,285,437 of JAVKLA010000026.1, forward strand.
TGTTTTGAATACAAATATCAGGTGAACACAATAAAAGGCTTCTGTTGAGTTTCACACACCTTAAAAGCAAAATTTAGCTTCATACTTAACAAACTAAAACAAGAAATGCTGAACTATTGTATCTTTGCTTTTACTTTCTCTTGAATATGCGTACTGCTGATACTAAAGTAAAAATCTTTTCCCTTGAAAAGATTCTCTGTTAACAATTTCGTAAGTCAAATGTGTATCTTTCCTGTTTCTTCTGATCTCATTTTTCACGTATTTCTTGTCTGGAGACTCTACACCCAGAATGGAATGGGTACCAAATATATTGCCTATTTTTGGCCCATCTGTAACGTTATCAAAGTCTTACATTTGCTGAGGGGAAGGAAGGGGAGCAAAATGGTGGAGGAAAGAGAAAAGAGAGAAAAAGAAAGCAAAAAAATTCCATTCCATGAATCATTTTGTCCTAGATTAATGTAGGCAGGACTGTCAGAACTAATTAGACCTAGATTAGATGAAATTTTTTTCCCCACCACTATTTTCTATAGCTTTGCTGCTGTTCAGTACGAATTTTCATGACATGAACCATATCATCAGTATTTTAATATTTACTATTGTATTTGCAGTTGTAGTGATGAAGTCATGAATAAATGAGGGGGGGGGGGTTGTGTTATTTTGTTGTTTGGTTTTTTTCCCTAACAATAAACTTTTGAGAAATAACACTGTCTCCAGGATATTTTTCAATATCTTACAATATGGCTGAGGTGTTACGAGTCTTCCATTCACATTGTAACAACTGCTGCAAAAACAAGGCAATGTCAGCCTATTTTGCAGAGTTCCTACCTAATAAGAATAAGTACTCGTGGACGTGCAACTTCCATTATCATCAGTAATGGAACAATTACAATGTAAATCAATGTGGTGTTTCAGAGTACCTATAATTTGCATATTATGTGTGAGTTTAAACTTTCTGAAGGTATTTAAAATTGAATTACGAAAAAAGGAAAGCACATTCTGTATCGCAAGTTGACATTCTTTCAGCAGCTGGATTACAAACAAGGAACCATATAATTCAATTTTTAAGACCTCAAGGTATCATATTATGAAGTATGTCTCATACACCTATACAAATATTGGTATGACTTGTGAACATGTGCAGTTGGAAAGAGATGTCTATTTTTTGTTCCTTTTTAATTCCTATCCAGCTGTTCAGCAGTGGCAATGGAGCTCATTGAAATTTTTCCACTCATTTGGGTTTTCTGGTTTCATGTTCACTAATATTTTTGGCTTGGTCCTATAGCACCTGATGTTCTCATATGGTCCCAATATCTGCAAGGTCCAGGAGCATCTATGTTGGATGCCTTCAGTATGGAGTGGCTGTGGGCAGAGATATCTATAAACATAAAATAGATGTCTAAGTATCCTGATTGAACTGCTTTAACTATCCCAGATAGCTGAAGCCCTTCTGGCACACAAGTGAGGATATACTTATATTGGTATAAATGTGCCTGTACCAAAATGACCCCTTCCCTTATAAAGAATGTAAGATACATGAACACAAAGCACTTCTGTAGCTCCATAACTTGCCTATTGGAGGGGCTGCACCAATCTGTCGGTCAAAACCCACACTCATCAATGACAAAGTTGCACTCAGACTAGCTACGTTTACGCAGAGGCAGCTGAGATCAGATTTCTGTCTCTGGGTAAGAAACTGAACGTACTAGTTTGTGTTCAGATCGGACTTTTGGGCCGTTTAAAGTGTTCATGCAATCCAAAGCCTGAATCTGGTTCTCCTGAGATTTTGGCTCTAAAGAACAGATGTCCTCAAAAACCCCACACAAATTCCATGCAAGGTATTGATTTTTTTTAAGCTATGGTTCACCTTTCTGCCTACTGCCTCTTAAACACTCAGATGTGAGTGTATCTGGAGACTAAGTTAACAGAGAAGGCCAATTGAAGGATGTTGAAAGACAGCCCAAATCTTGCAACCTGTCTTTAACCCGTGTATGATATGAACACCTCCTTCAATAGACCACACACCAAGTAAGAAGAAATATATAATTATGGAGGAAGGAAAGTCTTTGACTCATTTCTTCAATAACATTTTATACAACAACAGCCTGCTGGTACTAGAGTCCTCAAAACACCTTCCCCTTGATTGTTCTCATCTCAGGGTTTATCGTTCCTGTCCCTTCCCTAAAGGACACTCTGTCCACAGTTGACAAGGAACATGTGCATCTGCCGGGGGACAGGACAACCTGATTATTTTCCCTGCTCTCTGTTACAATTTCCTTTCACTTTCTGGAGTCATAGAAATGTAGGACCATGCCTCCCATTGAGTGATTACTGGCAGGTTTGATTATATAAATAGCACTCTGCAATTCAACAGAGTTGCAGGCAACAACGAAGGATTTGCTGGAGATGTATTCTTCCTTTGCAGTCTCATTTATCAATGTACAGTTTCTCGCTTGCCATTTATCATCTGCTTTTCTGTGCCTCCCTTGACATCTGGAGGATTTGTAGTCTGCTAAGTGGAGCAAGGCCTTGTCTTGAATACCTTACCATCCCTGGCCAGGCAGCATACTCCTGATTTTTCCCCAGTTTAACTTTTATTTAAATAAACTTGACAGGTTCAATATATCCTCGCTGCAAAGGATATATTTAGAGAAATCGTAAGTAATAGAGAACAAACTGAAAAGTTACAGCTAAAGGAAAAAGAGTGAGACAGAGAGAAATGCACCTCTAATGCGTGTATGAATTTATAATAACAAGCAGTTGTGATAATTGCATGTCTTTTAACTCAAGAGGGCCATAAAATAGCATGATGGAATATATGCACGAGTGCCAGGTGGAAAGCAGGTCTTCCGTTTTGCAAGTACTTTCAGGATTTAGAGATGTAGGACGTAAAGAAGCTCCTTACTCTCATTAGTTACAAAAGCAGTTATGCACCCTGGTACTTTTGAAAAGTCTACAGGATGTCTAAATATGTCTCTGCCTTACAGATGTTCCAGTACTGAGTATCTGGGAAATAATGAGGAGAGAAAAAAAACAAGAGAAAAAACAAATAAAAAAGAACCCTTTGGAAGAAATCAAGTTAAGAATTAACTTAAAAAATTGTAAGCATTTTGTTTTGATAGTGACCTTTTAAAGTTTCTTTTATTTTTATTTTCAAATGTCAAAACAGGGCATTTTGACAACTGCAAACCATGATATATTTTCTTTAAAATTGAAATGTGGTATTTTTCACAACCAGTCCCTTTTTGCAAATGGTTTCACTTTTGAAGAAAATCATTATTTTCAGGGTAGGAAAGGAAAGCAAAAGATAAAGCATTTCTGGAAGATGATGATATTCTGTGTCATTAAAGCAGATTCCTGGCCCAATGGGGGCTACCTGTTCAGTTCCAAAAACCAAAAGGTCTGGCCTCCAGCTCAGTAATAACCTTCTGAGCTTCACCTGGTTGCCCAGCCTAATTGCAAATAGCACCTTAAGCATGAAGGGCAAGTACGACTGAGCGGGGAAGTGGCCTGCCCTGTGTCCAGTACCTGGACTAGCCAAATCCCTGACCTGGCCACCAGGTGGAGGAATTATACAAAAGAAAGTGTTTTCCCTGTATAATAGCTACCGTGTGCATTGACAGTTACGTGACCAGACTTCAGCATTCTAGTCTGTAGTCAGCATAGCAAAAGTTGGCGAAAGTCTGATAGCTTGTCTTGAACTGCATCAACATGGAGTGGATATCTGACACTGTTGGTTGGAGGGTTTGGATGAGACATAGGAGAGATGAATTCACTTTGTGGTTGTTACGGACTTGTATGGTCTTAAAGGAACGTGTTTGGACAGTTTCACATAGGATCTTGCTGTCTTGCTGATGCTGCATCTAAGCAGCACCCTCAGCCCTGCAGGGCTTTCACAGGGTCAGGTTCACGTTGCTAAACTGCACCAAGGAGTGAGCTGACCCTCTTCTAGGCAGTATGGGCCGTCCTCTTTTATCATAGGTCCTGCTTTGTTTGTTTTGCGTCTCCAGCCTTTTTAAGATACTTGTCACAAAGGTTTTCAGACATCCCATCCTTTTATCCTTGGAACACGTCCGCATTCTGTACTTTCATGCCCCAAAAATCTCATGTACAATCAACGTAGAAGTGTAGCGACATCAAGCTCATGGATAGGGCTTAGGTATTATTGAGTCTTCTTGCAGCTGACGAGTTTTAACTAAAGCAACTGCTTTGCCTATTAGCTGCTTTCTTCCTCCAATTTCCCAATAAAAGTCAAAAGTAGATAATATTTTGAGATGTCTGTCCATCACTCAGCCTCTCTGTTTAGGGTTTTGTGATGCTGACTGTCATAGTAGTATTTGATCTCATTACACACCAAATTAACAAAAGTCAGTGTCCCAATGGACTGTAAGAAAGAACATGACAGAGCAGAGTCTTAAATGGTGTCACTTACGAAAACTGCACCCAAGCTGATAGAAATGTGAAAATTTAACCCAGCATCCAAGATTTCCACCCCCTTCCAAAATAAAATCCCACATCTTTCACCCCACTATCATCCCTTCAGCGAGTTCATACACCTTCTCGATGTATGTATTAGGCTAAAAATTGTATGTATTTAAAAGTACATGCAAATTCTTTCAAAATCTTTTAGTGAGGCAGAAGTACTCAACTAAAGAGCAGGAAAAAAAATGTAATACCAACAAAAAGAACCCCAATGATAAGGTCAAAGAATTTCTTGCCTCCATAATAGCAATTAACACATTTGTCAGTCTCTCAAAGGGTGTTTTTATCAATGGACAGTAGATTAGTCTCAAAGCAACTGGCAAGGTTGTCTTTGAAATACCGCCATTCGTGGGTTCTAATAAGAAAATTAGCAAAGGGCAAATAAAATAAACACAGATAGTTTTAGTGGAAAGCTTTCTGTGAGCTGCTTCTGTCTTTCTTAATCAACTAAGAATAGGCTGTGATTACAGTAATCATTATGCAATTAATCACTATAATTACTTTTTATTGGAATAATAGTTTAAAAAGCAACTAACATATTTTCTGTTCTTGCTTGACTGGAAGATGTTAAGTGCTTGTCAAGAAGTTACTAAAATTATGTCTTTGTAATTTGTTTTTCTTTTTGTCATCTTATGGGGTTTTTTTTAGTGTAAAAGTAACAGTGCAAGTTTATGCATGTCATATACACAGACAATATTCACACAAAGCAGGGGATGTGCAGTTCCCCAGTGGTAATAGGATGCTATTTGTATACTTGGCATGCCACATGTTTCTCAATGGCATGTACTTACATGTAGGTATCTATAGTATGGTCATGGTTATAGGTGAGTTTGCATCAATGAAAAAAACCAACAAATTAACAATTAAAAAAACACTTCTTATTGTGAAATTGAAGTTTTACCCTTCCTGGACTCCTTTTTTTCTGACTTCAGGCTGAGAATAGCTCTTAGGATCTGAAGGCTGGGCTATGTGTTTGTAGCTTCTCCTAAGCTTGACTAGGGGACTCAGTCCTTGCAATTACTTCTTACCTTAAGTTTCAATGTACTGAAGACAAGGAAAGATAAGAGTTTGCTTCAGATAGGACTACAGTTCGGAACATTTTGTACATATATCCCTATTTCCACACCGAGGCTGTTGTGAGAGGTGTACAGGCTGGGTTGGGCTGGGATTTGGTGTTCCTCCTTCACTCCACCTCTTCTCTGTCTGGAACTCCTCAGGGTCCTGAAGGCACAGTCTCCCACTCTTGCCTCTAATCCCCAGAAATCTCCCAGAAGAGTATTCCAGGAATTCTATCTAATATAGCCCATCAGCCTTCCTGCCTTACACTGTCCTAGCTCACAGCCCAGGATGCTTTTACTATTTAAAAGGTGTTTAGTAAGATCTTTCTTACAGAGTCTTTGTACTGCTATGAAAAGGTACAATCTTTTTCTGCCTAATTACATAGCTGTTTTACACCACCTTTACTGTTAACATGAAAAAAGAATGATATATAGTCCCAGACAACTATGTGTACACTGAGGGGACTGTTTTGCTTCATATAACTCTGTAAAATACAGCCAGGACTATACGGTATATACATGGAGCTGTATAATTAAGGAAGAAAACTTTTTCAAGTAGGCAACCAGCAAGGAGTGCATGGCTGAATCCCCTGATAAACAATTTAAAACTAGACTTGCCTAGACAATGTCAAGGCTTCCAAAATGCTGAGGCCTTCCCATAAGTAAGTCATTTCACGTTTCTTTGAATAATGATCCTGGGACCACATGCTGCCCTACCAGGGCAGGCAGGCAAGCTGTCAGTGCTAGGACTTAAAACACACGCGTGCCTCTGCATGAGCACAATCAGTGCACAATGAAAAATTCCAAATCTGTGCCTAACCCTGACATTTTAGCATGCATTAAACTGTGCAGGCAACAGCTGATATGCTAGACTTAACTGACCCCTCCACATTTACAACTGTGTACCCCAGTACTCACCCGTATAGCTATGTATACCTATATATTGCAGTAAATTTCAAACACTGATTCTATCCAATGATTCTAAAATACAGAAGAGGTAAAAAATGTAGAAAGGATTTTACACCAATGCTTTCTTATAAAAAAGTCTGAAATATTGGTGGAGAGCATGGATTTAGTTGCTGAGAAAGTACTCTATTTAAAAGCACCTTTTAGAGGTGGATCAGCAATGGCTATTTCTGTTTTCCCAGTAAAAATGCTTTTAAATACCACCCTCTGATTCCCCTCTGATGTTGGACTCTGCCGATCTACTACCAACAGGTCAACACAGTGAAATGGTTGTTAAATAGCAATTCCTCCTGTCATGCTTTAACCCCAGACAGCAACTAAGCACCACACAGCCACTCGCTCGCTCCCCTCGCCTTAATGGGATGGGGGAGAGAATCGGAAAAATACCCCAAACTCGTGGGTTGAGATAAAGGTGGACAGAAAAGGAAGGGATGATAACAATAATAAATCAATAACAACAACAACGATGATGATGATGATGATGATAATAATAATAATAATAATAGAACAGACAAAACAGGTGATGCACAATACAGTTGCTCACCACCCGCTGACCGGTGCCCAGCCATTCTCCAAGCCGTTGTGCCCCCAGCCAGCTTCCCCAGTTTATATACTGGGTATGATGTCATGGGGTATGGAATATCCCTTGGGCCGGCTTAGGTCAGCTGTCCTGGCTGTGTCCCCTCCTAGCTTCTTGTGCATCCCCAGCCTCCTGTCTGGCAAGGCAGTATGAGAAGCTGAGAAGTCCCTGACTCAGTCTAAACACGACTTAGCAACAACTGATATATCAGGGTGTTATCAACTTTCTTCTCATCCTCAACCCAAAGCACAGCACTATATCAGCTACTAGGGAAAAAAATAGCTTTATTCTAGCCAAAACCAGGACACCTCTTCACGCCCACATCTTTCCAAGCATGTGTCCGATTCGCAGCCCAGGAAAAATGCTCTTAAATAGCATTTCCTGCCAGTACGTTTCAAACAAGGAGTGAACCAACGTAACTTGAGTTTACCCTACAATAGATTTTTACAGGTGATTGCTGGAAAATTTAGGCAGATAGGGGGATTAAACTTGGAGCAAAACTACTCATGCAGACATAGACACATTCTTACAGAACATTTTTATTTGGACAGATTAACATTTTCTGACCTCTGGAAAAATTCTGATTCTCCTAAGGGGAATATAAATGCTTCGGGTACATTAGGATTTTAATAGACACAAGTTAACAAGTCTTAATAGCAGAACTTTTCTCCATGGATGTCCATGACACAGCTGGTCACCTAAGAGCTTTGGGTAAAGACATGTCAGTAACTTTTTTTCCCCCCCATTTGTTAAGAAATTATTTCAAGGAATCCTGTTACAATGTTCGTCACTGAGGTTTGGATAGTGGTTGGTTGGTTGTTTTGATGAATGAAAAAAAAGTAATTTCATATCTGATTAACTATATGCATTGTGGGTTTTGAGGCTATTTTGGAGACTTTTTAAAAGTTTGTTTTCTTTCTTTTAAAATAAATATAACTTGTCTTTTTAAAATTCCAAAATAAAATAAAATTTCTGAAATGGCTGCCTTTTTATCATCTGTATCTATTCATAAAGTATTTCATGAATTCACAAAGAATTTAAATAGCTCTGAAACTATTTTTTTCAATAATATTTTTGGCAAAGCATGTGGGCCAGTTTTGGCCAAGTATGATGACTAATTTCCTCCTCTAGGCTTGAAGCTGTTTCCTAAGCGCTTGCAAGGACATACAGTTCCAGGGATGTTTGATAAGTAAAAAGAAAATGTGTCTCCATTTTGTTTTCTGCTTGTTACACTGCTGACTTTAAAAATTAGTCATATTTGTGGATGGGTATTTTTGATAGTCCTTGATATCATTTTCATTTACTTGTCGTATGTAATTTCTCTTAAAAAAAAAAAAAGGAGAAATTTAGGAAGTTTAGGTCATCTTAAACTGTCAATAAACTTGTTCGAGTTCCATATAACACTATTACCTGAGTTTTACAAGTTGTGACAGGAAGCGTTACATCTCCACATTATCTTTACTGTAACGTATTTTGGGTGAACTGAGCAAAATAGCGCGTCTTGGTTTCACTGAAGCCAACTGAAGAACTTCCTCTTGGCTACACTAGCAACAAGATTTTTGGCATTAAGTTTTTGGGGTCTGTCAGCACTCTAGCACCCCTCTTACTCGTGTTGTACAACCCAAATTTGCCCAGTTTGGTGGATTATCGCTCCCCGTCCCTAAGGCATTGCCCCCTTGCTCCCCATTGCTGGCTGGCAACCTGTATGCCTGCAAAGGCTCGCAGGGAAAATAAATGAGCTTTTTCTGCAGTGGTGGGAACGGAGCCCTGTTTTCAGAGCAAAGCACGGGACAATTGTGCGCATCGCACCCCCTTAGGGAAGCCCTTTGTCACCCAGTGCCCCTCACTGAGGGTGGAAGCTGTTGCTGGAATGAATTAAGAGTCAAAGATCACATTTTCTATTGAAAAATACAGCTGATATGCCTAGCCAGCAGGCAAGTGCCAGTTCTGTTTCTCTGTCTTGTGTTTCACAAGAGCAAAGATCTGAGATTTACCACTCCAGCACTGTACAGTTTGGGAATTTATCTTCATTGTGAAAAAGCAAGAATGTATTTTGCCTTTCAGTCGTGTAGGCGAACACCTGTTAACTTTGGGTTTTAGCTGTGAACCAACGATGAACCTCATAATACTCTCAGTCAAAAACCATCCAGCTCCACCTGGTTTGGACATAAAATCCAGAAGCTTGTCTCACGTCAAGTTAAAACAGATTTAAATGAAATATTTGCAGAGCTTTTGTCTTCCTTTTTGTGAGTTTGAGTTCTTCTGTAACAGAACCCGGTCCCATGAAGTTTGCATGGCTTCTGGCTGCCTTGAGGGAATTTTTCAAAGGTGAAGTGATAATACTTTTCTGATCTCCAAAAAGTTTTTTTTTAAAAAGTATTTTAATAGTTGTCTCTCTCTCTTTTTTTTTCTCTTTTTTTTTAAACTTGTGGCAACTTAATTAGGTCTTGCAGAGTACCAAGCTAAACCAAATCCTCTAAAAATGCTTTGGGGTATAGTTCAGTCATTATGAGCTGGTATTTACAAACAGAATTAGCATGTCTGGGAATTACAGACACAAGTCCCTGCGTGACAACAAGATAAGAGGAAATGTGTCATATTGTCTTTGGCTGCAACTTTTTACACAAATATGCACCCTGGATTTTTGAAGATTTTCTGTAGCATTTTCTTTCTGCTCAATTGACACCTGCTGATGAAAGGGATCTCTGAGTGATGTTCTCAGATTTCTTTAGATCAGAACAAAACTGACAGTCAGTCTTTCAGACTAGGGCAGAGAAAATAGAGATTTTCTGCAAAGCTGAGCCATGCAGAAGGATGACTTCAACAAAAAAGAAATAGAGAAAATAGAGGAAAAATAGGAAGGGCTGAGCATGGCCTGTTTGCCATGCTATAAAGTCACTAAAACCTTGAAGGTACCTAAAATATTTGATATTCGTGCCACTATATCAAAAGGTTCAGACCTCCATTAGGTATTAAAATTTGTCATTTTAAATTGCTTTTTTGCCAGCACTAGCAATATAGATATTGAAATTTCTTCAGAAAGTGCTTATCTCATCAAGAGTAAAATTATAGTATATGAAATACTAATTAGAGTATTATGAAGAAAGGTGAACTTTCCAGTGACATTTTATCTATTAGTAGAATACTAATGTTCTTCTTTCTTAAAGCAGTAGAAGCTACACATCATGGTTTCCATTATTTTCTCATCAGAATCTCTTGTATATGTATATGTATATAAAAAATGGTTTTTTAAAACTTCTTAAGAATCCATGATTCCACAGAAGCAGCTGGGTTTTGATCACACCTGAATCAGAGTTCATCAGTATGCACTGAGAAATTCTTTATAATGTCTAGCCAGTAAGATAATACAAGAAGCTCGTCCTAGAGCTATGTAGTTTTATGTTGCTGAAAAATCAGCTATTATTTCATTTTGAAAGACTCATTATGAAATTCTTTTAGAATAGAGTAGGGAATTATTTTTATTTCTTTTCAGTGTGGTTTACTCCTGTTTTCAAGGAATGAACTGATTTAGATGACATGCAAACTTATATCAGTCTTTGTTAACACCAGGTACTGTCCCCCTTTGAAACATGATTAACTTTGGTTCACACCTTCATTTAAGTATTTATCTTATTTTCTGTGTTCAAACAAAATCAGTTAATAGGAAAGCTACACTATTTATACTTCCAGAGCTTTTTCTGGTTTCTTTAGGGCATTTTTTTTTGCTCTCTGTTTGTTCTTGGAGTATGCAAGATACTGTCAAAGGCAGCCAGTCTGATCTCATGAAATGTCATACTGGGACTATAAAATATTAAATAAGTTTGTATAAGTTTTGGATATCTAATGACAGCCATTTCATTATGTCTCAGCTGTACACAGTTCAGTTATGATGTCCTTTGGTAAGGCTTAAAATAACATTTTAAAATAGTCTCAATAAATATTTGATCTGAGAATTTTATCTTCTCTTTCCATTCATATAATAGTATCCCCCAATAGATAAGTTTACTCACATATTTTTTCACATATATTTAGAGGTTTTTGCCTCTCTATATACAAAGGCAAGCCTTAAATATCCTGTGTTAAACTCCAGCTAGATGCCTAGCAGAGATTTATTAAATCAGTCACAGGGTTTTGCTTTTGTGGTTGACAGCAAAAAGGCACAAGCTATTCAACCACAAACACATTTGCATGAGTGTTTATCACTGTGGTTCCATGTACAATTTCAACATTCATTTTTGGTAAATATTTGACTGCTTATTCTACATGCAGTGCAAACAGAAATGTGCACACAGAAAAAGAAAACAGAATCAATGCATTGGACAACTGCATTTTTTCACACCCAAATTCTTTTCTTCTCTCGCACAAATTACTCTGACATTTTCTGATATTTTTTAGTCCCCGTTTTTTGATATATACTACTCTCCAAAATTTTGTCTGTGTTCAGTCATTCCTGGAGTTGTGTAGACAAATATTTTGGGTACAGATCTCTCACTTGTGGAATTTATTTGATTGCATGTCCCATGAGTACTAGAGTTCAGTTGCTTCTGATCATGATAGAGCTGTTCAATGTGGCTTTCAGCTGGGCTAATGATCTACTGCCAAGGGATATAGTGACACACAAAATTGGAATAAAAATCCATTAATTGATTACAGTTTTTGTCAGTGAATAAGGACAGTTAAACAATTTATTTTAATGGTTGTAATGGGGGGTGCTTGCCTTTATCTGTCCTTTTTTTTATTTTAAAGCTGTGGCCAGTTGTGTATGAGGAGAAAACAATCACGTGAGAAACACACATAAAAGTCGATTTATAGGTCTTGTTCTTGCAAACCTGATCTGTTACGTTCATACCGATTTCAGTGGATGGGCTGTGCTTGTCACAGCTCCAAGCCTCAACCTGCGGATATATCAGACACTGCAAATTTGTTTTTAAGGAGGAAGAATAGGAATCATGTGCTGTGTGAATGAGCTGCAAGCTGCTAATCATCATTCCACTGTAGTTCATCTCCGCTTTTAGCACCTATTATGTAAAAAGGGAACATACTTCACTAAAACATGAGTTTCATTGACAGGAGTGGGAGAATGAAAGAGTGGAGATCATGAACCCGTCATCTTCTCAGGATTTGGCCACACCACCATCCTCCGAGTCACTACACTGGTATTACAATCAGTATTAGCTCCCTCTGATCGATGTCAGGCAGGTGGAAGCAGGTTCTCGTACTGCAAGAGGGCCTCCTGCTAAATACCGAACCGCTTCTAATAGCCCTGTAAATCAAAAGCACTAATAGTTTTTATCTACAGATCGGAAGGTTGTTTATGGCAGGTGAAGTACTCAAAAAGATACATCATTTTATTTCTCAGAGCAACCTGTAGCCAGCAGTTAAATCCTAAGAAGGTATTTTCCCAGAATCCATTTGCTGTAAAGAAATGGCTATCGTGAACAATAAATACAGACCCTAAATTCTTCACCAGCTAAGCAGAGTGTTTCCAGAGAAGACATGTGGTAAAGGAATAACGCATATTCTCTGTTGTTGTAATGAATGATCACTTTGTATATATGTAAGTAAAAAAGCAATATTATTGACACTTACATTTAAGCCTTTCTGCTGAAATTTGAACCTGCAGACAACACACTAGGTGATGTTTTCATACATCTGATAGGCATTTATCCAGATATTGAACATATTACTATTACACAATTTGTCTCACTGTGACTGTGAATTGTGGCCATCTGCACATACTTAAAATGAGACGTGGTCAATTGATTAAGTGGAGGAGAGATTGATTTTTAGACTAAAGTGTGACAACAATAAGTGATTTGACTTTCAAAAATTTCAACCTCAGATATGCTTGACACTCCCGACTTACACAGAGCTTCAAGAAATCCGTACACGTTTTAAGGTTAAACCATTCTATGGCTATCAGCTGTAAAAATGAGTTTTTTCTTCAATCATGTTTTGTTTCCTTCATTTACTCTGTTTCTCTGCCTGCCTTTGGGCTATGGAATATCAGTGCAGAGCTTGAAGGGATTGGTGCCTACTGTTCCATATAAGATCGTCCTTCCAAAAATCTGCCTTAACAGTAGAGTTTTCCATTGAGCAAAAAGTCTTCCTTTTTCTGTTTGGTTTCCGTTCCTACTCAACACATGGAGGAGTTTGAAAAAATGCTGTTTTCTTTACTTTGTTAATAGTCTTTGGAAAACAATTCAAAAGAAAATTTAAAACTACTAAAATACTACTTCATATAAAAGACTCTCTGCAGGAGTAAAACAAGAGCTGATGCTTTCAGACATGAATATATTACCTGATAATCTTTCCTCCTTATCTGCTGACATTACTTCCAAGCTGTCTTCTTTTTTCCAGTGAAAATTTATTTTTAATAGATCGGGACACTGTGAAATTCATATCTTTTTTCCTTAGAGATGTTGAATCTTTTGCTTTTATCAAAGACTTTTTTTAACAGACAGGCACATTAAGAAACATCATTTTGTGAATATTATAGTAAGAATTATTTCTGCATAGCACTCTAGAAGCACCTGTGAAAAGCTGTAAAAAATAAAAAACTCGTGCAGCTGTAATTGTTTTCAGTTTGTGTTAAGAAGATCTATTTTTTATGATAGTATATGGAAGAGAGAGCTCCTATTTAAAAGAGAGCTCCTATTATCTGTCTTATATAAAAACACAATAAAAGAGAATTCCCTGCTCCGGAAATTGTAAAGAGAATAGAACTGAAAAGTATAAAGAAAAAAAATAGAGGGGTTAGACAAATAGTCTTTCGAATGTTCAGATTATTTTTTGGATTTTAAACTGTGAATAAGTGGCCAGGGTTTATTAGAAATCTTTCTGTATTATGAGGGTTGTAGAAGACAGTGTGTAAGTGCTTTGATGCTGAGAGCACAAACATTAAGGGTAATAGGAGAGCTCTTTCTCTCTGGGTCTCTGAACAGAGTCAGGTTTCCTAAAGGGTAAGTCTCTGGGGAATTAGAAAGCAGTTTTGGGTCAGGTTTCCTGAAATAAGGATTGTGTTGTCTGACTGCATTTTTCAAGGCCTCAGGTGTGTTTGTGTGCAGAACACTTAAGATATACACAGACTGCATTGTTGACCTCACTGTTCTTAAAACCACCATCCAAAGCATCCACTGGCTGGAAAAAGTGTGAAAAGCAGAGAAAAGCACCGTTTTGATAGATTGTAATTCGCTGTGTAGAAACCGAACTGCAACAGGCATTGTCCATTGAGGATAACATCCGTAACAACAGCTAACGCCATGCTCCTGCTGCGGGGTGCCGGTCTGTGCTCTCCGGGAATAATTCTTCACTCGGAGCTGCGTTAGAAAAAAAACTTGCAAGCAGGTGAACGAGATGTTTGACACCTCAGCAAAGAGAGAGAGAAGAGAAAGAACTTGACAGGATGACTGTTGAACGGAGGAATTACAAAAAAAAATGCTACTAAGTCACAAAACACAACAAAGTCCTGGGATAATGTTGGACTGTTCAGGAATCAGGAAGCCAAGTATGCCATTTTTTTTAGCTCTGAATAAGCAATTTAAGTGTGAGCCTAACTCTAAGTATGCAGTCCCATTTACCTCAGTGGGAGTATTCATATGCTTAAATTTAAGCATATGCTAAATATCTTGTACAATTGGGACCCATTTACATCTTTAAGTAGGAGAAGCAGCGTGGGTGATGGAGTAAGTCATTTCTGGAGCTCAGGCAGGGATATACATAAAATTAAAAATATGAAGAACAAATGAGTAAGTGGGTATTAGAGTGGTAAGTGTCTGCCTGTAAATTGTTAGCAAACTCAAGCCATTAACATGAAGTCACATGTTTCCAAAAAGGCAGTGTGGAGAGTTACAGTTAATGCATGTCATAAACATCTCTAATTATCAACAGACATAAATGCCCTCGACATTAAAAAGAAAAAAATACAAAATGAGTACGTGGCTATGCATGTATAATTTTCCCATGTCTCACTGTTAGCAGAGATTTTCTTCCTTTGATCCCTGCACAGCAGGCTTGTGTGTGGTGTCAGAGTTCAGGGATGGTGGGAGGGAGGAAAAAAGGAGATGGGGAAGCTTCTTACAACATCTGTGTTGCTGCCCGTGCTCCCCGTGCACAGCTCCCTTTATGGCCTCATCCTCTGGCCGTATTGATGCTACTGTAGCATCTTCTTCTGGCAGACCCTTTGAGGGACAACAGGTAGAGGCAAAATGGTCTGTGAGGCTAAGACAGCAGGGGAACAGTGAGGTTCATGCAATTAGCCCAATTCATAGTGAAGCGATTACTCAAATAGTTTACAGTGTCTTCCACGTGCCCCTGATCTTACTCATCCCACATTTCGAACGACTCCATTGCAAGACCTCTGACCGCACAAGAACGTATACTTTAGCCCATCTTTCTGAGATGGACCAATATTTTCACGTAGCTTGTGATTTTTATGCTCTTGAAGCACCAAAAGGGCTTGCTTCATCCAGATGTGTTTTCAGAAGTTACTTACCACTTAGGCCTGTTTGGGCAGCTAAAAAGAAGGAGTCAGTGGTCATTTCCACTAGCCAAACTCTTCACAGTCCTCTGCCCTCAAATAAATCTGAGTTGCAAGGGTCTGAACTCAACTCCCTAAGCTGAGATATCGAATGAGCAGCCTGTGCTAAGCTCAGATGGAGGCACAAGGCAGCAGCTTTCAGCAAGGGCTAAATCTACCAGCATGGTCACATTCCTCCTGCAGTAAATTTGACCCACATTCGATTATTTATGACCAAACAGGCTCATGCCTAGAGTTAATAGGAGAAACTGAGTATAAGTAAGTTTTTGTAGACACATATGCAGTTCATTGTCTGTGTGTAGATTTTCAGTAGTAATTTAATAAGACTTTTTGTGAATATTTGGCCTATCAGCTTTGAAAACTAATTTTTTGTTTAGGTTTGCATTGCTCAAATGTAATGCTGTTATTTCTTCTTTCCACCACTTCACTGATAAAATTTATATTCATAAGTTCTGTGTCTTGCAGAATGGAAGGAAAAATAAGTACATGCTGGAACACTTACCTATACATAATCACTGAAGGTACATTTCTTCCAGTTCTTTGCCTTTTCTTGAATTCTCACAGCACAATCATTTCTCTGTGTCCAAGCACACAGCTGGACACAGCAACCAGGCGTAATAATACTGAAGGTATAGTTCTTGTGTGTACATTTGTTATCTCTGCACGCCACAAGTATTCTGCGATGAAACCACTCATAAATGCACATACGTAATTGTATTTATTTCTTTGTGAAATCTATGACATTTTGTAACTGGAGAGCTAGTTCTATTCCATGTTTAGTTACACGCGAAAAAAGTGCAGAAAGTAAAAAAAAAATGAAAAAAGGAAGAAGATAAATAGCAGATCTTTTTTTTCTAGATGCTGGAGTATTAGGAATTTCTTTAATTTAAAGGCTGTCTCATTGACCGAACACAGAGCACAGACGGACATATAAAAAATAAAAAAGTTGCAACAAAAGGCATTCTGAAGCTATCACTTTTATGTTGTGCTCATCACCCTGGTATGAGAGTGCCAAGTCTGCACAGTTTCAGCGAAGGCACAAACAGGTCGTGTAAGCAATATCCTGTAGGAAAACCGTTCTCAAACTACTGCCTGAGTGACTGTAAAAAATATGCCCTTGTGTTTCTGGGTAGTAATAGAAGTGCCAGAATCAATTATGTCTGAGAGCTCTCGGGCAGCAGGAACAGACACGTCTGACAAAGAAAGGTGCACTTTCCATGCAGTTAATTGGGGCTAAGATATGTAGCGCAGACAACAGCTCCCTGCGTTACTGCAGGATCCACTTCTTCTGTCCTTTAAGGGGCAACCCCATTACTAGAGCTGAAGAACCATGAGTTACATGCCCAGACTGGATATTCCATATTTACAGGGCAAGTTAGGAGCCTCTTGGGTCATTTTTATTTACAAACACCACACGTAGGTGTGCACTTGGGATACACAATGAGAGAGAAGTGGCAGGACATGGGGTAGAGCTGCTGCTGCTGAGAAATAGCAGAGCTCAGTGTGGTGAGGTCATTTTGAGGGCTGGCTGTATATATCCACACTGAGTATGCTAAGCAACACATCTGCTTATTGAAGCATCCATAAGCTGCCTATTAACATTGTCTGTAGAGTGTAGGGTGCCTTCAGCTCCTGCTGGCTTTCCTGAGCAGAGATCTCCATCAGTAGCCCCTCAACGAGGCAGCTGGATATGGTACCCAAGACCCTTGGAAGTTTCTAGTCTAACTCGTACATTCCACAAGAATAGCTTATGAAGAAAAGAAAAGAAAAGAAAAGAAAAGAAAAAAGAAAAGAAAAGAAAAGAAAAGAAAAGAAAAGAAAAGAAAAGAA
>JAVKLA010000026.1:22302988-22330559 GCA_034782735.1 Sagittarius serpentarius
AAAGAAAGAAAGAAAGAAAGAAAGAAAGAAAGAAAGAAAGAAAGAAAGAAAGAAAGAAAGAGAGAAAGAGAGAAAGAAAGAAAGAAAAGAGAAAGAGAGGGAGAGAAAGAAAAAAAGGAAGGAAGGAAGGAAAGAAAGAAAACTTTTCCACAACAAGAGATGTTGTGTTTTGTGGCTTTTTTTAATATAAACTCCCTTATTAAAGAAGCCTCATAATATAACAAAGAAATTTAAACAATTGAAAGAGAAAAATGTCTGTTTACAGTTATATAAATAGACTAATGAGGTATTTTATCAAGCTTAAATCTCTTTTCTCTCCTCCTTGTTTTATTAATTGACGTTCAAATAAAATGAATTTGCCTTATGACTCAGAAGAATTCTCAGATCTGACAAATTAACAGCTAAATTGTTTTGATGCAGTATTTCATTGATTATCAAGAGGACCGTTAGTCACTGATCAGCTTGCTCAAGAAAGGTGACAAACCCTCTTGTCAATCATTTTGCTGACAGTTGAAGCAACAAGGAAAACAATCCTGCTTTGGGCACCTCAGCACAGCTTTGGGGGTGGAGTGGGTGTTTTTGTTTTGCTGTAGTACCTGATCCACCTCAGACCTGATGCAGAAATGTGCGTAAGCGCTCACCTCATTGGAACTGATCTTGTGCTGAATTTTTAGCATCTGGGTGTTTTGTGAAATTAGGGCTTCCAAGAGGGTAGGAAAACCTTTTAATTTCTGTTGGAGTCCTATGGAAATTGAAAATTGCCACCAAAATGGGGCCTGAAGACACATTTACACACACAAAAAGAATAAAAAGAATTTTAAAAAAAGACAGAAAGAAGGGAAAGCCTACCCTTCATCAGGTGCCAAACTCTGTAAGCAACCACTGTATGGCACACGGGCACAGTACAGCTCACTCCTACGTTGGTCACCTTCTCTCTCCTACACTGTAGACCTGCAATACAGAGTTGAGGCAGAGGCACCAAAACTTACTCAAGGCTAAACCAAATGGCAATAGCATTAAGTCTAGAATAAGCAACAGTTGCTTGTATTCCGGTTGTTGTTTTTTTTTTCCCCACAATAATCTAGAGGGGAAAAAGGGTCATCCAGGAAGTCGGCGACTTGTGTTAGCTACTTTTCTGAGACAGAAGGAATCTATGTAAAAAGGTTTGATTTCAGGTGCCCGTTGTGGCCAGCTGAAGTTGGGTGGGAAGGCTGCTTCATTCCTGCTCAAACGGGGCATTAGTCAGTCATGAATGCAAAGCCCTAGAGCCAGAATCCCAAGTCAGACAGGGAGGGAGTTAAGGAGGGCACAATTTTATCATGCTGGGGTACTTTATCAATGACACTGTACATGAGAGTAAAGAAGCTGCTCAGGACTAGCAGGTATTGAAAACAGCTCCACTGAAGGCTTAACATTATTCACGCTCTCCATGTTACAGAGATAGTGGCCAGGATAAATTAAGCTCATGACATGCTTTAATTTCCACAATAACTCAAGTTTAAGTCATAATATCAAGTTATGCCGTAGCTAAAGTTTCAGACAGAAGCTGGTTTTCAGAGGATTTCTATTTTTATATAACAAAAAAATTGCTTTACTTATGTTATGGCAGGACAGGTGTGGAAAAAAAAGTATAGGAATGATTAACTGCTGAATTTGACAGCCAAAGATCTTACGTATCTGAAGTAACCTTCCAAGAGACCCATACTTAAACTAGCCTTAGCATTACATTAAAATTAGAGAAACATAGTTTTGATAACTGCTACAGTATTGCCCTATTACTGTTATCGTATATTTAATGGTAAATTACAGAACTGAACCAAGATTATAGCTCTACAGTGCCAGATGCTTTATGTGTATAAGGCTGTATGCATTGCTGTATCATCAAACATAAAATCTGAAACTGTAATTTGTCCAAACATCAAATATTTTTAGTTTGGTAGGAGGAAGATCTCAAGGCTCAGTACTTAAAGAAACCCAAATCTGACTGTGTAACCCCATCCTAGCATGTCACCTACAGCTAAAAACCTTCTGTAAATAAGCCCTAGCTAACTTGTTTCTCATCTGTGTGAATCTTCTATAGCCCCTTTCCATATCCTTAATGTCTTCTCTGACTTTCCATCAATTTTTGTCAGAAGATCTGATTGGCAACTATTCTTTGCTGCTGGATATTGTTTGCTTCAGAAATCTCTCAAGGGAAACGGAGACATTATGCCACATGTACAGTGGCCTACCTGGTCCTGGAAATATTGTGTTCACTATACAGACATTGCAGAGTCACTCTATAAAACGCACAAGTCAACATGGCTCAAAGTGCATGGTAAGGGTGACACAGCCCAGACTCACTCAATTCCTATTCTTTTGGGAACCGGAAATGGAAGCAGGTATGGAGGCCCCTTTAATGCTTTTCTTTCTGAGACTCACAGTCAGAAAAGAGTATTATATGCAATATAATTTATTTTAAATATTAGCCAGATGTATTAGGCCTTCTTTTTTTAATGACATTATTCCTATTGATGACTCATATCTAAAGCTATAAGGTATTTGAAGTCTTATTTTTAAAAAGTAGCTCATGCCTCCTATTTTCTTTGGAAGTTAAGCACATGCTTAAATGTTTCATGAATCTTCTTGATCTTGATTGTCAACTCAGAGTTGAGAATGGATTTAAACTCTCTGGACATAAGATTATCTTCAGTATTTAAGCCACAGAAAGGAATGGACACATTTAAGAAATTCTGCTGTATGTATCAGAAATACTGGGCCTGGGATGGGCACAGAAAAACTTAATGTTTATTAAGAGTACCATCCCCTAAAAGTAAAATAAACCAAACAACAAACAACCAAAACCCAACAGATGTGTTATCCATCCTGTCAGTGGAATTTAAAATATGTCAGATGACCTGGAAAATCTCAATGTGTTTACAGTTATTTTTTTCGTCAGTGCCTTTTCCGTGTAGTTTGCTAGGACTCCACTGATGAGACTCTTTGCCGGAAAACTGTTTCTTAAGCTAAAAGCCCTAGTTATTGAACATGAAAAGCTGTCTTAGGGACAGTATAATTTTAAAATTTTCTTTCACAGCGTAAGTTTCAACATTTTACATGTAAGTGTGTGTGTACATAATATATTTATATATACTTGTCTAAAACTAGCATCTTTTGCAATATATAGCCTTAACATCACTTTACTTATTAACTTCTCAGTACTCCTACTTGGACTACGTGTACTTAGACAAAATATTTCTGTTTTTCTGAAAACTACTGTGATCGTGTTGAGATACCAACCAGCTAATGAAGTCAACGAGGATATGCAAATGAATTCCGATTGGGCTCCTGCTATCTGTATCTGGTATGTCCCATCACATTACCATTTAGTTGACCTACAGCATAATATGATGTGACAACTCTTAATAACATGTGAAATGACACGATGTAATATGACAACAGTGTAAAAAAATACACTGCTTTCAGACTGGGTTCTTACTTTCCATTTCTGATGGGCTGTACACAACCTAAAATAATCACGCAACCAGTGTGATGAGATGACAGTATACAACAACTGCTCTGAAGACCTAAGAAATAGTAGAGTCTACCATCTTATTAATGTGTTTTCAGGCAGCTCAGATTAAATATTACTTTTGTAAGTAAGAGCTGTGTAATCTAATTATTGCATTAAGTTGCATACAGTTCCTATGTAGCTTGAGTACATTGAGCTCATTATGGACTTTAACTTGGAGGGATTTTCCTGAGTTTGAGCATACAGGCAAAGGTTGCAGGACTTGGCACACTTTCTTCATTCAAAGTCTCTCGACTGGCAGCCACCATCACTACTAAGCATGTTACTGTAAGGTAGTCAGTTGTTTGTACTTCCTACCTCCATCACAAACATGCTCTTAGTTATTTTGCTATTAGAAGGGGTTATGCAAGAGGATTGGTGTCTGTCCCAGAGCTAACAAGCAATATACTTTCACATGACCCTCTGGGACCTTTTTTTATTGTCCATTTAAAAAATTTAAAACTGGCTAGCACAAAGAGTAAAGTTATCATGTGCATGAATGAGGGCTGCATGTGAATAACACCACCATATTAAACTTCAAACAGAGGTCTTCAAAACATCCAAGATGCATTCAGGCATGCCTACAGTTTAAATAACAGCCCTTGAACATGACTGCATGAGTCTTTTTTTATTTTTTTATATATATACACACTTCTGTGTTCATCCCACCTCTTCTCTAAGGTGGTTTGACAAACCAGGTTGTCTTTGTCCAGGGAATAAAGTAGACCTCACTGAGAACAGAAGCACGTTTAGATCTAGGCTTATTCTATTGAATTGTCTTGGAGCGAAGACATATAGACAAGCATAACCTTGCAATAAAGCACGGGTTTGAATAACAAATGGTTTGGAAACAAAAACTGCATGATTTTAATTCACCTAAACATGTATCAAGTTATCTACCACACGTTACAGCTCTTTGCCATGAACTTGAAAGGATACCTGGCTCTCCTCAAGACTAATGCATACACTGGAACAAAACTCTGGGTTTTCACATTATAAAATCTTTGTTTCCTTTTGGAACCACAACAGTTTGACCTCTCCGGTAAATAGGATTAAAGTTCTTAGAACCTTGCAGGCATTTGTTAGTTACTACTCACAGCATCCTACTAGGAAGATAAGAAATTGCTGTTGCTCCATTTTATATGTTGGAAAAAAAATAGAAGCACAGAAAAGCTCAGGTATTTACCAAGCCTTTTGTCTGTGTCTCACCTAACACCAGGGCTCTGGACAGCAGGTGCTGAAGTTACATGATTACATCAAACTTGAAGTAAATACAGAAAAACATTATACTTAAAAGACCAAAAATGGAGAAGCACTTTTTCATCTTAAATAAGAGCAATTATATTAATATTCTTAATATTCATTCCATTGTATTTTTTTCTGAGAATAAATAGGTGCATATCTTATGGACTTTTAGGAAAATCTAAAGTTTAACCTTGGAGAATAAACCTCACAAATGTGTACAGTCTTTCAATGTTTTGAGCAGTGCTTAAGCTGCTAAATATTAGCAGCAGTGTTAATGTTTCTCTGCCATTGCACACCAGCTGAAAGTCTCTCTTGTAATTTTCTGTTAGGAAATTTTCAGATTATTCTTTCTCCTCGAGAGGTTACTTGGCTTTCTGCAGTCATTCATAAAACTCAGTCTTCCACTTTGATATTGAGCAAACATACCACTCACTGCTGCCTGCTAACACTGTTTCTGTATTCAGATCAGATTCCCTTCATCAATGAGATTCTTCCTTCTTGCTGTTTGCTAGTGCCTGAGTATGGCATCAAATATCCAATAAGAAACATGAGATTCTGAAGATGGGATATGAAAACATAAAAGGAGAAATAATGCAGAAACTTCCTTTCTCTTGTGATATGGAACATCTTTTTCTCCCTGTCAGATGCTTTGCATCTGTCATAGACTATTTGATATCCGTGCATTCATCACATACCGTGTCTTAGATCAAATGCCAGGCTGTTCACATGGTCCTAATTCATCCCAAAGCCAAATGTGCTTTTGCATTGGGGCCAGGAAATACAGGCTAACAAACCCAACAAAATATAGTGTACTCTTTGACACTGCTATCGGTTTGTGATCTGGGAGCAGGCAGGGGCTTCACAAGTTTCTTGGTGTGGAAATCATTCAGAGGAAACTTAACCCAACTACTTAAAGGACAGAAAAATCCTGGTACCTGTGGTCACGCAAAGATGCTTTCCCCTTTTCATTCACTTATTCTTTCCTTATAGTTTTCTTATAGCTGAGCTAGCTTTGGGACAAACACTAACTTTCCTCCTATGTTCTGCTGGAATTCCACGTTGGTGGGATTCCCTGAATCTCTGAATCTGCATTTCAGACAGGCAAGACAGGATTTCCACATACTCACATTAGACGATTTTTTAACCATTATACACATATTTTATACTGCTATTATTTTCCTTTGAATTAGATAGTCATCGGCAGCAGAAGATAAGAAATTAGCGTTTGTTTTCTTCAAAGACCTAACAAATGCTCAGCAAATTCTGAACTATCTCTATTACCAGGTGAGATTAGGGCAATAGTATTCCAAAGGTCAATAATATTCATTGGAAGGGGCTTTACCGGATGTCTTTTTTTCCTTAGTGCTAGCTGTGCACTCTAGAAGAGATGAAATGCCGAGAGCACTGGGAAGGGTCAGACTTTGGGAACCCGCTGGGGAGCGTCAAGTGCTCCATAAACTTAACCTGAAATGGGGGTGCCCACCTTCTTCCCTCCCACAAAAGAAAAAGAGCATTTATGGACCTCTGGCCTCAAGGGGATTGTGTGGAGTCTGTTGGAGGTGATTATATGCCACAAAGGCTACTTATTGTTTGATAATAAGCAAGGAGAAAGGAAGGAGAGAGTACAGTGAGCAGGGAGGAGACTTGTATTCAAACCATTTCTTTTTTATGGACTATCTGAATTTCTCTGTTTCTAAACCTCACTGTTCTACTACGTTTTTGATATTTAAAAAATCATTTTAGAGTACCAAAGTCTCTGTGATGCTTTCCGAATGCTCATTTTAAGGAAAACATGTAGCAGATCCTTCTCAGAGCTCTGTCTGACTCAAGGTCTTGTCATCCTATGCTTTAACACTCTTTTGTCTCAGACGTAATTTATGAAAATCTGCACGCATGTGGGTAACATGGGCCTGGAGGTGTAGCTGTTGGATTCAGTCTGTTTCTTCTGATGAGCTTTAAATTGGCTTTGATGTTAAAACAACAACAACAACAAAATGAACAAAAAAAGCCAAAACAAACAAAAAACTCAACAACTGTTAGGTGTTGGTGGTCTGAAAAACGTGAAGTGGTCTGAAAAATGTGAAGTGCGTACACACCACTGTTATTACTAAGGTCTCATGTTTATATCTCAGCGTTTGTATAACAAAGTGTTCATAGGCTTTAAAAATTGCCTGTACTGGGAGCCATTCATGTGCAAGGTCATTCTATCATCACAACATCTCATTTTATCTATATGAAAGTTAGTCAACAAAGGTAATTATCTACAGCCAACGCAGAGAATGTAGCACCTCCACGGGCAATCCATCCTGCATATCACAGGCATCTATGCTTGAAAGGAATGAATTGCTGAGGACTGATGCCTATATCTCTTCATTGCATTCATGGGGAATTTAAGCAATTTGGTTATATTAGGTGCCCAAAATTTTTATGACCAAAGTTAAGCAGAATAAATGGCAGCTGAGGCAGATTGGCTTTCAAGGAGAGATTGAGATTCCACCTCACCTATGTGAGGTCTAGTGATTATCAGAAGACCTTTGCATCCACTGGGGGATTTGCCTCATAGAAAGCCCTGTCCTTTCGGGCTGTTGAAGGCTATAAGCTTCAGAAGGAGCCTTGGTGAAAATAGCCTTTAGCACATACGAGGAGGGAGGGAAGTATTCATGCATAAATATACGGATGCTAGAGTCTCTTATAAAATGAAACAGCTATTTGAGCCTGGAGGCTTTGAGTGTTTAATGCTAATAAACAACACCCAGAAACAGTGCAGTAATTTGAACATGCCAAATTTTGGAGGTTTCTTTGATGTGTGATAGAAAGTAATTTGAATCAGCATGAGAGTCTGAATCAAGCAGCGTAAGCTCTACCATAACCCGCTGGGGCTGGCGTTCTTCTGGTTTGATAAAAGGTTTCTCAAGGCATTAAGTAAAGTCCATGGGGGGTGGGAACATAAACACAAACAGAAGCCACTGAAATGTAAACTCCAGTTTTCCCTTCCTTCTCAGCTCTCTTCCTTCTCCCCACACCCAGTTTGTCATGAGGTGCTTAGCATCATAATGCATGGTAAAGAAAAAAGAAGAAATATGTACTGTACATCTTGGAAAGAAAGTTTCTATGATGGAGCGCTCATTAAGGTAGTACTCCATCTATTTGTAGCAAGCTTGGACACAGATATTTTAAAATGGGACGAACCTCCTATTCGAACACTGCGGTTTTGGCCTCATCAGTGCAACTCAGGTTCGGCAGTTTCTGATAAAGCAAAGGCTGCAGCTCATCTCTGGCAGGTTGGAGCTGAGATGGAGGGAAGTCCCTCCATCGCCCTGCGCAGACCTGGTGTGTTCGGCCAGATCAACGTGTGCCATTGCCAAGAGATGTCTTTCGGGGTGGTTTTTCTTTCCAGAAGTGCAGCTTTTGTCACAGGAAAGGGTGAGTCATATCAGAAGCAGCTGACGCTCTGCACTCAAAGATGATAGCTCAAGTAGAAAGCTTTAGCTGCTGAACACAGCGTCAGAACAGCTTGGCTTTAAAGCCTTGAGATTATGTAGAGCCACTGTGTTTAGGGCCTTCAGGGAAAGAATACCAGACAAGCTAGATCACTATGAAAAATGATCACTAGGGACTACAATACATAATAAGGTATATAAATAAATGTCACACAAAACTGCTGTAAAAAAAAAAAAGAAACAAAGCTTGCAACATTCTTCCATATAATGGCTTTATAGAAACATTACAACATTACACAAAGCTTGGAGTACAATATGAACCCCTGCAGACTCTGAAATGTGGTAAGCTGTAGGGTACAGGAACCCACAGAGCAGCAAAAGCAAAGGTTTAATGGTATTTTGAATGTTATGACTGTACAGAAGGCGAAATCTGCAATATAATCCTTTTCAGAATTCTTTGTGCGTGGCAGAATAGGCGGGAGCTCTGATGCTGTCCTCTAAATCTGGCTGTGACCGACCAAAGAATAAATGCTAGTAAGGGTAGAAGTTAAGGGAAACAGTTTGCAAAGGCAGAGCTTAGGATATCATCGAGGTCTGTGCTGCTTTTCTTCTCAGCGCACGTCTTAGTGTGGTGCACTGTTAACACGCACATAGTTTTCCATTTTGAGAGCCCTTACCCTCTTACAATGAATATATTTCCCTTCCAAAGGGAGAAAGTTGCATCGTCAGACTCCATCGCATTTGCCTTGAACTGAAATTCACTCCCATCGGAGACTGCTGGAAACCCAAGGGAAAGGGATAGGGTTTCTAAAGTAGGGCGCTGCTAGGTTAAAAAAAGTCACTGCAAGATTTAAAAGTATTGTAAAATTGCTCAAGTTTCCGTGGAATTTCAGGCAGCAATAATGCAAGGAAAATACTTTAGTGATGGATATTACCTTCTCTTCTGCCAGGCAGATCTGCCTGCTTGGCCCTGTAACCCCCAGGCTCTTCTTGGTATGAGTCAGATGGGAAAACACGAGAGGGGTCATCACACGAGAGTGACATGAAAACGTATTTAATGTGCTAACATTCCCTTTCAACATAGTTGTCCTTTTACAACTGATAGATAAGCAAAAATGTTCTTATTTTAATTTACGTGGCCTTCTGAATGGTTTTTTTCACATCTAAGAATCTTTGCAAATTTGTTTTTGAACACACAAATCTCAAGCTCGAAGAGGAAAATTCAGATTAATGCAAGCTATTCAACAAACAAGAAAAGGAAAACAAGACAAAACAGAAATTAAAACACATCTTTGAGAAGACATTTATTTTATTGTCTTGAAATGAACCTTTGTCTGTCATAAGTCCTGTTATTAGGCAGCTGTTTAGTTAACTGAAATATTGATCAAGCCTGTCACACTTTCTTTGTCTGTCAGGAACAAGAGAAGGTGCTGACCCTTTGCAGGAAACTGTAGTGACAGGTCTGTAATTTGATAATCGCTTGTTCAGGAAAGATTTCACTTTGTTCCCTGATGTAAACTCTGGCTACTTTGTTTCCTTTGATTTATTTTTTTTTTAATAATGTCAAGCTTAGCCTCCTAAAAGCTACAGAGTTAGGTAAGGAAACACAGTATGATTATCACTTCTGCAGAGCAAACTTTCCAGATTTTTGTCTTTGTTTAGTTGTGGTGACTGTGCTCATTGGTGAGAGGCTATTTCTTTTTTTCTCCAGTTTCTCATCTTATGAGATTGCCTGCAGAAAAATCCTGTTGAATTGCTTTTTTCAGACTGGAGCTATAAGTCGGCAGCCATTTCCTACAGCCCTTCTTACTGTTGGATCTCAAAGGGTCCTCCCACTGCAAGAGGCTATTTTTTTTAATTAGGCACAGCCCATCTTGTAGTGGCTGGGAAGCTCAAAAAGTACATCCTATGTTTTTTTTTAGCTAGCCACGAGGCCCTGATTCAGGAGATCTTTCCTGTTTCTCAAATACCTTAGGAGAACCAAATTTCCAGTTTGTTCAACTTCTCTAGCAGAGCTTTGAGATCCATGGGAGCAGGACTGTGCACCATGCAGAGTAGAAAAGCTTCTCTCTCAAAATTGTGAATAATCAAATAACTAAGTTAGGCAATCCTCCTGTAATTATTTTGTTCCATTAAATGTTCTATCCATCAGAAATTAATTGTTGTAATTAACAATAGAAGTATTCTCTCTCTTCTTTCTATGTCATTGAAATGATCTTCTGCATGCCATTACTTGGCATCGTTAACTGAAATGAAGACTGTGTGTCTTTGTTTGATGAACAAGGCTGTCACCTTCCCTGGATTTTTCTGTATTTTTAGTCTGATCAAAAGTAGTCAGATATTTTTCCCACAGCTGAACTACAGCAGTCATGCTCAGAGGTTACACACTCCTGAAACTGAACCAATACTTCTGCGGCAAAATTTAGTTGCCTCTGAAACGAGCTACATTTAAACCAATTGGCTGAAAACAGATTTGATGCCGAAGCATATTATTAATATAGCCCCAAATTAAAAGAGATGTTAGTTTGCCACTCTACTGTTTGGTATCTGATCATGATTAATTTTTGAGGATGTTTGTGAGATCTCTTTAAGGAAAATTTTCAAACTAGCAAAAAAACAGAGAACATTTTATCCAAATCCTGTCACCTCTTAGGGAGGAGGTTTTTCAAGATCCTGTGTCAATCTTGAGATGCTGTTACTTTTTACTTACACAAGTTGTTTTGTGCCTGGAGTTCCCACCTGGTCACTAATATGTGGAATCTGTCCTTAAACAGATTATCTGAGACCCAAGGAAGTCCCTTTTACTGCATTCGAGCTTTCAGAGGTTAAACACCTACAATGCTAATTAATTCCCTCCTAAAATAAGGTGAAGTGTGAAATCCATTTCACTGAAATTTAGACTGTGAAAAATTAGGTATGTAGGCTAAGCTGGGGTTCCTTCTGTACGCAGTAGAGAGAGATACTACTTAGAAAACCATCCTAATCGGAGTATTCACAATAACAAGCGCGACCATACCTTCTGAGGGTGCCTACTGACTGGAGGCAGGACCTGAACAATGCCTAACTTTAGAGCGCTAAACCTTGATGAGGTAAATCCCAGCCTTACAGACAAATATTTCCTTATCCAATTCAAGAGACATCAAAATAGCATTTTTCACATCTAGGAAGTATCTGTGATTCCATGGCAACCTCCTCTGCCAGAATCTGCGGATTGACATCTTGTCTGTCTGTCTGTCTGACACAGAGCCCATTGCAGGAGTTTGTTATTGCCTCTGTAGTATCCTGAGAAGCAGTTTAAAACTCCTTTCATTCACACTGAAGCAAAGCAGCCGTAACTCAGTGAACCGAGAAATAACTCCGTGCAAGAGCAGAATTAAGGTCTTCTTTGGAGCGAACAACTCGTACAACAGGTATATCAGGCATATCATGTATACATGCTCTTAAACACATGAATGAAAAGACTAAGGAGAAAGGGAGAAAGCAGAAAAAAGTGTGTCACATAGGAAGGAGCTGGCCAAGTCTGCGTGTTTCTGTAACTTGCTTTTTAATTTTATTTTTCAGTTAGGTAAACTAATGCTTTGGTCTTACCATTTTGGAGCTTATTGCATAGAAATAGCCTTTCTTCTAAGTTAATGCTATCAGTGAAACCTCCAAAAATATACAAGATGTCTGCTTATAGCTAGAGGTTGCAAGGCTTGCTGAAGATGATCTTTTCTAAGGTGATGTGGTGAAATGATCTTGACTCCTGGTCATCTGTTGTAGCTACCAGACTGCTCATAGTAGTGCTGCATACACTTTTTCCCTGTGTCAGGGAAATATTTTCCTCCTCTTTTGCTTTAAACAAACCGTGCTTGTTTACACTTTTTGTGAAGCTTTATCTAGCCTTCCTGGAATGGGCCCAACAACATCGGAGAATAATTTTGTAACCCAGTTTTTACACAAGAGCCCCCCCTCCCCCCATTACTGCTGCTTCAGCTCTTCTTTGCTGTATTTTTAAATAAAAGCCCACTTTCCCCTGAGCACAACCTGATGCCTCTAATGCTGTAGTTCTGAGGAGTTTTAGCAACCATAGACAGTGCTGCGCTGTAATTCTTTGATTATTTTTTTTTTAAGAGACATAGAGACCAGCAGGAAAGGATCAGTAGTTGTAGTTTTCAGATGAAAAGAATAAAATAAAATAAAAATAAAAATTGATTGGATGAGTTGAAAACAAACTCAGTGGGTGTTCTGGTGTACTTCTGAATTCTCAGCTTCTTTTACTCTCTCCATCCTACATATATATATATATTTGTATACTTCCGCTTACTTCTTTCCCACAGCTCCCCTCTGACAGCACCACTGCCTCTGGCTGTCCTTTTCATTCTGGTACTGACTGTGTAGCCCATTTTGTGGGTATCTCACAGCTTGCCACCTTCATTTACTATGTTTTTGTGCAGAAAAGCATCACAGAAACTTTTGTTCATATTTAAGTTTATCAGTGTCTATCTTTTTGTTGATCTCTACTAATTAACCTTTGTGCAATGTATGCTTATGAAGTTTAACTGGAGATAAACTTAAAATCTTGCAATGGAATACTGATCCAGAATCTGGTCTGAATTTCTCCAGCTAGGAGGCCAGGATGATTTACCAAACAACAAGCGCAGAAGCTTACCTGAGCCCTTGCAAATTTGGAGTTGTCTTTATGATACTGAGCTAGAAAAGTCCTGGGAAAGCCACTTCTGAGAGGCTTTCTGTTTTAGTTCAGCTGAAAAGTTCTGGAAGCATCCTGTCATATGCTACTACTTTGAAAATTAGTGCAAGGACTATAAATCACAATTAAAAAAAAAAAAATCTTATATTTTTACAAATACTCTTCCCAAAAGTCCCTTTAGATTTGATTTTTGGCCCAAGATTGGCTCATTACTGTGTGTTATAACCAGTGCTTCCATTCCTAGGTGTTGCAGGGGAAAAAAAAACCCTGCTCAATTCATGTGATTTAAATCAAATCAGTATCAAGGAGGTACGTCAATTCATTAACAACACATCATTATCTTGCAATCAGTGAGCTATACAGTCAGGATCAATTCAGCAATAAAACAAATAAAGCACAACTCTAGACGCTTGCAAAATGCTAACGAACGCCTACGCATTTCGAGACAACCTCCTGTAACTAATCCCCAAAAGGTGTAATCGCGCCCACATGCACCCACGCAGACATGGAGTTGAGGGCATACAACTCCCCCTGGGAGGTGGGGGTTACAAGAACACATCCCTCTTCTCAGAGCTGTTTCCCGCATTTTCATACCCTTCCTGTTGGAGATGTGATGGCCATACCCCTGTGGGTACCCACACCAGTACCTCCAGTCCCCTAATCCCCACCTGTGTGCATTGACATCTGCGCAAACCTGGTGTGGGTCTCGTCTTGCTGCCCCTGCACTGCGAGGTAGGAAGGCAACTGTCTTGCCCTTATCTTTCATTTATTTTGTTAGGTTGCAGGCAGCATGATCCACTTCCACCACCCATTTTTGCAAACATACGTGCACGCTAGTTGACTCTTCCATCTCTGTATGTTGCAGCACGGTGTATATCCTTGGGAATCCTGCTAAGTGCTCGGCTGGGCTATTTTGTGGCAGTGAGCTCCACATGATCGTTACTGATTAGTTAGTTACTTTTTCATCTTTTGATAAGTATAAGCAAAGAAAGATACACAGCACTTTCTTAAAATTTCTCTGAAATTCACTCCAAATATAACCCTGTGAGACCTCAGTTTACAGAAAATGTCTTGGCTTAATAAAAAGGGGAAAAATTCTTTCAAAAAAAAGATTGTTTTTAATACAAGAATTTCTGAATTGCTTTTCTCTTTGCTTCCTGCTTGGCTATGTATCTTCATTCTTTTTCATCTTGCAAACACAAGAAAAGGTCCAAATAATTTTTTTAAAGGAAAAGCTTAATAAACACCAACTGGAGTCCAGAGAAGCTTTATTTTGATATTAATAAATATCCATTTGGGACAACCCTGCAAATGTCATGGACTACAATAATATTCGTATTCTTTCTGCTTGTGAAATAAAATGCACTGATCTGAAAAGCAGAAATCCTGTGACTAGTACGCTAGTGAGTAGAGTCTATATTATACTTCCGTGGCCTTTGTTTTGGTTACCATCATTAGAATATCTGAGTGTTTAGCAGCTAATGGATGGGCGAAGTTCTGTTCTGGATAAGATCATTTCTATTTAGGGATAGCAGTCACAAATACCATTCTGTTTATTATGGAAAGTTTTGATCAAACGGGAAAAGCTCTTGATGCAGTCAACAAGTGGTTCAATCCAGTGCTGATGTTTTCTGGAAGCTTAGTCGACCTGTTCATCTCCAATAAAATGATTTTTTTTTCCTGACTGCTGTATGACTTACACTTAAACAGTTAAAAATTATTCCAGCAGTTGCTGAGGCACCTAGAAGGAGAATCTCTAAGGTATTTGCAGCCTTATTTATGAATTGCCTTGATGAGTAGAGTTCACGGACAGCCAAGGGAGCAACAGATATGTTTATGGCTCATCTTGATACATGGGAGAGGTCAGTAACCAGCTGAGACTGTACATTATTTTCTTCCATTCAGCAATATATGCAATGAAAAACAGCAGTGCAGTGTAGAGGTGAAAAATGCACATGTCACCATAACTACATTCTTCTGTGGGAGAGTGAGGAAAAGATTCTCAGGTGCTGGAAGTGCAAGAAGATAGGATGAATAATATGATACTTACAGAAAGGTATGTGTTGCAATGGTAAGAAAGTGTTTGTGCTACAGAAAAAGTCTTTAAAAGACCTTATCT
Source organism: Sagittarius serpentarius (assembly GCA_034782735.1). NCBI lineage: Eukaryota > Metazoa > Chordata > Aves > Accipitriformes > Sagittariidae > Sagittarius > Sagittarius serpentarius. The sequence goes on from JAVKLA010000026.1 coordinate 22,318,033, forward strand.
GCAAATATGAACTTGAGCAGGACCATGTGCATAGTCTGGTGCACAAGAGGTCTACTTTGAAAGCCTAGAAAATGAGAAGCTTTCATTAAGGCAAGAGGTCAGTTTATGGTTATTCTTTATAAATACACTGGCTGGGAAAGTATCAGAGAAGAAGAAAAAGAACAAGAGCCACAAGGTCCGGTGGGTCATAAACTGGTCATAAATGGGTTTTAATTAGGAACTATGAAGCAAACCTGAACACTAGAGCAAATCTAGAGCCAGAACAGCGTGGGAGAAATAACCTCTGAGCTAATTTCAAGAAGCAGCCTATATTCACAAAAGGGATCCTGTAAGACAGAGTGTGCAGAGGACTGGATGCACAGACCAAAAAGATTCCTCTCCCTTATAAATTCCTAAACTTTTCTTCCAAATTTACACTGAATGAAAGCCTAACATCTCAGCTGACTTCTTGCTAGCAACTTTCTCTGCAGGAAGATGGTGTGGAAGACAGGTTGGTATGGGTCCCTCGTGTGTGACAATTTTCAAAGAAGAGCATTTGCCTTCCTTGTATCCTTTGTGATCTGATGGGGTCAAAAGTGTATAATTTATCACAGCCCCACAGCTTAGACACTGTCTGTCTTGCTGTCAGTCTTTTGCATTTCAAGGTGCTAGATACCAAGCAAGACATGTAAGCATAAGCAATGGAGTGGAGGAAAACGTAAGGGAAGGACTTAACGATATTAAGTACCACCTTTTACCCCAATCTTTTGACAATATTCTGGCCTGCTGAGATGTGCAGACGAGTAGAAACTCACAATCCCAAGTCTTCCACTTATTTTCTTATACGTTTTTGTATCTGACTCTTTTCTGTTGAGCTGGGGGTTACTCTCCCCGCTTTCAAATGCCTTCTCCAGAGCTGCAATTTTTAGCACTCAACTCAGGCTGCTCCTTTTTTTCTCTCTGTCCTGATTCTAAGTTTAAATGCTGAAATCTATATGCAATTACCACCCAATTACCTTTACTTGTTATAAGCCTTCTTCCTCCCACCCATTTTCCTTCATCTCTTGTTATGATTCTTGTTTCTCTACTTTGAGGTAGAGATCACGTCTTTTTCATTATTTCTGAAGAGAACCTCACAAACATAGGATCTGTATAAATAGTTATTAGTGAGGATGAAGAGGAGAATTAAAATTCTCCAAAAGAATTCTACATTTTAGAGCATGCTGTGATCAGCTCGGCTTTCTCAATCATCTAGAAAAACTTATCCTCTATGGACCTTTCTGGAGAAACAGAAGAAAAGCAGGCATTAGGTCTGCTCCTTTCAGATAGCAAGTTCCAGATTCTGCTTATTGCTTTGTTTACTGCCTTACTTATTTGGCCACGTCATAGCATATTTATCTGCCAAGGTGGTTATTTGGCTAATACAAAATCACAGCAGCTCTAGGGACTTTTTCCCCCACATTTAGACAACAAATATTTACATAAGTATTAAAAATGAAATCTCTAAATCACGGAAAACATGTAGAAATAATTTTTGATCTGTTTATGTAGTCAGCCACGATACTGCAAATAATATAATCAGGTTGAACAGCATCTCTAAGCCTCCCTGAAATTCAGATTATGGAAGGGAAAGTGTACTAATAGATAGTTTTTCTTGCCAGATTCATTCAATATAGGACAAATAAATATATAATAAATAGAATTCCTTTTTTGAGGAGCTGGAGGGTTCTTCTACCTATGTAGGAAATTTCCCATAGGGAACCAAATTATTCGAAGATGAGACTTTATTATAGAACCTTTTTTTTTAACATCTTAGGTTTTCAGTGGTTCTCTGAATGTTTATTATTGGGGAAGAATTTTATTTAAGTTTTGGTTTGGTTTGTTGAGTTACTTCTACTTATACCAACATTTCTCAAATGTTCAGCTAACAACTGTTTTCAGTCATGAACCATTACAGTTATACGACTACATGGTTTGCATATTAGTTGACAGGTATTATCTGATAACCCTATACTCTACTAGTACTCTTTCAGTTTAGGAGTATTTAATGCTTGTTTTCCCCTACATATACAGGACATGAATAATTTCTGAAAAAGTCCCACAATTCCTCAGCATTTCAAATTTTGGAAACCCTTATTAGGAAAGCTATTTTACACTTACCTTGGGGTGTTCCTCCAAGCACCTCTGAAACTGCTACATCAGTTCACAGAGCTTATGGGAACAAGACCTAATCTATTCTATGATAAGCTACTCTATAATGAGTTACCAGCAGAATCATAGAATTAAAAAAAATCTTATTCTTATTTTCCCCATTTCACATGTTAATTATTTCTTGTAATGTATTGAGAAGAACACCAGTCTTACGTATATCAACAACAGCAGCTAGTTTTGGACACAGTTATTAAAATGTAAACTTTTCCTCAAACACATCATCTGCCATTCTTTAAAACTATGCCAGCCTCTTTGCTGACATCTCAAAAGATATGCACAAATAAGTTCAATGGATGCATCACGCATTTATTATTCCTACTTTTAGAGCAAGTTTAAGGAAAAAACATGCTATTAGTTTTACTTCTAAGAGGGCCACTCACCCAAAGAGGCTGAAAAACACTTTTTTTAAGAGAGATCAGAAAGGAAAACAGGGAGAGAAAGGCCAGGCCACAGAGCAGAACTATAGTGCTGTTAAGTTTACATAAAATTCTCTGCTAGAAATCCTCTGCTGTTTTTCAGCCATTCTTAAAGCATGGTGCATACCCATCACTCATACCAAATGCCTAAGGACCCGCATCACTCCACAGCTGCAGAACTGCTGAACTGCCACAGGTTCTCAGCAAACCGAGTCAGCACTTCAAATTCTTGGAGCTCACTTGTGTCTCCTTAGACCACTATTTGTGAAATGTTTGATTAATATATGTGACCGATCATGTGCCTTTATAGAATCTTATACCCCAGGAAAATGCAAATACATAAGTCCCACACAGGGAGGAAGGGGGTTTGAAAGGTAGGGCTACTGAGAAATGTAACATAATTGAATACCCTTTAAAAGACAAAACTCCTTATAACATTACTTAGGCAGTAATTTTGATTCAAATAATGTCAGTAACATTATTTAAAATCCTTTTAGATAAGAACACCCACCCCCGCACTCATCTCTTCATCAACTGACACCTGTCAAGAAGAAACTGTTGGGGGAAGGACTGCTCTTTAAAAGGAATTTAAATAATGTTAATACATTGCTCAACAATATTTGGCAGACACTTTTCTTCATAGCAGCTCTCTTCTTTGACCCCCATATGCTTATGCAATACCTTTGCAGAAGAACTGGGAAAATATAATAATGCTTCAGCTGGAGTTAATAATTTCATTTTGTTTATTTTGGGAGAAAGAGCACAAGTAGTAAAATAAGGTTAAATTATTTAACTTTTCCTGTAAAAACTACAACTGTATGAATAATACAATATATTAACTATTGTAAAAATATTACATTTAGAATCACAGAAACATAGAAACATTTAAGTTGGAAAAGACCTGTAAGATCATCAAGTCCAACCTTTGTTAACCTAACACTGCCAAGTCCACCACTAAACCATGTCCCTAATCACCACGTCTACACATCTTTTAAATACCTCCAGAGATGGCAACTCAACCACTTCCCTGGGCAGCCTGTTCCACTGCTTGACAACCCTTTTGGTGAAGAAACTTTTCCTAATATCCAATCTAAACCTCCCCTGGTGCAACTTGAGGACATTTCCTCTTGTCCGTGGGACAATAGACTGACACCAACCTCGCTACAGCCTCCTTTCAGGTAGCTGTAGAGAGCGATAAGGTCTCCCCTCGGCCTCCTTTTCTCCAGGCTAAACAGCCCCAGTTCCCTCAGCTGCTCCTCATAAAACTTGTGCTCCAGACCCCTCGCCAGCCTCGTTGCCCTTCTCTGGACACGCTCCAGCAACTTAATGTCCATCAATACCTAAGATGGTGTTTCACCATCACACTGTAATGTGACATTTACATAGCTACTGAGAATAATTGAAATCTTCTATTAATGTGTTTCCTATCCTCACAACTCAAACATTTCTTAGTCTGTTACCATTTTACCAAAATCTTTTCCATCTTAATAATGAAATTTTCTTACATATTCTTGGGAAAGAGTGGATTGCTTGTGTATTATATTCCAGAGTGGAAAATACTTAGAAGTTCTGGCAGCCCCTGCATCTTGTGTAGGTGGACAACTGATGAAACTTCTTGGAGAATTAGTGGTGAGAAGGGGTACGATTTTTTAAAATTTTATTTATGTAGTTTAATTTGTTAATTTAAAGCCATTTAATTGTTGCAGCTAGATGTGAACAATAAAGCTGCACTAGAGGTCACCTGCCAGATGCAGAGGTAGCCAATGTTAACCTAAGTGAGAACCGGTGACCTGCTGGAAAGTGGCCACACTACCGTATCTTGCACAAGGAGCCATATTAGCCACACAGCACCACTGTCTCTGCTGCTCTTTTTAAAAAACCTCTTTTTCCTTCTCCAATCACAACTTCCTTTTTCCTTTCCAACACTAAAAATAGGCACCTGTGGGAAAATACAATTAATTGTGCTATCACACAGCAGGAGATGTAAGTTATCCTTTAAATTATAGACAAAAGACCAAACATATACTATGGCATTGGTTTACTTGCCACTGTTATTTTGGGCAACTCAACAGGGTTCATATTATTGTAGAACTGTCAGATACAATCGTCCTACTTCTGCTAATTGTCCTTCTGTGAATTTTTAGCACCTGAGTGGAGTTTTGCCTAAACTACTGCATGGTTTAAGAAAATGATGTATTGCAAAAGGCAAAGCATTGTAGCACCTGAATTTGTCATCCAAAGCTGAGTAGACAACAGCTTATTTATAATGGCACTCTGTCATCCTTCAAGCCTCGGTGGAACCCTTAGCAAGTGGATAGCTATTTTAGGAGATACGTCTCATGCTTCTAGTCTGTGTAAATCTGAATCTTACTTCTAGCCACATGCAGGGCATTTTCATGATACCCTACATCCACATTGCAAACACTTCTTGAAACGTCCTCATACTGCCATCAGCCAAAACCTGTGTATGAGTCTAAGCTATTTACTCTACACTGACATTTAGGGTCAAAGGTGGCTTCCTGGATTAGCAAATCTAGCTCAGGCAATAAAATAATACTACGTATTTCAAAATAAGACCATTGTTTTACTTTTGTCAGTTTAAAACAGGTAGGAATACCTGCCTGCCTACACGTCTGGCTGGACCACAGTGTGAACATACAGCAACTGTGGCTGGTGTCCTCCCAATCCTGTACCTAGGTAGACAGCCAGCTCTCAGGACATCTTTTGTGATTGCTATACAGTGAAAAACATTGACACTTTTTTGCCATTTCTGTATCAGCTGTGTCATTTGTAGAAGTTGTTGTTTGATTAATACAGCACCCCTTCCTAGCAGAGATGTGATGGCAGCAAAGCAAGAAAATGAGCCATCAGCATTATCCTTGTACTTCTGTCTGTGTTGAAATCTGTAATGTTCAGGATTGTTTCTGTAGAGTAGTCCCTTGTTCCTTTCATCACAGGACACAGACTAGATCCACTACAATCAGTGCATGCTCCATTGACCCCAGATGCATTTTGGATCAGGCCATGAGCCCAAGCTGATTTTCCATGTATTCTTTCCTTCTGCAAAGGCAGCAGGGGTTCCTCCCTGCCCTCTCAAAACGGTGCCATGCAGGCATTGAGTAGATATTACTGTTAAAAATAAACATTTTAGAGTGCACTAAAGACTGAATATGTTAAGGAGGCCTCCCTGGACCACTTTGCAATGCATTCAACTTTTGATGCTTTAAGAACCCTAATACCAAACATACCTTCATTTTCAGGTGACTCAGCTGCCTAATGAGTAGATGCTGTTAATGCTGCAAGTTTGTTTGTGTGGCAGTTCATTAGTTAAATTTAAGAGGCCTCTGCAGAAGTACCCGGCATTATGTTGGTATACAACGTAGGAAATAATACTCTAAGACTGTGTGACTAAGAATCAGGAGCGTTCTCCTTTTGGCCGTCTCACAGTTATGCCTTTTTACACTATCTTATGTCAGCACATTAAATAGAAAACACACATCTATGAGATGAAGCACTTTCTATGAAGGGTAACCAAATACGGACAATTTGCATAAGCTTTACCAAAACATGTCTCTGATGCGTCATTCTTTTGACGTTCCATGGGATTAATATACAAAATTATAAATTTATGTCTTCTTAATACTGCATGCACTTGTTCAGGTTACATAGCCTAAATCACCTCTTTGCACAGTTTTGAATGTGGCATGAACCTGAATGTGTTGCACTGATTAGGAGAAAGCCAGTCTGAGGTGAGTTTGAAGGCGCTGACTGCAGTGAAGGAGCTGGTCTGAGGCCCAGAAAATGCAGTTCCATCTCCTGGGTTTTTTTACATGACTTTGCACAAGTCACGTAATCCCTTTGGACTATGGTTTTCCACCAGTAAAATGGTAATTTCATTTCTTTTGTTGTTTGTCTGACAAGCTGTCCAGCCTGATGAGACTTTTCTGATGAGCTTTTCTGGGTAGGATCCTAAAGTGCTCCTGGAGTTTATGAGAAAGAAAAGTAAATTGTCTTACAGTTTGGACATACATTATAAACTATTGTCTAATTCTCTACATTAACCTGGAGTTTGTGATAGGCCCATATTCACTAAAATAAAATAATAAAATAAATAGTTACTTTTCCGCTGAGGTCCCTACAAAGTCAGAGAAACTTTTGGAATAGACTTTGTATTAAAAGCTTTACCACTCACCTGTCACTCACACAAAGCGTATAATTTTGACAAATTATGCAAAAAAAACCTAATTACATTTTAATTTGCTAATCCTTGCTTAGTTAAACTAGTGACATATGCAAATTACCTGCTGAGACCTAAATTACTTCTTTCAAAGCATAAATAAATGCCCTTTAGTATTTTCAAATATTATTAAAAGAACTTCTTGATTGACAGATAAGAAGTCAGCTCTGGGATGTAGTAACGCTTTTATAAAAAATTCATGTGCCTAGACATGAATGTCCAACGTTTCACAGCATGGAGAAAAATTTAGGAGTTTGGATCATTTTCTGAAAAACTTGCTGGAACTCAGTGGAGAGTCTCATGGACTAGAAATTTTATGACAGCTGACTTCCCTATAGGATTGCTTACGTTTTTTCTTGTTTTCCATCCAGCAACAATATGGGAACATGATTATAAATCTGCACCCAGGCCTGCCCTTTAAAAGAATTGCTCTCAAGTGAATAAGAGGAATCGTAGGTATGACCTTTAAAAGATAGCGTATGACCAATTAGGGAGAGATTTTCTAATGTTCCCAAGAGCAGGAGTAACTGTGCAGAGCTGGAATCTGGAGATAAAAAAATTGTAGCTATAATCTTCAATAGGTCCTGGACAATGCTAGAGGAATGGCTGTTCAGAGGTGGGGGATGTCAGCTTTAATTAAATCTAGGGACAGACCAGACAAGGTTATTTTTCATTGTTATTTAAAAAATAGTAAAATGAAATTTAAAAAATTAAGCATATTGAAGGAGGATATGGTTACTCTGGTCAGTACTTAAGATACAGCATCCTGAGTGGGAAGACTGAGTCATTACTGGAAGTTTCTGGACTGAGCAAGCTCCTGCTGGAGTGATTGGATTTGGACCTTGATTTAGATTTGCAAGTATGATGCATAAATTAAGTGCAGTGGTATTGGTGCATATACCTTATTCTGAAAACTGTTGCATCTAACTCTATGAACCTCCACCACCCTTTAGAACACTACAGAGCTTTCCAACATTCGGTTTAGTTCTTGAATGAGACATAAGCTGAAGTGTTTTTCTTTACCTTCCTTAGATGCTGACACCACACTTGTAGTGCATTTCACCGCGTATAGCCCTAAAAGATTTATTTGAGTCAGATAATCTCACAAAAGCTCAGATATTTATCTGTGGTGTGGATTCTACTTTAACTGGTAAGTTGGAGGACATTTTTCTGGCTCAGTAGATGATGAGTCTTAGTCAGTACTTACCTTCCTTGCTCCCCAGATCATTTCAATTTAACAGAAAAATTTGAACAGTCCTAGGAACAGAAGCAGGCTCTCGAAACTCCCTGATCTCAAAAGACTTTTATAACTATTCATCTGCTGAGTCCCTCTCCCTCTGTTTTTCTGGCCACTTGAATTCTTCATTCCCTTCTGCTCAGGAGCAGGAGTTCAGCAGGTAGGAATGGAAACTTCCCTGCTCTAACACAAATCTCTGGTTTGCCGATTCATGAATTCTACTGCAAATTGCTTTTAAATGCCTGGAGGCTGTGACTGGTGGAACCTACACCTCTTGTGTCCTGGTTGAGCAGCCTGAGGGCAGAGGGGGCAACACCATCACCTCCCTGGAAAGGAAACATATACATCTGTGTTTTATGGGAGATCTGATGGTAATAATGCTTGGCAGGGTACTTTCAGAAATCCCTTGCTGGACTGGGCCTTTTGGAAACATCAGGCATCTAAAAATGTGTTCAAATATCCTTGAAAACACTAGATAGTGTCTACCACATTTCAGAATTTAAGCATTTTTGAAAATTGGTAGTTTTTGTTTTCATCTGCAGCTGAGTTAAACGCTGGGATAGGGACAAAGGCTTGGCCAAATTATTCCCCCGGTTTTCTATTTACATATATGTCCACTAAACTGGGGGAGCTAAGAAGGTGTTTTCCAAAGAGTGTGTTTTCTTAAAACAACCACGTCTTGGCATGTGATCTGCTTCTGGCATGTTCGCTGTAGCCAAATTCCTGTTGTATTTCAACAGGACAATTTTATTCAGTGCTTCTTCATCAGACGTACTAGAGACAGAAGAATATGAATTGAGGCTGTCAATATAATCTGTGCCAGTGACAAGAGGCAAAGCTAGGTATGGACAGTGCGATAGTGAAATGGGTTGAGAGCAGGTGGGAGTATCAATTAATATGTTTTGTAGGAACTTTTGCAATTGGCCGTGTGGTCCTGTACGCTAATCTTTGCCACTAGCTCCAACTGCAAGTGCTAGTTCTTACCAGCTGGGGATTAAAACATTAATCGAAATTTTTCTCTGAAATCATCTACCTTTTCCCTTCACTATGGAGGAGCAAAGAATCTCATATATAGAGGAGTAGATATATAAGCACGGTATTCATAAGCTGTTCTGTTTCACTTTATTAAAATAAACTGACGGAAGCAGCAGATTCCAGTGATCATTTCTTCCTATATCTACTCTCTTTCCCTCCCTAGATAACCTCAGCCTAAACCAATCCTGACAGAATTTTGGCTAATCTTCTCACTGTATTCACTGACAGATGTTTGATGGTTCCCCAGATAAATTATTGCAGTGATTTAACAATAGCTGTGAGGCAATGATATATGGGCACATAAAATATAATAAAATAAAATAAAATAAAATAAAATAAAATAAAATAAAATATTATTTAGCTGTCAGTGAGTGCTGACTACACACAGTGATGGGTCTACTGTAAATTTCTTAGACTGAATAACAAATTTGTCACTGTATATTTTAAGTTATATGTTCTTTTCTTTACAACAAACATTTCCAAAACTCCTAATGTCTTATAAAAACAGTATTTAACCTCTGGCAAGCTGTTTTTGACCATTGTATTTAAGTAACAAGATAAAAACTAAAAAATGGAGGTAAATTTATACCGTTTTGATTATGTGAAACTCACAGCTCAAATGATGCAAAAGCCAATTAATGTAATGCCACCCCCAAGAAATACAGATAAAAATTTTTAAATGTCCCTTGAACATTGTAACAGTATTTAATATACTGAAAATCAGAGAGAATGTTAATTTCTCTTAAGATACAGCTGTCTATAAAAAAGTCTCTAAAAGCTTATGTAGGCATCTAAATACATATTATGCAGCCAACAGGATGAAAAATGTTAGACTATATGATTTTTCTGTTTTCAAAACCTGTTTTCAAAACTGCTGCGTACCATTTCCGCTGACTTCTGTGGAAACTCCTGGGTGCCTGGCGTTTTATAAAGCAGATCACTGTAAAGATTTGAACGGTGAAACACATGGGAACTAGGCTTTATTGGTAATGGTGAAAATATGAGCATGCAACATCTCTAATCTTATTACCAGCAGCATGCTTTGCAGTAACAAATAACTCAGCTTCTCTTCTAAGGAGAGCTAGTCACTGTGGCAAGCTGTGCACGAAAATTAAACACTGATAATGTAATTTTCTGTTCTCTAAGGAGCTTACAGTAGACTAGATTGTGGGACTCGATCTCGAGTAAAGTGCCACAGAGTAAGAACGGAAATGTAATACTTCATAAATCAAATCAAATAAAAATAGACAATTACTGCTCTGAAAATTATATCTGATGTAATTTTTTCATTCTATTGAATTTTTGCTTTCATTGACATGTATTCTCAACACCTACAATCAGCAGCTTGGCTGCTGTCATACACATCTGTTAAACCTTATGGGTAGCCTAACCCCATGGTAAGTACCGCAGTGCAAAGCACCAGATCGCGCATCCGCTCTGGCTGGACAGACGATATTCTTCCATACTGTTGGACCCATTAGGAGTTTACTGTTACAGCCAGTTTCCAGGCCTTTGGCTTAGCCCATACCTGTGATCTAATGTTAAAGGGCATCAGATTCAAGTCAGCGTTGATGGGACTGTAGTATGCCAACAACTGCTTCAGTGCTTTTCAGGACAGAGGCAGGCACAAACTCATATTGCATTCACTAAGGATCTGACTTAACAAGGGGTAGATTACTGTGCAGCTACTAGGGGTTGCAAAGGCTCTGGCAGGGCATTTGGGCAGAAGGGGAACCCAAGAGAGAGAAGATTGTCCTATTTGGAAGATTGCCTCTGGATATAGGCATGGACGTGGGCGCAATGTTAGCAGAATGTTGTCAACCTTGAGTGGGGCAATCCTATAAAATGAAAAATAGATACAAATTTGTGTGGCATCTCTGTGGGTAAAAGGGCTAGAGTATATGGAGATGCGCATATGCAGTTTTTCAGCAAGGAACAAGATCAAAGACAGGTGAAACACGTGGAAGAAAGGTTTGGAAAATAGGGCAAGAGTTCATACTCGTGTTTTAGTTTGAAGTACAATGGTGTTGATCCATCTCACCAACATTTAGGCACCTGGATGGGAAAGGAGCTGATTGTTTGCAAGTGAGAGAGAGAGAGAAAGGAGCCAGATGTCTTCAGAGGGATTTTCAGCCCACCTATGATCTTACCTGGGTCTGGAGTGGTCTGTCTTTACCTTTCACTGCATTAAGAGCAACACTGTTCCTAGTGTCAGCACTTCAGGCCAAGTGGGATGAATCTGGGCATCCCTGTTCAAATCCTCTGCTGAGTCAAGAGAGAGGATGTTGCCTCACCAGTTCTGTGTCGATAGATAGCAGTGCCAGAAAAAATTGTTTTCCTAGAGATTTCTGAAGATGGTCAGGAGAACATCCCACCTGACACCATCACTAAGCATTGACTGGGCATTTTACTTTTCCCTCTTTTGCGACAGTTAGCATATCTATACAGCAGGAATATGTCAAAACTATTTTATCCATTTCTGTTCTTACAGAACCATATTGATCTTTTAGAAGGAAATTCTATATATCTTACTTCTCTATAGATATACAAATGTTTGTACGCATAGCCACTTAGTCATAAGTTAGTCATATCTGGTTACACAGGGTGTTATTTGAAAACAAAAATAAAATCACTGATCTGCCCAGGAGACTTGATATTAGTATTTTAAAATACTAAAACATTGCTTCTTCAGTGCTGAGAAGTAAAATTTAATTTTTTTGAGTACTTTAGATGACAGATTCTTAGAAGACATAAAGCTAGCTATGCCTCTGTAGAACTATGCTGACTTGTGTCAGCTAATTGGTGACCTGGCGTTGATGTTTCTTTTTCAGTCCATTAACCATCTCACTGTTTGCATTATTACCACTGACAGTTGCAACATTATAGAAAAGAGCTTTCCCAGACCTTAACAAGACCTTTCCATTTTGAATTCAGATGCACTGACAGAGATCTTAAAATGAGACAGTTTCGACTTTTTACATATTCCATTCTTGAAGTGAACACCTTGTTTGGTGTCTTCATCTGCAAATTTGCATCAAGTAACAAGGGTTGACTTGTCCAGACAGGTTTCTGCAGCCCATTTCCTGATCTTTTTTCTTGCAAATAGTGAATATGAAGCAGGACCATGGGATTAGCCTAAGATATTGTACTCCATAAATCAGTGGAACTCCATTTTTGGCAATGATCATTGTCATGGTTTAACCCCAGCCAGCAACTCGGCACCACGCAGCTGCTCACTCACTTTCCCCCCACACCCAGTGGGATGTGGGAGAGAATCAGAAAATAAAGTAAAGCCCGCGGGCTGAGATAAGAACAGTTTAATAGAACAGAAAGGAAGAAATTAACAATGACACGAATAACAAAAATAAAGTGACAATAATAATAAAAGTATTGGAATACACAAAACAAGTGA
>JAVKLA010000026.1:22342347-22359260 GCA_034782735.1 Sagittarius serpentarius
GGGGCACCCACAGCCTCTCTGGGCAGCCTGGGCCAGGGCCTCACCGCCCTCACAGGGAAGAAACTCTTTCTTACATCTAATCTAAATCTACCCTCTTTCAGTTTAAAGCCATTACCCCTTGTCCTATCACTACATGCCTTTGTGAAAAGTCCCTCTCCGGCTTTCTTGTAGGCCCCCTTTGGGTACTGGCAGGCTGCTACAAGGTCTCCCTGGAGCCTTCTCTTCTCCAGGCTGAACAACCCCAACTCTCTCACCCTGTCCTCACACGAGAGGTGCTCCAGCCCTCTGACCATTTTTGTGGCCTCCTCTGGACTCGCTCCAACAGAAGCATGTCCTTCTTAATTTGGGGGCCCCCGAGCTGGATGCAATACTCCAGGTACTCAAACCCTTTCGCATTTTTACTAAACAAGTGCTTTGGTTTCTCTGTTTTACAAAGTTTGAGGATCTCCTTTATATCCTTATAAAACTTAGCTCCTAGGTTTGTCCAGCCCTGTTGGTGTTTTTTTGGGGCCCTCTGTTTAAGGGGAGGTGCAGACAGACCCAGCTCCAAGCCCTAGCTGACTGTGAGACTCATCAAAGATGCTTTCCAGACCCACAGAGAAAATTGCCCCCTGAAGCAGGAGGCCATAGAGCCACCATAAATATCTCCATTTGCCACTCTGTTTCTGCTCCTTGCCTCCCCCTTCCTTTGCCTGTCAGACCTTGATCTCCTTCCCCTTCCCATTGTGGCTTCTCCTGTGTCCCAAGAAGTCAGGTCTGCCTGGGAATGAAGATCGAAGCAATGAAGTTTCTATCAATCCTATTTATTCTATAGCCTGCCTCACAGTCTTACACCACTCTGAGATGCAGTGAAGGATTACACAGAAAGAGGAGTTGTGTCAAATGAGTCTCTCGGGAGCCACAGCTACCCCTGAACCCATCTGGGGTGGTTGCCATGGAGAATCACTAACCTGTTGTTATAGAATAAATAATGTGAGAGTCAGGAGAAGGTCATACCAATCCTCTCTCTTTTTGTAAACTATCTTTAAAGTGTCTGCTCAATGTCATGTCTCACATGCTCACCTAAAAAGCCATTTGCATTTCTCCTCTATGTGCTTATGATGCGGTGCAGTAAATCTGCAAGGCGATGTGGTCTCCATCATGCAGCTGTAGCATTGCCCTGTACCCTCACTGCCTCCCCAGACAACTGTCCTGTGTAAGAAAAGTCATTATTTCTACTCTAAAGTAGTTTACATTTAGAGAAGAATTATGTTAGCTTGACTATTTAAATTCTTTATTGCCTCACTTTCAATACAAACAAACAGGCACTGACTACTGAGCTAAGACAATTTCAACAGGATATTTAGCCAAATAAAGTACACATCTGCAATAGAGAAATATTTTTCTTCCATTCTTGATCACTGCAATTTCCTTTCAGATTTTACAATCTATTGTTGTGTTTCTGTTCCAGCGTTTTATAACTAATATCACTGTCGAAGTTGTAAAGTGCTTGCATTTAAAATTATCTCTGCTGGCAGATGCACCTGAAACAGATGCAAAATGTTCCTCAAAAGAACTAAATAACCAAGTCTTTATCCTTTATTTATAACAGGGAATTGACTTTCTCCAGCCTTTTTTTGGCAAAAAGGCTATTTTATCCTTTACTTGCACAGACCATATTTGTATCAAATTAAAGAAGTCCCTTAGGATGATGAGAAGCTGTGGTTCCTGCCTGTCTAATCTTGGTCATTGAACAGAAATATCAGTCCATGGAGCTGATGTAGTTTAGAAACCCGACCTGTTTTAACAACAAAAGGTTGGGTTTAATTACAACTGGACCAAGTTTAGCAGCTGGGCTGGAGAGTAAAATTTCATTGCTATTTATAAAAAAACCCAAAGCATAATGCGCACTATATCCTGCATCCTCCTGACGTCAAATGATCTGCACTCTCCAACAGTCGTGGAAGTTTTCGTCTTTGTTCCCCTGCAGATAATTGCACATGAACAGGTGGTACAGAGGGTGGATTTTGAGGTGTGAGAGAGATTTGGGAGTGGGGAGAGATAATTTGTGAGGGACTGAGACTGTATTCACAAGATCCATTATTTGAGGGAATAACCATAGTCAAAAACAGGAAGAGAAAAACCCTTAAGAGCTCCAAAGTCTAATGTCCATAACAAGTTGTTTAATTCTTTGTTTTGCAATTGGAATTCCATTTCAGAAATTAACAATTTTGAAATAGTGACGGTATTTGAAATGGAGGAACAACATTAAAATGAACAGTATGATTTTCAGTTTAATCAAATGTTTTCTATTGGCCTGAATGCTATTTCCAAAGGAAATATATATTACTTGACAAGAAAGTGTGCATTTTAGTTTAACCCAAAAAGAATATATAGTGTTTTTATATATATATACACATATACATTTTATATCTATATAAATAAAAAATGTAATATTCACTTATTTTTAGCTGGGTATGAAGACAAATAGTCTCTTGTTTCTAGGCTGTGAGTTAATGCAAATGTCATGAGCACATGAGATGGGGGAAGGGACTTGGGAATGTGGTTTGATGGTGTCAGCTTGGGGAAAGCGTGAGCTACGTTCAGAAAAATACCTACTTCTAACCTCTCGATGCACAGAAATCTACAGAGCCAACTTGTTGAATCCATCACAACAATACATCCATTTATCCCTTTGATGGGGAATTGTCACTGAAATACATGCTTTGACTAAATAGTTACGTACAGCTGGTAACTAATGCATAGTTGTCTGTAGAAGCCTGAACAAGTTTTAATGGAGCTTTATTGCTTTTCATAGAGCTCTATTGTTTCCAGCTCTATTGTCCTATATTATCTAGTAAGATTATTTTAAATACTTTTGACAATTTTGTTAAAGGAAAGACACATCTGCTGGTCCTTGAGACCTGAGGATTCCTCCTCTGCTGAACTGCTGGATGTCAGGTTGCTGCTTTTCCCATTTTGGGGTCCAGCCATGAATGGGGCTGAATGTGTAATCCCAACGCACACACTGGGTATGAACACAGCTGGTTGTTCAGATCAGCACAATCAGGGAACCACACCTTTACCAACACCTGCAGAAACAGAAGCAGCAAAATGTCACAGAGACTTCAATAACATCGATGGCCCCATCCTCTGCTTTCTTCTCCAGCTGCTCAGGCTTCAAGTTTATCCCCATTTCATATCCCACTGCTTCTCCATTTTTCAGTGCTGGTTCTTCCTCCATCCACCTTTTCTCTGCCCTTGTTTCTTCACATAAACAATCCACACTTGTTTCTCCCTATTGGCCCCAGTTTTGCCAAATGCGAACCCAAATATGATATTTCTGGTACGGTTACTCATGTAATCTCAGCCCTATCTGCTCCTACTGCTGCTGCTGTGTGGGCATTATATGTAGCTCTTGCAAGGCTCTGCTCCCCAAAAGGCCCTCAGCACCCCTGTTCATGTATCTGCAGGGTTTGGCGACCTCTCACCTAAATCCCTTTCAACCACCCCTGAAATCCATCCATCCATCCTGCAAGCTTTGGCCGACTTCTCACACCGTAGTTTGTTATGGCCCATGGTTTCTTGTGTCATGTCCAGTGTTTTTTCTTGCTCAACCTTAGGGTAGAGCCTAGTCACCTGGCTTGCATAACCTTAACAACTTCTTGTCTCTAAGTTTTTTTTGCCCACCTTTAAGGCTTGATCCAAACCCTACCAACCTCTGTAGCTACCTTCTGTGAGCCTTGGATCAAATATTTAATGCTGCTGCCTAACTTTGGAATATAAGTGGGAACCTTTAATACTAAAAGAGCAGAGTGAGCAATTTTTTGCCACCATCTGGGGACAAATAATATTCTCTGATCAGTAGAAGTAACCTTCCACCTGAAGCAACTCTAGTAATTGGGAATCAGATACCAAGTCCATCTGCTTAATGTGTTGATTCTTTGGTTTGACCATCTGGCACTCAGGTAGAGGTGGATTAAATGTATGATCTTTACAATAAAATTGATTCCCCTTGGGTTGAAATCCCCAGGTAACTATAGTATCATTATTTTTACAACACCTGTGTTTGACTTTCAGACTAGAAAAGCCTGATTTAAAGCTGTATAAGCTATATGTTACACTTGTTCTTAATTCCTAACCAGAAAACAGTGGAAAATGCTTATTTCTGACACTCCAGGACTCTTAAAATCATTGCAAGAATTCCACTGATTTTTGAAGGAACAAGGATGATATCAGGATATCAGGAGTGCTTCAGAAATCAGAACTAATGGAATCAACATTTTGTATTGACAGGACTGATTCCTTTTTAGTTGACATTACTGTATCTGTAAGGGTTCTATGTAATTAACTCGTTAATTCAGACATAAGGATACTACCTAATTAAGTACACAGCATAGTCCCAGAAAGTATTTAGAAAAATGTTTGCGTTCAGGTGTCCCATTTTATAAACTGCTATTCATTCAAAATCAGTTAAATTATTTCTCTTTGTGGGTAAGGATAGTGTTTTCAGGATCAGGATTTGGCTGAGATCAGAATCTATTTCTGGTGTCCACGAGAAAAATTGGAAAAGACAATGCACCGGGTCAACACTGACGTATTGATTTTACTTCTTAATCTCTGGGCGTTGATGACATTACACAGTCCTACATTTTCTAAGTGCAGTCCCCTTTCCCCTTTTGCCCTCCAAAACTGGTAATGTAGTCTTTAATATATTAACAAGGAAGAGAAGCACTACATCATTAAAAGCAAAGTTACTCTTTTTCTTTTGTGAAATGTTATGCTCTGACATTTCTGACAATTCTCTCTTTAAACAAAGTTTGCAAATGCATTTCTTTGCTTGTGTATGTATCAAGTTCCACAGATTTTTAATGTCTGGATTCTTGCCATAAAAAATAAAAGCCTATAAAATAATTAGGAAGTACACAAGCTAATAATAAACATTACATTTTTAAATGGGCTTTAATTAAATTATTGTAATCTGATTATATACGTTCAAAGTAACTTTTTAGGAGTCAGCTTTTTCCTAGATGTGGCTGTCCATGGCAAAAAAAAAAAAAGGCACCATCTTTTTTTCATTATCAAGGTCTAAGTATTGCAGAGAGAGAATTTTATCTTCCTGAAAAAAAATTAACAAAATGCACAAAAAGAGCAAGCCTCTGGACAAAACTCCTTCCCAGACTGTTGGTGAAACAAAAGTTTAATCAAACAGTGAAAAAGGTGTGGTAGGTTCTGGAGTCCTGCTCTTCAGTACAGAAACATGGGTATCTTGATTACAGAGGGAGGGTTATGATGAGTCCAAGAAAATACAGATAAGAAGAGATCAAATTTGAGACTGAGAGCTGTACGGCATGTCCAGGCTGGGATAAATCAATCTCTTTTAGCTTGTGTTTCCAAGTCTAGACAAAGCCTCTGTGGAAGGCAGTAGGGGGTGAAAGAAATGCTCAGCTAGATGACCTCAAGCAAGGATGTTAGCTTTCGTACCAACTGTAGCGATAGAGACCAGTTTGCTCATACATGGGGCGGTCGGAGAAGAGAAACTAAAGAAGAAAGTGCTGATAAATAAACAGCAAGTGGTATGCAGGAAGCTGAATCTTAATTAATTCTTCAGTGTAATTATTGGACATTTGCAATGGTCTAAATTAGCCTGAATTCAGGCAGGAGAAGAAGAAAGGTTATGTTTGTCCTACCATACGTCATCTGCAGGAGTACCAGCTTTACCAATGAATTGTAGTAGGTGGCGTAAATCAAGAGAAGTCCAGCTGAACTCTGCAGACAATCTGGAATTTAAATTTGTAATGAGAAGTGTTTAAGAACTAAATTCAGCCCAGTTTTTACCAACTCAAACACAGCCTACCTAGAGCTTTTTCTGGGTGGGCACTGAAGAGCTGTCCAGACGTGTTTGAATGGTAGATCACTAGACATGGGTGCTCACAAGCCTAGCCTCCAGCAGAGTTAGGACTGGCTGTTCCTTGCTGCTTTTGGTACCTTTGCATGTTGTGCTTCAAAGAGCATGATCCCAGTTGTCCATGGCCCTTAAGACTTCTGCAGAGCTCAGTGAAGTCCCACTAGTTTAAGCTGCTTTTTGTAGGAGGCAAGTGCGCGGCTTCACAATGAATCTTGAAGAAAAATTCACTTGATAGTAAATAACTCTCCGTTCAGCCTTCATAAGCCTTTCCGAGCAGAAAAAAAAAGATATCCATGATTAGACAACATAATAAGCACATTTATGTGCATATCTCTGGCTCAGTTTCTTTACTCTCTTGAGTGTTCCTGAGTAGTGGGTCTAAGAATGGCCAGTATGGCCAGTATGGCCCAGTAGGCTGGTATGCCCCTGCAATTACATCCACCTTCTCTTCCAAGCTGTGTGTTCTCTCTGCCCTGCTCACACCTCTCTCTCCCTTCTTCATAGCCACTCTCTTCCTTCCTGGGTTTTCCCCTTAGGCAAACCGCACTGTCCAAACTTTGACACTTCCTGGTGCCTTTTTCCTTCACGCCTCATAGTCCTGCATCTTCTGGTTCCCCCTGATCCCCAAACACACACATACATTCACAGCCCTTGTATTTGCCAAGAGCTGTACCAATATTGTAGTTCGTTCTGCCACTGCTGAAATTTCAGGGGTCAGATTCAGCCTCCTTCTCCCCCAGCCCTCACCCATCTCACTGTTCAGTCTACTCCCACCCAAATGAGAGTCATTCAAGCTCACCAACATTTTTCCTGATCCTGGGAACACATGGCACAGCCCTGACAGCCTCTAGCAGCTTTCCCACACAGCAAAAATCTTTGCCTCCAAACACACAGCCAGAATTCCTAAGTTATTTAGAGACAAGTTATCCAACTCATTGCACTCTTAAACACTCAAAAAAAATCTATAAAATGAATGAGGCTTGCAGTATACATGATGGGGCAATGAACTGTCAAGATTTATCAGTGCGTCTTTACAGAGAATCGTGTAACTCACAGCTTTACTATTCCCAAGTATGCTGTTGTCCCAAATCCATGCCACTGAAAACCTTATGTTGTACAACATGATGCTTTCATATAACTCCCCCTATCAATAGGTATAATGGCTTACTTCTTCAGGTCCTGTAAATCCGCACTGGCTCATTTAATTCAGTGGAGCATCTGAACTGCCTGAAACCAACACTTAAAACAAGAGTGTACATTTTTAAATGCATACAAAAAAACCCCTGCAAATTAATTCAGTTCCCCAAGGGGTCCCTTCTAGACCAATGTTCCTAAACAGAATTCATTATTTGCAAAAAATTTCACAGATGTACACAGATGAACTGTTCTGGTTCACAGTTTAAGATTAATGATTCTGACTGGTTTTTTAACTTTTAACTGAGTATGTTTGTACTACAAAACTTGCACACCTTCTCATTCCAATACAGAAAAATGAGGAAAGCGCTAAGTATGCAAATGAAGATTTTTTTTTAAATCAACCCTCTTTCCCTTTCAATAAAATAACATTGGATTTTTAAAGGAAAGACTGCCATTTTAATGTAACTCCTAAAGTAAACTACTTTTTTAAAAAAAACCCACAACTCTTCTTAATACTCCTAATAATCCTATTCATGTTCTCAGATGAAATAATAAAGGCTGCTAATTTTTTCCACAATGTTCATTTTGTAATCAAAATTCTGCTCTGAAGAATTATCAGAGAGATGCTGCCATGTTTGTGAAATGTAGGCCTCATTGTATTAAGATAAAGGAGGTTCCTATTCATGCCACAGATTGCTTGTCTTTTGAGATATATTTTGTAGTCCATTTAGTCCATTTCCATAGCATGAAAAGAACAGAGAATTGTAATTAAGTGCAGTAGCGTATACAACACTATAATCATAATTGCTAGAATTATATTCACAGTTTTCCTCACATGTTTTGCAGATGCATTCTCTTTTATCCACATGCCATGTAGTTCATGTTCCCATTTTGTAGAAGTTGCCATCAATTTGTTGCCACATGTTTTATGTGTCACCGTGGTTTTTTTCCTCCTCCTTTGTGGAGGAGAACAAGGGTCTGATTCACTAGAAATGTCCTGCGGATTCCATTGTTTCTCCAGTTCTCCAAGCCCCGAGGGGTACCTTTCATTCCACATCTGGTTTGTCATTTGCTCAGCCGTGTACTGGATTATCCACTTGAAAAGAAACTGCACCAATTGTGTGCTCAGCCCATCAGCCTGAAAGTTCAAAAAGTGTGAAGTACTTCTCCCCGGGAGCAAACTGCGAAATGTATTCGAGATCAGAGTTTTTATTAATTACAAGTGGCATTTGTAAGCCTCCTGCTGCAGCCCGCCATAGTGCTGTTAAGTGGCATCATTTGTGCCAATTTACAAGGTAAAATGCAAGGTCTCCATCCGGCTTTAGTACTAGTTACAGGGTCCTAGGTGGGACTTTGTTATTCAAAATTCATAATATATCAGGATCAAGATTTTTTTCTTCCTTTCTTAAAACAAGCCTACGGCAAGTTAGAAATGATGCCGTACTCTGGAATATGGGCCTGGTTGTTACTGCTGGCGGCTCACCTTCGTGAGGAGGACTTCAACATCTGTGAAATGATGGAGGGAAGCCATGCAATAGGCAGAGTGAAGCATCAGGTGGCATTAATATCTCACACTGGCACTAGACCTGGACTAAAAGTCTGGCTCTATCATGCTTCCAAAGAACTGGAAGTTTTCCACCACACGGTCAAGAGCTTTTGTTAGGTCACAGGGAATGAAGAGACGAGGCTACAGAGACCTTTCTGTACCAGTTCTCAGTTTTCCCCCCTCCTACGCGGTATGTAAAGTGTCCTGGATATTTTCTGCAGCTTTTATTTTTCTCTTCTTCTTTTTTTTTTTAAGATTTGCAGAATCTCTCTGCCAAGAAACGTGACACTGCCAGGATATCCTCTTGCATCCAGAATAAAATCTTCAAATATATCAGCAGTCACTATTTTGAGGCTTTTTTAATGCATCAGGTTTACCAGATCCAGAGTACCTGAAACATCTTGCACAAAAAAATGAGACAAGTGTTGCCAGTGACTGACTTCTCCCCCAGTCCCTGTATGGCTGATGTAATCCCATTTTCTTAACATCTTCTTCCTATCATCTCTAAGTCCTCTGCAAAAAAGAAATCAAAGGTTACATGTGCATCTTTTAATGAACACATACCAGCCTCACTTCCACTTCTCCAAGGTACCTTTTGTACAAAGTTAGTTAGAACTTTAAAGCTTTGTGTGTTTTCTTGCTCTGTTTTTCATTTAAACTTCTGACCGGCAGGCGTTTCCTTACGTATACCTTTTATTCTCTTAAGAAATAAATTTTCAAAATCAAGGCAAAATTGGGGTTTCATGGTGCTATTTTATCCTTCAGGAATGCATTCATGTTCCATGTTTCTATTCTTTATTTATCATAGTTAAATGCATAAAATATTAACACTGAAATAGGATCCTTGAGGGACAGTGAGTTGAAAGAGTAGTTTGGGATCGAGAGAGGGAAAGCATCCAAGAACAGAGATTTGATTTAGTTACTATAACAGCTGAAACACAGCAAACTTTTTACAAGGAGCCACAGTGGTTTTACGTTGAAGTCAGCAGAGTCCCTAACAGAAGACTAGCAGAACTGGTGTTCACCTGAGCTATGTAGTTCGAACACACGCCAGAAAGAGAGCACGTGGTTGGGTTCACTGGCAAAGATCCTGGTGGGATCCTGAGGTCTGAGAGTTGCCCCGCCTGGTCCCTGTGAGTCCAGCCATGAACTGTGCCTTCAAGTCTCAGCGTCTCTTAAGATTACATCGTGCGACGGGCAGCCTGCATTGAGATAAGCACTTTGAGATGACCAAAGGTAATTTGTAAACATATATAAAGAGTGGAATAGGATGTTTGAGGCAGGACAGTGATGTTTCTTGTTTCCGTATCTTCATTCTCAGCTTTTCAGTCTTTAGTCTTCGGTCTTAACCCTCATATCTGTCCTCTTGAGCAGAAAAACATTTTCATGCTCATTTTACAAGTAAGAATAATTAAGGCAGAAAATTAAATCTGTTTCCTGCCCAGAGCCTCGAGGAAATCAGCACAAAAGCCAGCCTGCAATTCCTTACTCCCAGTCTTATACACAGGTTGCCTCACAGCCCTCCTTAACAGGCTATAAACAACACAGTGCTTCTGGACCGCCAGTCCCATCCTCGTGCTCTGTTCTCAGCATTTTCTACAATGGAAACCACAAGAAAAGATCCATTATAGCAAGTTGGAAGTAAACCCATTTAAAATACATTTGCTTCTGTGTCTGCATTGGCTATAGAGCTGTAATGGGAATTTATGTGCGGCAATTTTCTGCATCACAATGCTGCTCCTTAAGAGGCTGAAGGTAGACTTTTTTGAAATTACCCAGGTATTTTGTGCTGCCACCACAAACTTGTGTCAAATTTGCTCTTTACAATCACTTACCAACTGGAAATGTGTTTCAAATGGAAGAGAGGAAGGAAGGAAGGAAGGAAGGAAGGAAGGAAGGAAGGAAGGAAGGAAGGAAGGAAGGAAGGAAGGAAGGAAGGAAGTAAGGAAGGAAGGAAGGAAGGAAGGAAGGAAGGAAGGAAGGAAAGATAGATGAATTAGTTGAAAGAATTTGGAAAACCAAGTATATTAAGTGAGCACACTAAGTACTGAGGGGAAAAAAGGTGTTTTTCCGCGGAATAAAATGCAAACTTACAGTGTTTTTTTCCTTTATGTGCTAAAGTTTCTTTCCCCTAAAAACAGGAGTTATCCAGACAGAAAGATCTGTCTGGCAGGAAGTGTGTTTCCTAGGAAAATACTTGTTTCTCTGTAGGTTTTTGGGTGTTTGGTTTTTTTTATCCCAGAATCTGAGCTTAGCCAATCATTAGACTACATTAAATAAAAAGGTGCTTCTGTTGCATTTTGCACTCGGTCAAAATGAAGAGGAAAGGGGCTGCATTTTCTCTGTGAAAATTCACTAAGCTGTTTTTTATCCCACAGTACAGGATTGTAAACAGAATAGTTTCATAGTATCCATTTCATTTATGAATGCCGAGAAATTTCAAAGCTAAAACCATAAAGTTTTGGGTTTGCTTCATTGAAGTGACCTGTATTTTGACATCATAGCAAGCAAAAAAATCCACTTTTACTGGCAGTGTGTGCAGAGGCTGTCTAATGGAAAGATGTCTGACCTGGGCTTCAGAAGGTTTGTATTCATTTTCCCCTTTAGCTACAGACTTGGTGTG
This sequence comes from Sagittarius serpentarius, assembly GCA_034782735.1. NCBI lineage: Eukaryota > Metazoa > Chordata > Aves > Accipitriformes > Sagittariidae > Sagittarius > Sagittarius serpentarius. The sequence continues at coordinate 22,353,541 of JAVKLA010000026.1, forward strand.
ATTTCATCTAACAAACCAAAAAATAGCACAAAGGTAGAAATATACAGACTTCATAGAATCAAACCAGAATTTGCAAGTGATACATAGACAGTTTCCAATATACTAGCATAATACATATTTAAAAAAAAAATAGCCTCTCCAAGGGTGTTTTAAGACTTACAGCCACCTCTAGTCTCCAACAGAAAGTTTTTCATTTCATTTTCACTCTCAGACTCCATCTGTGATTAGAAAAAAAATAATAATCTTGTATTACTTGAAGCTGGGATTCACACAACTGTCAGGAATTTCACTTTCTCCTGAGATTCTGCAGACTTGGGAGGTTTGGATGTGCTCCACAGGAGACGCTCAGCTCTTGGAAACCTAGCTGAAAATCACTGATTATTTGCCTACCTAGTGAGCAAGAGAGACCTTCATGAGATATCTAATAATTCTTACTGGCTCCAAACCTTTGGGTACCCTTTCTTTCTTTGTGGCAGCAGTATGCAAGCACATACTAAGACATGATCAAAACACACGCTTGAAAGTTACACGTGACTTAAAACAAGTAATTTAAAAGTTATATGATTCTTTGAAGAGCCAAGCACCTTCCGTGGGTGTCTCACTGTTGCCTGGGCTGGTATGATGTAGCTCATCCTCCACTGAATGATGAGGGTAAATGTGAACATGATGATTCAGTGATGTGTTGGGGAAACCTAGGCAAATTGTGAGTTAGGTGGAGAGAAAACGAGTGTTGGAAATAGGGGTTATATAGAGACAATGCCGGAGCTCAAGGTGGTAACCCTTCATATCAGCACCTTGCTGATGCTGTCATACTGCTTTCAGTTCTCGAGTCAGCCTCAGGAGTTCTTCATTGTGCCCATAACACAGAGCAAGTGTACTCCGAATTTCCATAGCCCCTGAGGTGTAAACTGGATAGTCCTCTAAGGATGCATCCATCTTTTCCTAGCCTGGTGTGATCCAGGCTCTGCAATCAAGTGAAAAACTTCCTTGTTCCCTCTCTCTACTGGTAGCCAAGCTGGAAGGAAGAGGTATCTATTTGATTCAAAAACAGATTGGAAAGAGGACAGTTTAGGGAATTAAAGCACAGAGAAAGAGCAGTAGCCGTGGAAATGGGAGACTGAGAATATAGCTTGAGAGTGGGTACAGGGAGGCAAGGGAGCCTGGTACTCTGTGTGCTTTGCAGAAGTGTGAGACCCAGGAGGAGGATATAACAGCACTGTGGGACCAGGGGTTGGTGAGGAAACTGAGGTCAGATAACAAGCAAGAGCGAATAAGGTGGAGTGGGAGAAGAAAATTAGTTGGATGGGATTAAGACTAATAAGAAGTCTCTGAAAGGAAATCTGGAGTTATTGAGGGGAAACAAAAGAGGATTCAAGAGGAGATACTGAAATTGAATAAGAAAAGAGGAAAGTGGAAGGCTAAGAATAGGAGGGAGGAAGGAGCCTCTCTGGCCTGGAAGTCTGGGAGCAGCACTAGGAAAGACTGGAACAAGATCCTTGCGTTGGCAGAGTCATAATAGGTATGGGAAAATGAACGGCAGTTCAGAAAAGCTGATATTTTTGGCCATCCTGCCAACCCACTCATACTAGTGGTGGTGTCTGAATGGGGAATCAGTCAGTGCTCTGTACTGTCAGCCCATGCCGATAGTCTGCACACCCATCAGCACTCGGTTTACTAGCATGTTGCTCCTTCCTTTTCACATCTGCAAAGATTCCACCAGTGGGAACTCTGCAAGCCACATCTGCAGCATGGAGCCTCATGGGGCTTGCAAAATGCATGCCAGCCACCCCTTAGGAACTTCTCTGCTTTTGCGGTTATCCCTTATTTTAGTAACAGGAGTCTGAAATGTAACTAAAGTTTCCAATCCTACCAGTGAATCATATGGGTTGTAATACTATGCCAAGGAATGAGATTTTGGTTTTTATTAACTTCATTTTTGAAAATCTAGTAGACTACATGTGAAAATCCTCCCTAAAAACACAATTATAATAAGATTACAAAAACCAGGCATGTAATAGTTAAATGCACAAGAAAGCTTAAATCATCTTATTCTTTTCTTGCCCTCCACCCTGCACTGCAATACAGCTGGAGTTCATTGATATTTTTGAAGCATTTAGTATGACAGAAAATCCCATATGGAAATGAACAGAAAAGTTTGGCTAGATAGTGTTGAGGAAAACGAAAAACAAAACAAGCCACATACTGCATAAGAAAGAGGAAACAACATACTGTATCATTGCATTTCTGGACCAAGTGAGACCAGGTCATTCAGAAAAATGCTATATGATCATGTAATTAAAGACCTGTATATATATTTTTATTTAAAGGGACACAAGCAACTAAAATTCTCTGGAGAGCTTGACCTTCTGTTTGTTAATATTTTTCAGTAGAGCTTGGGATGCAGAGGAGGGATAGCTGTTTGTGTGTGATCACGTGTGTATTTTTATTACAAGTAGTTACTAAGTTCAACATTAAGATAGTGCTTAAAACTTTGTAGCTTATTTCCCGTGTTATTCAGAATATGTAACTTATTTCAACAACTGCAAATGGTTCCTGTGGCAGTTCTTTACATCAACTTTGGCATGAGGAGATAGACACAACAGCTTGGTCTTGTGCTAAAAAGGCACCTCCACAACCACTTAAATGTTATAAACTGCACAAGGCAAACTGAGAATTGTCCCCCTCTTCTATCTCAGTGAAATGACACTATGATCTATCAAAAATAAAAAAAAGGAAGAAAAATATATTTCCTATTTCCAGGTCCACTTCATTTTCGCAGTCAAAGGGAATCAGTTTTGCAGGTGTAAAGGCACCAAACAGTGAAGAACTTTGTTCTTTTTGTACAGTGCAACCATCTAAGAATACAGCTGAAGGATGTGCATCTGCAAAGCAAGAATTACCAAAAAACACACTATATAAATTTTTGTTAGTGTTGTCTTTACTATAGATTTAAACAAACGCATATATTAAAATACACAAATAATACCGTCATATGCAATACAAAAACCTCTACCAAGGAAATGTTCTGCTTTCTAATATTTCTTCCCATGAGGTCAAAATGAGAAAACAGAGCATCCATGACAGGTGTTTTTTGTAATGCTTAATTTTACAGTACGAAGGCACTCAGCCTCTGGAGTGTAAGGCCCTCTGCAGAACAGATCTGCCACCTGAACAAATGAAATACAGGGTTGGTCTTTTTTCAAAAGGTATTTCTGATTAATGTTGACAGATCACTGTGGCTGTGATGATCAATTAGTTAATGTTTGTACAGTACTTTAGAGATGTAAAACTCTTTAAGTACTGAGCATTGCTATTATTACGAGTACACTTCAAGATCCTTAGGTAACTGTTGGGAGTACAGTAGACATGATCTTAATCTATTAATAGCCCTTTATAAGTGCAGTTGTTCACAGACTGCCAAAACATCGCTATTGTAGTATAATCTTTTTTTTTTTTTTTTCCAGTTTCCCAGATAGCATGGGTGTCATGAATGTTAATAGCAAGGAAGCAAAATTGCTCCTGTCATCTTCTTCCCATTTTTGTACATACAGTATATGAAAGAGTCTGTCTCCTTAAAATGACAGGAGAGAATCACATCCCCCTAAGACTCCAATCATCTGCATAAGGTCTTTAATTTGGGATTTGAGTGCTAGATAATTAGTAGCTGAGGTAGAATCACACCGCTTTGTGAGTCCCATGGCCCAATTAGTAAATCAGATTGTAAAAGGTTACTAGAATGGGCCTTTAATCTTATCAGCATTTTACTGTTATTGCATGTGGTAGACAGAGCATCCCGTATCAGGGACAGGAGGAAGGAGAAATGTAGTGTCATAGCAGATAATCTGCTGATGTAAACTGGTACAGCACCTTATTTACATCTGCTGGGAACTTGGCTCCTGGCCTTATAGGAACTGTACGTAGTGTCTGCAAATTGGTCTCAAGTAGCCAGTAAGGGTAAGTGAGAAACTACCCAGTGAGGACGTGGGCATCTACCAATGAAAGGCAAAACATAATAGTCCAAAATCACAGAAGCAACAAACTTTCCGAGCAAAAGAAGTCAGTGTAAACTCAACTAAGGTCAGGGAAGAAAGAGCAAGAAAACAGTTAGGGCAATAAAAGTGTATTTTTTAGTCATTCTCTTATCTCTTCACATACAGACATGCACAATCACACCCTCACCCCACCCCCCAAGTGTGTACCATGTTGGTAATTTCTGAGAGAGGGTTTGTCAAAGGGGTGCATTCAGAGACAAGGTGAAGCTGCAAGTAAAGGTCAACACATGCCTGATTTAAAGCTCCCTCTGTCCAACCTGCCCTGAGGACCCCACACCCAAAATGGGGCCAGATGGAGCTGGAGGGACTTGCTGCCAGTCTGCACGGATGGGAGGGAAAGTGACTGTCAGAGGTACCCAGGGTGTCCCCCAGGATCGAGAGAGTGGGAGCAGCATGGGTCAGGAGAGGGGCACCTCATCGGCGCTGCGTATGGTGGCACTTCCAGATGTGCAGGAGGTCTGAGGGGGGGAAGACAGGCTGGCGGAGGTGGTCCAGCAGCCTTTGCCCAGCGCATCTCTGCGTGGTCTTGGGCCACCACTTCACCCCTCTTCCCTGTTTGCTCCTTCTGCAAAATGGAGGTGACAGCTCTGCGAAAGGCTGCGTGAATATGAAGTATTAGCAATACTAATTCTGTTTACAGGAATATTTGTTCCTTTTAGTGTTACAGAAGCCTGCTATTAGTCTCCAGCTCTCATTTATTTTTGCTCAACGCTGTCCACACAATCACCAGTTCTCATTATGAAAATAATTGCTGCCTGTATCACTGTGTTTTTGTTTGATAGTATATTTTATGTTCAGGAGGGCCTATTAAAATTATCTAGTCTGACCTCCCACACGGTGCAAGCATTATATTCTCACCGAGCCATTCTTACAACAAATCTCACAGTGGAGCTATTAAAAATACCAGCATATGTTCATGGGCTAGGATGCCACTGTAGCAGACATATAACAAGGGATCATCCCTTCCCTGAAGAATTTATAATTTAACTGGATCCTGCAGAAGGGTGAGAAGGAAGGAAAGTGACTGTCCTTAAGATTATTAAGAGAATTGGTGGAAAGCCCAGAGAATAAAACATATAGCTCTCAGTGTATTGTCTTACCCCCACAGTCATCCTTTCTGTGATGAACAAAAGAAAAACTTCTTTTGTTATGGTAATTCTCTGTCACCTCTGTTTTTAATCAGTGTAATTTTTTAAGATAATATTCAATTTATTTCCCAAGAAAGCAGAGTTCAAGGCCTCTTCCCAACAGCTGAGGTTCTTTAAGAACCTCTGCCTTGGTGTCACAGGATTTCTGCCTCTGTCATGGTCTGATCTTTCCCAATATTACACACCACCCATCACTGTCATTGCCAGCAAAGCAGCCTTATGAAGATGGAAAGCCTCCCGTGTTAATTTCCAGAGCCGTGCTCTCAACCTGTGTCCTGGTTTCGGCTGGGATAGAGTTAGTTGTCTTCCTAGTAGCTGGTACGGTGCTGTGTTTTGGGATTAGTATGAGGAAAAATGTTGGTAACACTGAAGTTTTCAGTTGTTGCTAAGTCGGGTTTAGACTAATTCAAGGACTTTTCAGCTTCTCAGGCCCAGCCAGCAAAAAGGCTGGAGGGGCACAGGGAAGGTGGGAGGGGAGACAGCCGGGACAGCTGACCCAAACTGGCCACAGGGGTATTCC